>OV121090.1:12598809-13198809 GCA_921293015.1 Phorcus lineatus
GTTGGAGAAACTGAGAGTTTGAATGATGATTGCCTGCACACTGAGACTTATGGTGTCTACTTGTCAAGAGACTTATGTGCCTATGGGTACCTGGTAAAACAGTGTAATGGTTGTGACCTTCTAGCGCCCAATATGTCAGGTTGGGTTAAACTAGGGTAATAATGTCGCAAGCGCCTTGAGCAAGCACTAGTGATAGAAATGTGCGCCTCATACATATCCTCACTACTACTCTATTTTTATATTTTATCATATAAATTTGTCTGAATACTAGAATAAGCAAAGCACTCTCTTTCCTGTTACTAATGTCGATTTTGTAGTAACCCTAGAATGCTCTGTCACTGTTCTCTTCCACCCAATTTTGGAAAGTGACGAATTCCTATTACCCCTCATATTGATACTTATCATTACATTTACGGCCGTCTGTGCTAGTTTGTGGACAATTTTCCTATTGTCCGAATCTGATAATTAGCCGACAACATTAAGGCTTTTGCCATGTCATGTCTTCAGTCAAATATCGTTATCATCGAGTTCCCCTCCACGGAGTACTGAAGCATCTTAAAGGGCATCGAGTTTATTTTTAGGGAACGTAGCACATATTATGCTTCAGCCTGATGTGTCCGTCTGATGAGGAACGCCAACTTCAATAAAGTTACAAATTAACTCACGGGCAAAAGAAACGCTACCATGTATTTAAATCTATATGCTGAATAAATACAAAAGTGAGATTACAAAACCAAAATGTGTATTCAACAAGAACAAGTCGATATCATATTCATACAAAATGCAACAAATCAGCTTCCGGTATCAACGGCACAGTCTCCGATATTGGCCTGGGGGTTCAAAAGTTCAAGTTCACTCTCATGACTGATCCCGGTGCAGGGAAATCCAGGTTCAGTGGTTTGAAAACAGTTCACATTAATTACGTGTATGGCCTTCCTTTGCCACAATACACGCATTAACCCTCCGACACATGGAGAAAAGCAAACGCCTGACGTCATTACGTGGAATGCGCTGCCATTCTTCTTGGAGAGCTTGAGCAAGTTGCTGGCGGTTATCTGATGGTGGTCATCGTTGACGAATACGACGATCCAAAGCGTCCCAAAGATGTTCGATCAGTGATATTTCAGGCGAGCTTGCTGGCCACGGCAAAAAATCGATGTTCTTAGCAAGGAAATTCCGAGTAACTCGAGCTGTGTGCGCTTTTGGGCATTGTCTTTTTGAAAGAACACATATTGTGCCTGTTGTCGAAGAAAGGGGCAGACGACGTAATGGAGAATTTCATCGACAAAACGTTGAGCCGTTAGATTTTCCATTTACGATAACCAGCGGCGTCTTCTCCTCACCCTCTGACGTCGCTGCCAACGTAAAACCGTCCTCGCCCATCTAAGTCTTCGTTTGCGATGTTCGGCTGTCGACAGCTGTCCCCGGAACAGTCTGTATGCCCTGATGCCATTGGACGTTAGACGTCTGGCCACAGTGCGTCTGCTTACCCGGTGATCCAGGGCATTCGACGCCGATGAAGTCACTATCAGGAAGCGGTTTCTGAGGTGTAAAGAGCGCAGTTATTTGGCCGT
The DNA here is from genome assembly GCA_921293015.1 of Phorcus lineatus. NCBI lineage: Eukaryota > Metazoa > Mollusca > Gastropoda > Trochida > Trochidae > Phorcus > Phorcus lineatus. The sequence continues at coordinate 12,600,384 of OV121090.1, forward strand.
CCTGGTGGTTTGTGACTCTTGGTCGGCCTGATCTTGGTCTGTCTGAGGTGTGTCCCGAATGACGATAACATTGCATTAGTCTTGTGACGGTTCTACGGTGTGGGTGGCTCTTATTTCAGTCATGCCGATTGCTCGCTCACGTTTTTGCAAAATCAATCTTGTCATTCTTCAAGTGCTTTTTTCACAAAGTGGGTGTCTGATAACCACTTCGCATTGGTTTAAACCCGTCGGGAATAGGGCTATTTTGCTCTGCATGAAAAAGGTGAAAACCATAATTTGTCTCAATTTGGGAAAAGCATGCGTTTGATCCCACAATTCAATATGAAACAATCATTGTTGTATTTGGGCGATGTGTTTTCATGCGATTCGGCTTGAATCTGAGTTTGATGTTTTTCGTAATTTCAAATCTAAAGTGGTCGCGTTTCTTTTGCCCTTGAGTTTATAAAGGTATTATACACTTTATCCTACTTTATTATCCGACTTCTACCTCAATTTGTTCTACCTCAATTTGTTCGGTGTCCAGTATCTCCTCAAAATACAATTTCAATAAAATAAATCAACAGGTATCGTAGCAACTCGTATGCTTAACAAGTAATGTTTTGTTAATGTGTTTATCAAAACCTTCACGAGATACTCACTGAACGCTGAACATTAATAAAACTTTAGAATGAACTGAGGAAAAATCATTGTATAGAACCGTTGATTGACAATCACAGCAAAACAGAATGTTCACATAGACAAGTTTTAGCCGAACGTGACTTGTTTCTATTGAGACATATCTACGATTTATGTTTTAAAACTTGAAAACAATTGATACGTTATTCAAGGTGTGTTTTAAAACCTTTTCTCAATCACTCTTTGATCATTCTTTAAGGGGAACTGACTATGTTATTGGAGTGAAATATGACATAGTATCAAAAGTGTTATTGGATCGAGAATAAAAGTTTTTCTGAAAGGAACATACTATATCGGTTCAGTTTTTTGACAATAAACAAGTTTCAAGGCGTGTAATCGTAAACCGGCTAATGCATGGCGCGCGCCAATGGCTGCAACGTTACTTTGGAAACTCATTTATAGCCGACAGAAAGATACATACAGTACTGGTTGGTAGTCTTTAATAGGTAATTTTTATGCAACCGTGTAAATGGGATGCAGACTCTGCGACTTCTTCACATATATGACCGTTTTCCGATTACCTTCGAAAACAAGAAGATAGGGAAAGATGAAGGAGATAGTTTCTAAGGCAAATCTTTAGCTTCGCTATGTACGGCATTGTGAAATTTATCAAAATATTATCAGCCCAATAGACAACAAAAGATGCTGACCAAATCACCTTGAGATATACAGTGGTGGAAGTTTGTAGATTCGGAGTTACCTTGTGAGGGTTACCAAAATCATGTCGGCCTTGGTCTTTTAAAAAGAACTGTAAGGTTTGAATATTATTCAGATACCGATTATCTAATGTATCTTGCGAACATTAGGGAAAACGTCATGTCAAGGTCTAAAAACTGTCAGGAATAAAACCCTGTCAATTTTCCTCACTGTAGTGACTGTACATGTTGGTTCAGATATGAAAACAGACAAGCAATAGGACTTGAGATCCTTTTATTTGTATAAAAAGTTGTTAAAGTTGTTAATGCATAAACATTATACTTTATAATTAGCAATTAAGAAAAAACAGCATGACAATTACATAGCTGAATGTTTTTTCCAGGAAATACAGGAAGTCCCATTACAGAATTTTCTTTTCACGTTTATTGACGATGACTATAACAAATCAAACAAAAAAGGTGTCTTTGTGATTTTGAGGAGATTCTGCCACTATCGAACCTGTCTGAACGGCCATCTCGTAATCCCGACCATCTGCTGGATGCGGCAAGTGCGATTCCCTCCTGTTCGATTTTGCTACATATTTAAACTTCATTTAATGGAGAAACTGTTTTACCTTATAGACAGTATCTAAGCATGTTCTCTTGGCTTTCAATAACTAACCAATCAATGTTTTGTATTGATACCTGTTAATGTAATCCTCTCAGTAACCTTCTGTTTAGGAAAGCCTTTAAGAATAAATACTATTGCGAATGTATTAGTTTTTCAAATTGAAAAATATTGTGAATGAGTGATTGCGTTTTAATATTTAACGCTGCTAGATAATAACTTCAACAGTTTTCATATATGTTATTGCATGCCAAAAGGAAAATATATAATTGTGTTTATAAGAAAGAGGTTTACATTTGTTTATATTTTCTTTGAATTTCTGCAACCTTGGACTGATTTTAAACCTAGATCTATACACTAAGAAGCCAGCTACGGTGCGTTTGTGTATGCTTGAATAAAACGATATTTTCAATATGACCTAACAGGTAAGTAACTGTGTCGAGTTTTCACATAGAAAATATGTGAAGTTACTGAAAGGTGTATCTGTTCCGTGCAATCTGGGAATGATCACAATCTGCAGATTGTTCGCTCACAATCTGCAGATTGTTCGAACAATCTAGGAATTTTTTTCATTCCTAGATTGTTTAAACAATCTGCAGATTGTGAGACCTGAACAATCTGGGAATGGTCACAATCTGGGAATTTGCTTGTTTGTAGTACATCTTGCACTATAAAATGATAATTGTTTAGTTTATTTAGGTTTTTATTTGTGTATGCATTCAAATGATGGAGAATAGTTGTCAAGTCATAGATTGTGAAGGGCTCACAGCTCGCCTATTTGTCAAACTGAGGGAGTATAGGAATCGATTCTCAGATTGTGAAGGGCTAAGATATCGTCATTATGTGAAACTGAGGGAGTATAGGGGCCGATTCCTAAATTGTGAAGGGCTCACAGCGCGTATATATGTCAAACTGAGGGAGTATAGGGATCTATTCTCAGATTGTGAAGGGCTCACAGTTTGCTTTTATGTCAAACAGAGGGAGTATAGGGGACGATTCCTACATTGTAAAAGGGCTCAGATATCGTCATTATATGAAACTAAGGGAATATAGGGGTCAATTCACAGATTGTGAAGGGCTCACATCTCGCCTATATGTCAAACTGAGGGAGTATAGGGGTCGATTCCTAGATTGTGAAGGGCTCATAGCTCGCCTATATGTCAAACTGAGGGAGTATAGAAATCGATTCTCAGATTGTGAAGGCTCATAGCTCATCTTTATTTAAACTGAGAGGGTATAGCAGTCGATTCTCAGATTGTGATGAGCTCAGATATCGTCATTATGTGAAACTGAGGGAATATAGGGGCCGATTCCTAGATTGTGAAGGGCTCACAGCGCGACTATATGTCACACTTAGGGAGTATAAGGATCTATTCTCAGATTGTGAAGGCTCATAGCTCACCTTTATATAAACTGAGAGGGTATAGCAGTCGAATCTCAGATTGTGATGGGCTCATAGCCCGCCTATAAATCAAACTGAGGGAGTATATGGGTCGATTCTCAGATTGTGAAGGGTCACAGCTCGCTTTTATGTCCAACTGAGGGAGTATAGGGGCCGATTCCAAGATTGTGAAGGGCTCACAGCGCGTCTGTATGTTTAATTGACGGAGTAAATGGGTCGATTCTCAGATTGTGAAGGGCTCATAGCTCGCCTTTATATGTCAAACTGAGGGAGTATCGATTGTGAAGGGCATTGCGCTTGTCTTTGTGTGTTTTTTAGCTAGTAGAGGGTCCAATTCACATATTGTGAATATGTGCAGGCAGAAAACTAAACTTGTATATCGATTCTGCGATTTTAGATTTTCATTAATCATAGTTTGCGGTAACACGTATAACACTGTTTTGAGGGTGTTACTATTTATGTAGAAGTAAGAATTATTTCTTATATGTGTAAAAGGTTTGCATATAGAAATCAATAAATAACAATTCACTATGAAAAGTAAACCTATTATCTGAAAAGTTAATTACCCTGAAATTTAATTCTTCATTCTCGCTTATTTGACTTAAGTTAGGTTAATTGAGCATGATTATTATCTATATCAACACAATGTATTCATGAACAGAATTGGTATGGCTCGCTTCAAATTGGCACCAAATCAACCGCCTACTCTTGCTTTAAACTCTCCTTTTCCAAAGAATTGTATTTAAGTGCTGTTAAAATAAGGAAATTTAGAGTAGCTTTTGCAAAATTAAGATGTTTTTCACACCAATTACGTATTGAAACTGGAAGACATTGTAATATAGTTAGAAATAATAGACTATGCTTACAATGTAATGAAGGCTATATTGAGGATGAATACCATTTTCTTCTTGTGTGTTCGAAATTTAAACAACTTCGCTCTAAACATTTACCTAAAATATATTGTACAAATCCAAATAAAGCAAAATTTAAGTGTCTCATGTCATCATCGGATTGTAAACTTATTAATGATTTGGCATGCTTTATTTATCATGCAATGAACCAACGATGTTAGAGGTGATATTTACACCGTACACACCTGTTCTTGTCATGTGTAATGATGTAACAACTTATGTAGTTATGGGCCGATGGCCTACACTTCAGTAATAAAAAGATTGATTGATATCAACACAAAACACTAATCTTCTTTGGTATGAATTACTTGCATAGACACCTACACTTAAAGGGCACATTGAAGGTAATAGTCTCGTGATGCTAAAAAAGTTTCAAACATCAAAGACAACAAACTCTGATTCTTATATTTATTGTTCATTATGGAAACTTGATAACTGTTACCTTTTCCCCTCATTTTCTTCCTGGATCGTGAGATTGAAAGTTTTTATACGAAATATGCATAAATCGGAAAGTTACTTTTTCTTTTGAGTTTGTATATGAACAGTTTTAAGATATACATGTATGAATTTATAAAATTTATAATACTCGAACAGTTAGCATTTTGTGTTGTCGTGACTAATTAGACCAGATGTCTAGCTGGGTCTGCTTATCAAAGCAACGTGTCACTGTGTCGCGTCTCTACTCAGACTTGCGCGTAAATTCGCGTACAATCACATTAACTTCCTCTCTGTATTTGATGTTTATCTATCGCACGATATCATGGGGCAAATACTTATGCAATAATGAATTGACTGGAGTAAAATGTTTAATTGCTCTTCGGTCACACTATGGTCAACATTTTGACACATGTTTTTCTGTAACGTTTATAATAGTTTCCGTTAATCGGTTTGTGAATTTTACAAAGAAATGTTTTATTTGATTTATTTATTATCTGTTCATGATTCAATATTTTAAGAATATTTTATTTTGAGTGGATTATTTACTACGCTGCAAGAAGAGTCATATAATGGCATCGTCTCTACTCCGTGCAGCGACCATAGTTACGGGAGTGGCAAACAACTAATTTCTTCTGTGCTATTTAAACAGTATTTAATTTCCATAAAACATGTAATACACAACATTCAGAATATATAGATATATATATATATTTAAAAAGGAAAAAGGATTAGCAAACAGGCAGCAAATGCCTATATAAATGCTTCTCCTGAAACAAACATGAAACGATTAAGATATCAAGTAGATTGGTGAAAATATATATTTGCAGTTATTCTTACTATAATCAAATTCATATTAAGCATTCTCTACCTTTGCATTTGGTACATATTTTATTAAAGAGCTATAAAAATCGGTTGGTATCATTTATGATAATCTGTTTATAATAAATGATACCCAGATAGTATTAGGGATTCGTTAGCACTCTGTGACAAGGATTTGTCGCCGCTCAAGGTAGATTTTAATGTTATATCGTTTTTTTTTAAAGTATTGATTTGATCGGAATCTATCATATGATTTAAACATATTTATTCATGTTTTGTATAGTACATGAATGGATTGGCCAACAAGCTCCGAAGAGCTTATATCAAGGCCGCTCCGATACAGTTACATATAAATAGATACAAACTCATATTCGTGACACATGTCCGATTCACAACTTAGCTTCAAAGATAGTGGTTTTACATTAATATCATGTTGTTTGCGTGGCAGTCATTACATATTCAAGTGCTTAAAAGGAGTCAAATCGATCAGATTTTATGATATATTGATGAATAGACTTCAACAATTTATTAAGATCGTCGTTTGAGAGCAATGTACATCCCCTAAGTACTGTATTAATACTAAATCCTTTCAAATAGAAGAATGAATTCTGTCTTAATTCTGTGTATTTGTGGCATGTGAAAAAATAGTGTACGGCGTTTTCAATTGGGTGACCGCATGAGCACTCTGGGCTGTCCGCGATATGTCTATCAAACTTGTCGGCATTCAAATCACTACAACGGAGCCTGAGGCGGGAATGGATAATTTGACAAATTCTTGAACCATAATTAAGATCGAAGTTAACATTTGTATTTCTAGATCCACAAAGCTTATTTTTGAAGCCGGATAATGTATCGATATTTTGGATGTGAGGATTTAATGAGTTCCATAGTTGTATTGTGTCAGGTAAGAAAGACCTGGCATAAGTCACCGTTCTACACTTCATTGTTCGTACGGATGAATTTTCTCTGAGATTGTAGTCATTCGTACTGGGTGTTTTTGGTAGGAGGTCATTAAGATATTGAGGTGCTAGATTATTTTTCATTTTATAAAAAGTAGTCAATTTAGATATATATCTACGTTCTGCTAGTGGTTTCTTATTCGTTTCGTCATAAATTGCCTTACGGCTTGTTCCGCGAACTGCTCCACATATTGATCTTAACGCATCCAAGTTCAGCTTTTCTAGCAAGTTACATTGCTCTTGAGTACAATTATCCCAAATATGCCCACAATAATCAAATATTGGTATTATGAAGGATTTATAAATAATTTCTAGACTTTTTCGCGATAGCCGATATTTCAGACTTCTTAAACAGTTAATCAGGGGACTAACTTTCTTGATCACTGAGTTTATATGGACATCCCAGTAACAGTTACTTTGAAGGGTCAAACCTAGATGCTTATGACTTTCTACTTCTTCAATCGTTTCACCGTTCATTATCAAATTAGGTTTAGTGCTCCTATTTATTTTTCTGCTAAACTGTATTGACTTAGTTTTTTTTGGATTAAAAGAAACCTTCCACTTTTTGGCCCAGTTTGCAATCAATGACAGATCATTATTTAAACAGTTTGCAGCTACATTAGGGTCATCAATTATGACATACAGAGAAGTGTCATCTGCGAAAAGTCGGATGTTACTGTCAATATCATCTACAATATCATTAATGTAAATAATGAATAATAGGGGTCCCAAAACAGAACCTTGAGGGACGCCTGCTAATACATGTTTGGGATTTGATGCGTGTCCATTAATGACAACTCGCTGGGTTCTATTATTCAGGTAACTTTCAAACCAATTCAATAAATTGCCTTCAATTCCATATGATCTTAATTTCTGCAGTATACCCTTGTGCCAAACTTTATCAAATGCTTTGCTAACATCGCAAAATACCGCTCTAACTTCTTTTCCGTCGTCCAGCGCTTTTGCTATGAAATCATATAGATAGGTCAATTGATTAGTTGTTGAGTCGCCAGAGGTAAATCCTGATTGAAGATTTGAAAGGAGGTTATTATCTCTTAGAAAATTATTTACATGTTTAAAGATACATTTTTCGAATACTTTAGCCAGACAGCTCGTTAATGCTACTGGTCTATAGTTTGAAGAGTCGTATATGTCGCCGGTTTTGTGGATAGGGATGACAATCTATCATATAGTGGGCATTTAAAGAAGTAATGAAAAGGATCCTCCCGAATGTTTCCACAAGAACAGGCGGGATTTACTAACAACAATAAGTGGACTTGCTTTGCGTAGTATATTTCAATATGATGCTGCCATTTTCCATCTTCATTTTCCATTTTCATCTGTGTAAACATGCTTCTATACCCCCGTATATATGACGTATGGACGACCTATGAGCCCTTCACAATCTGAGAATATACTCTTATACCCTCTCAGTTTGATAAATAACAACCTATGAGCCCTTCCCCATCTGAGAATCGACTCCTCTACCCTCTCAGTTTCATGGTGATCGGAAAAAAAGTAACAGGAAAAAAAGTTACGGAAAAAAGTAACAGATTTTGCTAGGAAAAAAAGTAACAGGAAAAAAGGTAACAGTTTTTTTGTTTTTTTATTTGATAAGTTTAACAAAATATGACATTTTTGTGATAATTTTTAAAAGGAAATGGAGCGGGGTGGGTATGGGGAGGGGTATTGGGTAGGGCTGGTTTGGGTTGGGAATTGTTGGGGGTGGGGGGGTGGGGGGGGGGGTGAGGGTAGTTAAGAGAAAAAAGGGGGGTAGGGATGGGTAGTGGGGGTAGAGGGTATGGTGGGGGGGTGGGGGGGTGGTGATAGAAAGTGAATCGACACGGCAGGTCGAGACCAAGTACTCCTCCTTTGGCAGGCCCCACGAAAGCCGCGGTCCAAGACCACACGAAAAACGACACCCTGGTAGAGATCAGGCACCCCACAGCAAAGGAGAGATACTGTAAAAATAAAAACAAAGGAGTGGCGGGATAGCTGATAAGCAGCAAAAAAATAGTGGATGAAAAAGCTGAAATAATTAGAGTAGATGATGAAGTTGAAGTTTTAGAGCTGGAGAAACATGATGTAGGAGACTTTCATGTTGGTTTCATGTGAGAGCTTGTTTGGTTGAATGAAGTGAAGGTATCTGGCTAGAGTTTTTTGCTTGAAGGTGATTGGGAATTTTAGCGAGTCCATTATATCTAATAAGTGTTGGCAGTCTTTCACAAGGATGTGTTGTAATTTATTGTCCGTGTTAAATTCTTTAGTCAAAATGGTGAAGTTTCCCACTATTTCTTCTTCAGGTTGAATGTAGTAATTTCTGCCATTGAGATTGCGTATCCGGAGTAAGTCTGGTGTCTGATGTTGTGAGGTCCATATGGGTGAAAGAATAATGACTGAGATTGCTAGAGGCGGAGGATTCAGGTCGGGAGGGTGAGGGAGTTGATCCTACCCTGGGGCGTTTAGTTGTTTGTTTTATAGTTTTTGGCTGGGTTGTAGCTTGTTGGGTTGGGGTGTCTATAGGTGGGGGGAGTGAGGGGGAGTCATGGTGAGTTGGAAAAATAGTAGTGGGTGGTTCCCGGGGGGGTTGGGGGGGTATTGAGCGGGAGGTTGTTGAGGAGGGGGTGGGTTACGTGGGGGAAGGTTAGGCTGAGGTGGCGGTTGTTGGGGTGGTTGTTCATTCCGTGGGTTATAGTTGGGTGCATTACGGGGGGGACGGAACTTACTTTTAGGCTGGGCCAGGTTGAAATTAATGGTTAGGGGTGATGTTCTCTTTAAGGTAGTTGTAATTAGTAGTAAAATCCGATATCCGGTAGGAGAGGCAGGGTTGGATGGCTTGTAGGAGGTGACGAGGCAGAGCTTTATCTAAGGAGATGAGGTCGGCTGCTTGAGGAGGCATGGTGGCGTAGTATATCCAGGTAGAGGTTGTATCCGTGGCGTGAGGGGCGAGAAGTGGACCGCTGTGAGACTGGGTTCCTAACCGTGCTCGTGAGAGCTGAATAGAGGCGTCCGGTCAGTGGGAGATCCCAGACGGCTATGATAAACTTGAACATTACAGTGCACATTATATATCAAAGATGATGAAACCAGTATCTCTAAGCTTGTTAAAAATAGTTGATTAGCTTTCCTGATCAAAGTTTTGAAGGTAATTAATAAGTAAATGAGTGAGGCCAGTGTGATGGTAAATGAGTGAGGCCAGTCCTAATGATCAATTAAGGGAGAAGTATTATGTCGAAATAGTTGAGCAGGTGAGAAGGAAACAGTTAATACCAATGTAATTATGTTGTTATAGGTAACAAGTGTACCTTTAATGTTAAATGTGATGTTATTATGATTCTAAAACTTGGTTTTCATAATCCTCTTTAATGACAAGATTATCAACAATTATCCTAATATAATTCAAAGTCAATTTACTACTCTAAGTGTTTCTTTATATAAAAAGTGTTACTTTTTTTCCTGTTACTTTTTTTCCGTTACCTTTTTTCCTGTTACGTTTTTTCCTACATTCCAATTTCATATATAGGCGAGCTATGAGCCATTCACAATCTCAGAATTGACTCCTATACCCTCTCAGTTTAAATATAGATTAACTGTGAGCCCTTAACAATCTGAGAATCAACCCCTATACCCCCTCGGTTTGACATATCGGCGAGCTGTGAGCTCTTCACAATCTGAAAATCGACCTCTATACTCCGTCAATTTGATTTATAGGTGAGCTATGAGCCCTTCACAATCTGAGAATCGATCACTATACTCCCTCAGTTTGACATATAGGCGAGTTGTGAGCCCTTCACAATCTAGGAATCGGCCCCTATACTCCCTAAGTTTGACATAAAGACGAGCTATGAGCTCTTCACAATCTAAGAATCGATCCCTATACTCCGTCAGTTTGACATATAGGCGAGATATGAGTCCTTTACAATCTGAGAATTGACCCCTATGCTGCCTCAGTTTGACATAAAGCCGATCTGTGAGCCCTTCACAATCTGAGAATCGACTGCTGTACCCTCTCAGTTTAAATAAAGGTGAGCTGTGAGCCCTTCACAATCTAGGAATCGGCCCCTATACTCCCTCAGTTTGACATAAAGACGAGCTAAGAGCCCTTCACAATCTGAGAATCGGTCCTTATACTCCGTCAGTTTGACATATAGGCGAAATGTTAGCCCTTCACAATCTGAAAATCGACTCCTATATACCCTCTCGGTTTCATATATAGGTGAGTTTTAAGCCCTTCACAATCTGAGAATTGACCCCTATACTCCCTCAGTGTGACATATAGGCGGGCTATGAGCCCTTCACAATCTGAGAATCGACCTCTATACTCCGTCAGTTTGATTTATAGGCGAGCTATGAGCCCTTCAAAATCTAGGAATCGATCCCTATACTCCGTCAGTTTGGCATAGAGGCGAGATGCGAGCCCTTCACAATCTGGGAATTGACCCCTATGCTGCCTCAGTTTGACATAAAGCCGATCTGTGAGCCCTTCACAATCTGAGAATCGACTGCTATACCCTCTCAGTTTAAATAAAGGTGAGCTGTGAGCCCTTCACAGTCTGGGAATCGGCCCCTATACCCCCTCAGTTTGATATAAAGACGAGCTATGAGCCCTTCACAATCTGAGAATCGATCCCGATAGTCCGTCAGTTTGACATATAGGCGAAATGTGAGCCCTTTACAATCTGAGAATTCACTCCTATATACCCTCTCAGTTTAAATAAAGGTGAGCTATGAGCCCTTCACAATCTGGGAATCGGCTCCCACACCCCCTCATTTTGAGAAAGAGACAAGCTGATTGCTCATCACAATCTAGGAATCGATCCATATACTTGCTAAATGGAAAAACCTTAATAAGCTAAATAATTCACATTTTATAATGGTGGAAATACTACTAAAACACAAATTCCCAGGTTGTGATCATTCCCAGATTGTTCAGGTCGCACAATCTGCAGATTGTTTAAACAATCTAGGAATTCCTAGATTGTGAGCAAACAATCTGCAGATTGTTCGAACAATCTGCAGATTGTGATATACCCCAGATTGTTCGTAACATATCTACTTGTTAATTATCAAAATCCAAAATGGTGAAAGGTGAAAACGTAACTGAAATAATAGTATATTGACAATCTGATGACGATTTAACATGATTATACTTGTTTTTAACACTTCCATTAAAACTTAACAAAGGTGTTGTTTATGGCTCAATGTTTCTAGTTTTATTATGTTGCATGCGAGTGAACCTTCAAAGCGTTGAGTGGTCCCCCAATTTATAAAAGATTTATAATATTGACTGATTCTGGAAAATATCTTATTTTTTGACGCACAACTTCAAATAATTCCTTTTGTAAATTTATCAGTATATCGTAGTTGAAAACCTTGTAGTTGACAGAGCGAGCAAAAATGTGTTCCTCGATTAGAAACGAATAGCTATTGTACAAGGGGAAAAGGTTTAACCTCATATACTGCTGTTCAGTGATGATGATAATAATTATTGAATACAGTGCTTATCCATTGAATGCCCAGTCACTATACATTTTAGTCAAATCAATTATGGAATTGCCAATTAAGGAAAGGGCTCCCACCAATTACTTCTTTGAGATTCGTGTCATGTTGACATTGCGGTTCTCCCGTCTTATCAAGTTGATGTTACAGACCTTGCTTCATACCAGCTATCGATCATACTTGTCAAGCTTAAAGATCTGCGTGGGCACTGTCAATTATTTTTCTATTTATACCATCCTCTGTCGATATCGTGTTGATATTGCTATCTCAGTTATCAGATTTGATTTTTACCGAAAGACAAATGATTGTTGTTTCACGAGGTCAAGCTGCCGAAAACTAAAATGGCGATTTTGTAAATGACCCTTTGTTAAATGCTAGTCAAAATACATACTGAAATTAACGTTGAATATGTGTTTAAGGAAACGGACCTTTCCACAAATCAAACTATATATATACTAGTTTCTTTATTGCAATAGCTAAGAGTTACATTGATTATGTTTCACAGCACGATGCAGATTGTTTTTATTTCATGATGTTTTAAATTGTTGATCATGTGCATATAAGACAGATTAAATCTCTTGTCAGAATTTCTTTCAAATATCGTGTTGTTTATAATGATACAATTAACGTGGACTGATTTAACCCAGTCTTTGATATTCTGCTTGCCAAGAATACTATTGTTATGAGATAACTATCTATCTTTACTTATACTATTGTCGAATAACATGTGGTGCTTAATACTCTTTTTTGTTTTTACTTCTTGATTTAAGTGTAAATATTGATGGAAATTGCTGCAGGCGAATGGAGGGACTTCTTCTAAGGGTATCACAATTAGTTACTTTAGAATGTGGTTTTGGTTTTGCTTACAGGGAGCGTTTAGACAAAGTTAAACGCTGTAGGAGAGACACCCGAAAAATTCGTCTGATTTTATAGGGTGATGCTATACATGAGTTCAGTATATGAATTTCAGGGATTTAGGACAAAAGAATAAATTAGATATTTGCTCTGGACAAAGTCACTTTGTTGGTTTTGATTTGAAAATAAGTTTCAATAAGATTCTTTCTTGCTGAATGGACTTGATGTTGGGTTGGTTTTATTGAGGTTAGCTATGGAATATTTTCTGATGTTTGTCTCTTTATATTTTATTGTTACATGTATCGTTTAATTAAGACGTTGCAGACATATGTATATTCAAAACTATATTTGAATTTTGAAATATCAAGCCATATAATTTGAGTATCATAATTGCATTTTGCTTTCAATCTTCTGGTTAATTCATATTCAATTTAAATATAGCCGTGATGAATAAAAGAATTTGATTGATTTGACTTTGATTTACATATGCCTTCTACATTGACCTCAGTATAAATAACACTGCCCTAAGACTCCCTTACTTGGGTTGTTTTAAAAATTAGGAATAGTTATTGAAATGTTGCTCCAAAATGCATCATTACATTTGGCTATGTTGATATATTTATTAATCACTCAGCATAAATGGAATTTGAGATATTTCGTTAGTTTTTAAAAAGATATATACATCAACTATGAGGCTTCTATTTAACACGTTGATATCAGTCAGTCTTGAATTGAGGAAATAAAGGCACTATGTGACATATAGGTAAAAATAAATGTTTCCTGAGAACTCTTCTACACGCAGCGAGGTTTGGGTACACTGCTACACTGAATTTCAGGGCAGTACCACCCATGGTTCGCTAGTTCCAGCCGATGCTTTCATGTTTCACTGCAATTCAAAGCCACCCTTGTGTTGAGGGCTCTCTCCCTGCAATTATACTAGCAGCCACAACATAAATGAAATACTCTTGAAAGCGGAAGTAAACCCGAGCTCACCTCACCTCAATCATAAGAGCCTACCATTCTCTGAAATAAGCTTAAATTTACTACACCTGCACTTTGAAAAACAATAAACGGAAGTATCTTAAATCAGAAATAATTGACATTAAAGTGAACTTTAAATGAGTATATGAGTAGAACATGTGGTTGAACTTCTTTTTGAAATTAACTTTCTATTTTAAGTTTTATTTTTTAACCTTAGATAACAATTTTATTTGATCTTTTAAAGGTTACTTTGATATGAATTTATGTGCAAATAGTTCTAAATCAATCTTTTGCGAAATCAATAAAAACAATTATCAAGAACTGAATGGTAATTTCCTTGAATAAATTGGTATGACTCATTATCTATGTTGTGCCCCTTAAAATACTTATTTCAAAAAGGGTAAAACTGTTCATAGATAATAGTTCAATTCTTTCTCTATGATGCATAGTTTATTTATATCGAGAAAACTCCAAAATAAAATGGAAAAAGAATGATAACAAATAATTATTGGTACCAAGGTTTATGCAACATATACATATTTGATATAATGCACTGTGTCATAAAAATACAGAGTGACAGAGCAACAAAATAAGTAATATAGGCCTAATGATTCTACTAGCAGTGTACCTGTATGCCAGTGCTTACGTTCCAAATAGCAGTTCTCTATAACTAGATTTATTCTGAATGTGTGTTAGAATTAGATTAAAGTAACCGTTTGTGTAACCTGATTTATACGTAACACATCCAAGTAAAAGTTAAGTAAAAGTCGATGTAATCGTACTTGTTATTTTCAGATTATGAATTTCATGTATTGAAGTATTTGATACGGTATATAGTATCCTTTTGTTTCAGTTAAGTGATTGAGGTGTATTTATAAGCTGCACATATTCTTAGATGAGGCATTTTTAACAATCAATATTTCATATTTTGTGCACGACCGACTCTTATTAACCCTTACTTTTTCATCACTGATTGAAAGATCAATTGTAAAACAACAAGTATTTTATTGCATCGACAAAACGCTTAAGTGAGTGAATATGTACGATGTAGTATATTACTCTACAATAGCAAATATGAGCTAGAATATATGTTATAGCCTGCCTTTAATTATCAATGTTAACATAAACTGCAATCTGCCTGCAAATTATAAGACTGCATGTGTCCCACTTTCTAGCTGATCTACCATTTTTAGAACATAAGATGGGATATGTGATAGACTTTGATTAAATAAACTGAATTTCAACCAAAGCTTTCTAGGAAGTACACTTCTTCGTCACGTTTATATGTAAGAAATATTCACAGTAACATTAGTTTAAGCTTTCACCTCAGATATCATCTTTCTCAAAGTGTACGAGGGTAAATAAAACAAATTAGTAGAAAGTGGACAGAGTATCCATTTATGCATTTTAGTGTTTAATACTGTCTCCACTAAGAGCAATGAATTAGGACCAGCGAGGTCCAGCTTCATTATCTCGGATGTATGGTGGATTTGGAGCATCTCTCCTGCACTGAGCTTCCCTTTGCCTTCATGGCTGCCCTTACTTGTCTCGATTCAACATCATAATATGCCCTGTTTGCCTTATTTCTATGAAATTTATTATGATGATACTCTGATAATCCCCCCATAAAAGGCTATCACCATTCAATCAGAAGAAACTCGCTGGAACCTTTTTTAGGATGGGGAATTAGCATCCTTCCACTGTGGGTGCTTTGGGTTTTGGTTCCAGGGTCATCCTAGGTCAATAATCGTTTAAGGAAATTATCCCTGTCTCCCCTGAATCGAGCCAGAAGTTCCTGTAAATTGTCCAGACGTTTCTGTTTCTGGTCACCAGTTAACATTCTTGATCATGTGAAGAACATCTGTCAGTATTGTGTATTCCGACTCAAAACTAATGCCATGTGTCTCAGCTATGTGTTGAATGGTCACACGTCTGACACCAAGCACCATAAACAGCATCAACATGAACATCACAGCTGGTGGATGTTCTGGGCCGACCAGAGCTGGCATCTTCTTCAACTTTCAGCCGGCCACGTTTAAATTCAGAAACCAACTTGGCAACTGTGAAACATTTGGAAGTAGTGGATTGCTTATTCTACGAACTTTTTTATCTACCCTCGTATAGTTTGTCACACTATAGATTACAAATTTGCATCAGTACATATTCAATTGCGTCTCTTTAATCGTTTCTTTATTTCTCCCAACTGAAAACATCTCAGTGTTGAATAAACGTAATGGAACACAAATTAAGTTCAATGTACATTGTTATATGTTTCATTTACCAATGCATTTGATGGATGATACTAAAATACATTAATCACATCTCCTGGAATAAAGACGTCTGACCACGTTTTTCAATTTCTTAAGTAAAGAAAATGTCACTACTTTTGACATTAAGAATGAATTAAGCTAAGTCATTCAAAACACCTCTGTTTATAAGAGTTTAGCAATTTCCTCTTGTTAAAATTTCTTTTGGCCAGAAAAAAGACTTTTTATTCAAGTTTTTTATAAGTGTTAAGGCGGAGGTACAGAACCTATTTTCGACCGTTGTTTTCATATCTAAAATATCTGTGCTGCTGGGTCATATAGGCTAGTCAAAGTCAGTTATCAGAGGTTTGTTGAAGATAGAGTACCCCTCCACGTTTCATTTTGCATGACTTTTAATATAGATACATGGTAGGTGCACATGTCCTCAGATGCTCTTCGTTAGCCAATTTAAGCGCGGAAATGCCTGCTTTAGTGACTTAGAGTGCTAGAGAGACGGCGGTCCTGTGGCCCCGACTTACAGGTCAGAGAAATCTACCATTTGAAACCAAAAGTGCCCAAAAGTCTTCAAACAATACTGAAGAATACTTGTTTGATAAGTGCTTTGCACTAGAACGCGATGTAAAGAAAGTGATTTGGTATGTCATATGCCCTGTTACATGAGCGGATTGATGGATTTGTTAGTCATCAACGACCTTATTGTTATGGTTATATTTTGGTCAGGCACTCGTTCGATTCTGAAACCTGCAGAATTCGCTTTCCAGGGGATTTTCATCTAAAAATTGTCCGAATGAACGGAAAATCCCCTTTTTTACTTAAACTAAAAAGGATAGGTGCATGTTTTTCATTTCTTTTGGTGATAATTGACACTTTTCACCTTCAATTGTTTTATCGATTTGTCAAGGTTTCTTAAATGTGTAATCAAAGCTCCGCACCGGGCCTCGTTTGTCACAGTAGATTGCTGTGAAAGAGATAGGTTATCGACAACATATGCTTAGGTTAGATTTTTTGTTGTCTCATGTGTGTTCTTTTGTACAATTAGTAACATATCAATCTTTAAACGTTGTCCTTATTAGCATTTCGTTGCATTAAACATTCTAGAAGAACGGGGTGACCTTGAGCATTATCTGTAGGATAGAGCATTGCTGCATTTTGTGTAAGCTGAATGAAGGTCATGTTCCTACCCGCTGTATATCAAATGGAATATCAATGATATTAATTTTGTTTCCGAATGAAATTAGAGTATATTGTTTAATTTTTACAAGAAACTTTGTATTCACTGTTTTATCAAAATGTTCACGAAAGTGATATTGTATAATTGTTCTATGGTATTCGATTTAAACCCTGATGGTTAAACTACCTACTTTATTGAACGATTTTAATAGGATGTAACATTATTAATATGTAATTCTTGAGGCATTCAAGAACTTGCAATATACAAAGTCAGATAGGATACCCGAGTGAGCATATGGTTTACATTTGATACACGTGATTTAATTCGAGCTTAGATGTGAAGTCGCTTATCAAATATACTGTGTTGTCCACCGATATGTACAAATGGGAAACTTAAAGCATGAACCATAATGAATTAAGCAGGCATTTCCAAGATATTACGCTTTCACTCCCTGCCAAAAATGAAGTTGAGATGGAAAAGTAATTAATAAGAACGTTTAGTTTCATTCATGTAATGATTAAAATAATTTAATTATATTTTCTTTTTCGCTCTGTGACAAAGATTCGTCGCTACATAGAATAGTTTGAAAGCAGATGATATGTATTCGAAAAAGTATTTGTTCTCATATCACACAGAGTACATTGATATAAGTATTTGGAACTTCCCGAGTGTGTTAACAGGAACAGACACGATATTCTTGAAAACCTCTATCAAACAAATGGGACCTTAAATCTCTGCAACCAAGGCGCAAACAACAGAGAAGAATTTGGCTTCGCTTTGGGCAATAGATTGTATTAAGATTGTTTTAAGTATTGGAGAAAAGATTTTGTTTTCTTAAATTGTGTCAGTGACCCAGTATTTCTAGTGTTTGAATCCAACGAATTCCAGCCTGAAGGGTAGACATCTATTATATTATTTTATATAAAGGTTCTAATGATGAGAGCTATGTGTTCAAAGTTTCAATAGAAATTTCCACGATCAATATCATTGTTGTATGTTTTCTTTAGAAAATTATGAATTTTGTTTTACCTGTCAAGTGGTAAAGTCTTACGTTTCTAATTGTGTGCCACATCTGTGAAAGCTCAAAGGCGCTTACTCCTGTGTTCTTTGTATATATACAATAACGAAAAATCCACTAAGACTACTCTCAAGTGTATATTGATAGACTAATTTGATGGCAGGAAAAGGTACATAATGACATTCACATTTGCTAACAAGCGCTTTCGGCCATATGGCATGAGGTCATTTTTGACCTCATAATGGTAGGTGCGTCGTGAGCATAAGATCGAGGAAATTTACATTTTAGCGTTTATAGATTTACTCTCCATCAATTCAAGTAGCCCTTGATTAATGTATTTCAATATATAGAATGGAAACACTATAAATCTTCCTCCAGAACACTCTTCCAAGCGACTGCGTAACGTTCTTTTTTCGGGCCGGTTACTGGCAAACGATGTAGATTAATTCTTTCACTTAAACGCCTCTCTTTCTCTCACAGATGATTACATATATTATATTTCTTGAATGGCAACTTCCATGATATTTCTACAGGTGCATCCTGCTACATCAGCGTATTTGAATCCGCTGAGGTCCTTCCAAATACCCTAATCCCTTGTATGACTGGCGGCTTGATAATCTTTGCTTTGTTCACCTATTGTTTTTACAGAAATGAAATGTCGTTCAGCAAGCAGCTTGAAGCTTCCATCTTGAACTCAAAGGATTTTTAATTCGGGTTCTGCTGCTGTTGCTTGATTCGAGTTGTCTTATAGGCTGGTTAAATGATAAGTTTTTTCGAAGGAGCTCAGAGATTTAAATCAGGTGTTGCACCGTCCATATTCATTTTTAGAAAATATTGATTCTCCCTTGTCGGACATGGCAAATCTTGAACGTGTGCGAATACTTCTCAAATTTGGTAATTGTTACGGCTGTAAATGAATTTGGTATTTGGTATAATGAAGATAGATATCCAACTGACAAGCTTTTAAGGCAGGATCCATTGCTGAATATCTTTATACTTCGTTGTGAAGGGTTTTATGAAGATATTCATGATACATCCAACCCTTAATCGTCCAAAAAAATACCAAAGCATAATTAAGAAGATAATCATGAGAATGGTTCTTGATATAGCATGACGACAATATCCTTTCAAGTTTAAATTGTATAATTTGTACAACTTGTATGAACAGTTGTACGGACGTTGGTAGACAAACAGACAGACAAAACGTCTCATTCAAGAGTGTATGTTCAGCATGCATTGTTGCAAAATTAAAACTTGTCTCAATCATGAAATTAATATAATAGATCTAGTTTGAGCGTCTATTGATACATGTACGTGCGATAATAAAAACATTTAGAACTGAAAACCTGTTTAGAACTCATTTAAATAACTTTATGATTTATTGACAGAAAACCATTTCAGTGTTGACAAACAGATAGCACACTGTCTCTTCCAGGAATTCAGAGTTACCATTAAGGCTTTTCTATATACTTTTATGAGCGATTGACAGGGCACATCAAAGCAAACATATCATATGACGACCGAAAGAGTTGGATGTGTCATACATGTGGGGATTTTGCCACTGCCAACCTTGACTGAATGGCCATCTAAGTAGTTTGACCACCTGCTCGATGTGGCCCCTGTAAACACGACCTGATCCATTTTTCTGCATATTTAACGAGTATCATGTTTTACCCATTATTATACATGTTCACTTAATAATAACTGATCTCTCAATTGCTGTTTCTTTTAGATGCGCACTGTGAATGGACATAAAGATTATCATGGTTGATTACATGTAAAGCTCTTAGATGACAGCTTCAACAAGATCTATTGTAAAAGATAAGTTTTTTTAGTGAAAGAGTATGTTTTGGTTGAATGTGTTTCAGACAATATGGTGGATACAGGTGGATGTAAATCATCAAAAAGAGAATGGACAGACCAGGATGAAAAGGGGTCGAAAGGATTGGAAAGTGCTTTTGTATACACTTCTTTTAATTTGGCATGTTGGAACTAGTAAATTGAATAAGAAAAATGGTAAAGTAAAATACATTTTCGTTCCAAAAAGTCAAAACTTCACATTATATTTTGTTAAACAATTGAATCATATTTGATAATAATGTGCAGTATTTTAAATATATTTTATTGATATTTGAACTTTAAGATGACCAATTAATTATGACATTAATGAAAGATTTTATTTTCAATTATTAAATTTCTTTAATTTTTGCCATGATTGACTGATTACCAATATCTGTACACTATGGAACAAGGTTCTGGTACATGCGTGGATGCTTAGATATCCAAATAATATGTTCAATATGACACTTCGGATAAATAACTTAAATATATGTGCCAGCTTCAACTCATTCTGAATTCATGATTTAAAATCAAAACGTTGAAAGGAATTATAGAAGAGAGAAAACGTGTACCATAAACATGACTGCAATTATAATAGATTGACAATCGGTTGATTTCTAACATGTTCACAACTTCTGTGAAAATTCCTAAAGAATCTTTCCAAAAGGCTTTTTTTTATAGCCCAGCTTTGAGAGTTTTAGTTGTGAACGTGCTTTAATTTGCTAGTGATCCACGTGGTTTTCAGGTAATAGAATTGACACAAATTCATACTATATCCTTTTATATATTTAACACTGTAGGCGAAAACATTGAAGCTGACACGGCATGAAAACATATTTTGCTTTTTGATTGAGTAAACGAATATTTTGTGTCCAGGATGCGAATCTGATAAATGCTGTTCAGTGATGTTGACTGTGGTTACAAATATTTATTGATTACAGTGTTTATTCATTTAATGTCCAGTCGATGTACATTGTAGTCACATGATTCATGGAATTGTCAATCAAGGAAAAGGCTTCCACCAATTACTTCTTTGATATTCGTGTAATGTTGACATCGCAGTTCTCTCGTCTTATCAAGTTGATGCTACAGACCTTACTTCAAACCAACTATCGATCAAACTTGTCAAGCTTAAAGATCTGCGTGGGCACTGTCAATGCATTTTCTATTTATAGCTTCTTCTGTCGATATCGTGTTATTGGTGCTATCTCAGGTAAATTACCACAAGACAAATGATTGTTGTTTCACGAGATTACTAATTCTATGTAGCAGGTAAGGACGAGATACGAATTCAAGAAAGTTACGTAAGGGTTACGATATTCACGAACCAATTGCGAATCAGCAGGTACTGGGTATTTGGTATACAAGAAGTTTAGAATGGATTTAAGGTCAGTCAGTCAGTTCAACATCTGAATGGAATACTAACGCTACAATAATGTGACCATATATCTCCCAATTACAGATACAAGATAGTTATTTGTTTGTGATTGTGTCTTCACGAACTACGGCAGCGGACCTACCATAATCAATCTTTATAATTATTGTATTATCACTACAGCTAAATACCTACATTAACTTAGTTGACAACACTACATAAATTTGGATTGATTTAAGATCATTGTTGTCCTTGCATTATTTTCCATGTGCACATTTCACATATTTCATTTTATATATTAATGTTATATTTGCATTTTTTAAATGGTGTTGCTTTGGACTTAAATTGGAACAAACGTTATGTTGTGTTTCTCTCGTATCTTGTATTTTTCAATAACACAATATATCAAAACTGATTTAACCAACACGTTAATATGATACTCCTCACAAATAACATTGGTATAAGGCAAGTAAGTTAGTTAACTAAGTAACATTACGAATAGCTTTAATGACAAATATCGCTGTGATAAAACAAGAAAACATTATCTACCTTTTCAGTCAAGTAATGTTAGGTTGTTCTTGTGCTTGATTCAACAAGGCATAAAATGAATAACTGTCCTGGTTCTATTTTAGGAGTTATTTTTCCATCAGAATTCGTTGTAAGGTATTCACGAAAAGAAAAAGTTTTTATACGTGTAATGTTTAGGTAACTCAAATAATTATTTTATGAAGTCTTCAGACCTTGTAGATGTTCGTATGAACGTGATTAGAAATGCCTATAAAAACATTGCTTTGCCACGATCCACACATTTAAATGTGATTCAGTTTACTTCATGATAGAGTGTATGTTGATATGTTGCACTTCTATTCTAAATTGTATTTGAATCTTGAAATATTTCGCAATATGCTTAGGCGTGAATAACTTGAGTTTAATGCTGCATTTATGAATTACTGCTATAAGTCTAATTACTAATTCAAAACATATTAAATCAAGTTGAAAGTGGTTGCATCAAATAAAGGAAAACTTTTGAGACATTGGTTATGTTCGGTTTATTCATATACAAAGTGCTTTTATAGTGACTTAACAATCCCTTACTTGAGTTTTTGTAGAGTGTTGAGTGAGAGATGTTTTCAGATATTTTAGCGTGTTTTCAACATTATATAAGACATTGAACACGTGAATAAAAACCATCTTATCCATGATCTTTATTAGGAAAAGTTAATAGAGTACGCCGAAGTTATTGATGTGAATATTTCACAAACAATTTTTTCAAATGACCGAAAATGACGTCTTGAAAACTCCTGCAAAATGCAACAGTTACTCAAACAGGGAATTCTCGATGGACTGATCCTGTTATTTCAGATGAAAACGCCAAACTCAATAAGCGGTAAAATTTGGTCATGTCTACATACGTTTCCATAAAAAAAAGCGAAGTCTTATTTTGCAAGGACGAGGGTTTCGACCGGTGTCCCGGTATAAATTCGCCCCCGTATAAAATCTCCCCCCGGCGATTTTGTACCGGTACAAACCCTCCCCCGGAGATTTTATACCGGTATAAAATCGCCCCCCGGCGGAATTGTTTCTCTCCCCCCTTAGAATAAAATCTCCCCCCTCAACTTTTTTCTGTATTAGTTTCAGTATTGATTGTAGACATATTTTATTTACCAGGATGAATAGTTGTTTTGAAACAATGACATAAAAGATTGATTGAAAAAATATTTTGTATTAGAAACGACTTTTTAAGGATTTATTAAGTTGTTCTAATTCGTTTTTATAACTTGTTTTAAGTATGGGTTTGATGCACATAACATAAAGGGGGCGATTCTATTCTGGGTTTGATGCACATACTCTTACAAAAGAGGGGCGATTGTATACTTGGTTTGATGCACATAACATATATAGGTAAAGGGGGCGATTCTGTACTGGGTTTGATGCACAAAACATATATAGGTAAAGGGGGCGATTCTATACTGGGTTTGATGCACATAACATATTCGGGTAAAGGGGGCGATTCTATACTGGGATTGATGCCTATACTCATATACAATAGAGGGGCGATTCTATACTGGGTTTGATGCACATAACATGTACAGACAAAGGGGGCGATTCTATACTGGGTTTGATGCTCATAACAATGTACATTTAAAGGGGGCGAATGTATACTGGGTTTAATGCACCTACTTATTTACAATAAAGGGGGCAAATCTATACTGGGTTTGATGCACATAACATATACAGGTAAAGGGGGCGAATCTATACTGAGTTTGATGCACCTGCTTATTTACAATAGAGGGGGCGATTCTATACTTGGTTTGATGCACATAACATATATAGGTAAAGGGGGCGAATCTATACTGGGTTTGATGCACATAACATATACAGGTAAAGGGGGCGATTATATTCTGGGTTTGATGCACATAACATATATAGGTAAAGGGGGGCGATTATATTCTGGGTTTGATGCACATAACATATATAGGTAAAGGGGGTGATTCTATACTGGGTTTGATGCACATACGTCTATACAATAGAGAGGCGATTCTATTCTGGGTTTCATGCACATAACATATATAGGTAAAGAGGGCGAATCTACACTGGGTTTGATGCACAAAACAATGTACATTTAAAGGGGGCGATTCTATACTGGGTTTGATGCACATAACATATATAGGTAAAGGGGGCGAATCTATACTGGGTTTGATGCACATAACATATACAGGTAAAGGGGGCGATTCTATACTTGGTTTGATGCATATACTCATATATATATACAATAGAGGGGCGATTCTATTCTGGGTTGGATGCACATAACATATACAGGTAAAGGGGGCGAATCTATTCTGGGTTTGATGCACATTACATATATAGCTAAAAGGGGCGAATCTATTCTGGGTTTGATGCACATAACATATATAGGTAAAGGGGGCGAATTTGTACTGGGTTTGATGCACATAACATATACAGGTAAAGGGGGCGATTCTATACTGGGTTTCATGCACATAACATACAGGTAGAGGGGGCGATTCTATACTGGGTTTGTTGCACCTACTTATTTACAATAGAGGGGACGATTCTATACTTGGTTTGATGCACATAACATATACAGGTAGAGGGGGCGAATCTATACTGGGTTTGATGCACATAACATATACAGGTAAAGGGGGCGAATCTATACTGGGTTTGTTGCACCTACTTATTTACAATAGAGGGGACGATTCTATACTTGGTTTGATGCACATAACATATACAGGTAAAGAGGGCGAATCTACACTGGGTTTGATGCACAAAACAATGTACATTTAAAGGGGGCGATTCTATACTGGGTTTGATGCACATAACATATATAGGTAAAGGGGGCGAATCTATACTGGGTTTGTTGCACCTACTTATTTACAATAGAGGGGGCGATTCTATACTGGGCTTGATGCACATGACATATATAGGTAAATGGGGCGAATATATACTGGGTTTGATGCACATAACATTTATAGGTAAAGGGGGCGAATCTATACTGGGTTTGGTGCACAAAACAATGTAAATTTAAAGGGGGCGAATCTATACTGGGTTTGATGCACCTACTTATTTACAATAGAGGGGGCGATTCTATACTGGGTTTGATGCACATAACATATATAGTGGTTAGTGATATGTGTCATGTAGGAACTACTGCATGCGTCCCTCCCGATCCTGAGCCCACTTGGGTCCAAGTGTCACATAGACACGGACAGGTCAATCATTCAATACATTTGCTTTAAACTTATTATTATCAAACCCAGTATAGAATCGCCCCCTTTACCTGTATATGTTATGTGCATCAAACCCAGTATAGATTCGCCCCCTCTATTGTAAATATGTAGGTGCAACAAACCCAGTATAGAATCGCCCCCTTTACCTGTATATGTCATGTGCATCAAACCCAGTACTGATTCTCCCCCACTATTGTAAATAAGTAGGTGCATCAAACCCAGCATAGATTCGCCCCCTTTACCTGTATATGTCATGTGCATCAAACCCGGTATAGATTCGCCCCCTTTAAATGTACATTGTTAAGTGCATCAAACCCAGTACAGATTTGCCCCTCTATTGTATAGAAGTAGGTGCAACAAACCCAGTATAGATTTGCCCCCTTTACCTGTATATGTTATGTGCATCAAACCCAGTATAGATTCGCCCCCTTTAAATGTACATTGTCATGTCCACCGAACCCAGTACAGATTCGCCCCCTTTACCTGTATATGTGTTGTGAATCAAACCCAGTATAGAATCGCCCCCTTTACCTGTATATGTGTTGTGAATCAAACCCAGTATAGAATCGCCCCCTTTACCTGTAGATGTCATGTGCATCAAACCCAGAACAGATTCGCCCCATTTACCTGTATATGTTATGTGCATCAAACCCAGAATAGATTCGCCCCCTTCAACTATATATGTTACGTGCATCAAACCCAAAACAGATTCGCCCCCTTTACCTATATATGTTATGTGCATCAAACCCAGTATAGAATCGCCCCCTCTATTGTAAATAAGTAGGTGCATCAAACCCAGTATAGATTCGCCCCCTTTACCTGTATATGTTATGTGGATCAAACCCAGAACAGATTCGCCCCCTTTACCTGTATATGTTATGTGCATCAAACCCAGAACAGATTCGCCCCCTTTAACTATATATGTTATGTGCATCAAACCCAGTATAGAATCGCCCCTCTATTGTATATGGGTATATGCATCAAACCCAGTACAGAATCGCCCCCTTTACCTGTATATGTTACGTGCATCAAACCCAGTATAGAATCGCCCCTTTACTTGTACATGTTAAGTGCATCAAACCAAGTATAGAATCGCCCCCTCTAAGTATGTTCATCTAACGCAAGTTTAGAATCTCTAAACTCACATGTCAAATCAAATATGGATTCGCTCCCCTTAGCATTAAATCAAACCAAGTATGGATTCGCCGATAGGTTTATCTTGTAAGAATGTGCATCAAACCCAGTAGATTCGCCCCCTCTAATCCATCTATATCAAAGTATAGATATGGCAAATAAAATGTATCTAAGTATTAAGTGTGGAGTAAGAATTTTCTATTAAGCACAATTTAGACTTCATCACTCGGTATCAGCGTTACAAGTGACAAAATTATCTGCATAAAAACTGTTTATTGTAAAAGTCTGAACGTTTTGCAATGCATGCTTATTCCTTGATAAAGTGGAAAAATAGCTAGATGTGCACTCAACCAGCCGCAAGGGAGTTTACCGCAAACATTTTAAATGCAACAAATGCCAAATCCGTTACAAATCCCCACTTTTAGTGTACAAAAATACAAGTTCACCTTGGGTCTTATTAATAATTCAATTATATGATTACATGTATCTAAGTTATCCAGTAAACTGATTGTATTTCACATCTCTTCTTTTACGGGAATATAATTAGGTTTACTGGAATCGCTGAAATAACTCCGATAATATTCGTTATCAAGCATTAAACATTACATTATATATATCTTACTCCCCTTTCATGCAATTAAAGATGTAAAAAGTATTTTAAAAGCATTTTTGGAGGGGGGCGAATCTATTCTGGGGGGAGATTTAATTTCGTGGAGGGGGGCGATTTTATACTGAGGGGGGCGGTTTTGTACCGGTACAAAATCGCCGGGGGGAGATTTTATACCGGCGGCGGTTTTATTTCGTGACATACAGTAACATACATTAATAGCCATTAACATCACCAAGGAAGGGAAATCGTAGCAATGCGTACAGCGATCAATGGTGTCATGTTCAGCACATATCTGTTTCGACATCATCAACTTTCAGTTGCGTACATAAGATCATCTCCCTGGAGACTGTAACACTCAATTACTAGGGATCATTTGTTTTCTATGGATTTGGTAGAAAGACAAACCAACCTCCCGCGC
The DNA here is from genome assembly GCA_921293015.1 of Phorcus lineatus. NCBI lineage: Eukaryota > Metazoa > Mollusca > Gastropoda > Trochida > Trochidae > Phorcus > Phorcus lineatus. The sequence goes on from OV121090.1 coordinate 12,627,764, forward strand.
CGGGTACGCAATAAATTAATCCCGTTCCGGAAACGGAAGGATTTACGTGAACAATATACATACTTAGAAATGGAACGCCCCTTAAGCCACATATTGACTCCTACATTGTGTCTTTGAATCAGGTCACATAAATATAATGCTCTGGCATGAAACTAATCCTTAGTGGTGTAAATATGTAAACAGTCAAAACTAGAAATTTTAAAATATTCTCTGCAAGATAGATACATAGATGGATAGATCATCTTTATTTCCTCCAAACCATGTAGATTTTTACAAATCACAGGAATATCACAAAAAGCATAAACAGTAGATTAGAACACAGTTAATTGTGAAGAGAGTTGAGAATGACATACGGTCATAAACTCGGATACCAATAAGATTACTTTCTCCCATTCTGTGAAATCTAGATTTCCCAATGAGGTAAAAGAACCTCCAAGTAAATCGGCAATAATTTCATCTTCATCATTTCCCCAAAAATCAACAAAATCAGATACTGATATGACATCACAAATTCTTTCAAAAGTTACATTTCTCAGATCGTTAAGAACTGAACAGAACATAATAAATTGTTTAACAATATCAAAGGCTACTCTTCCACATATACAATCCATGGATTCAATCTTTTTACAGGCTATATGAATAGTATGAGATATATTGAAAAATTTGTTCTTGTTAACTAAAGCCAGCTTCCATAATCTGCTTGCTTTGCAAGGCTCCCGAACAAGATGATATCTGGAGAGATCCTCTCTAACGGCTATTTGGTGACATAACAACTTTTCATAAGAATAACAGATTTTGGATGAAACAGCATCCTTCCATTTTGCCTTAGAGCATATTACACCTTTTGCTATAAATGTATTTACGACACCAATCAGGGTTGTATTTGTTTAAGAGTGAAAACATATATGCAATGGGTGACGGGGATTTGCCGATATTGGTGATACATTTGGATTGAACAAGGCGGTGAAGGAATAATTGCTTTACAACATAAGAGTCGTCAAGACGACATAGCCTGCCGAACATAAGTAAACATGTTTTTTCTATATCCCTGAATTGGCAGTAAACCCAGAGTATCTAAAACCACAGGAGAGGCAGTGAGTTTAGGGAGACCTTGTACCTTTCTGCAGAAATATCTCTGTGTTGATTCCAACAGATCCAACTCTTTTGATGTAAGCATACTCCATACAGAACAGCCATATAAAGCACATGGTAAGATGACATTACGCCATATACGACAGGCACAAACTGGATTAAGTGAACCATAACAAAGACCAAGGTCATGGTACATATTGATAAGTTTGCGCGCCTTTTCACAAGCTGACATTCTTCTATCGTAAGACTTATTACTTGTACCAATGAGAACTCCAGCGTATGTAACATATTCCTTCCTTGGAATAGATATTGAACCAAGATATAGACTTACAGTTGTGAGAGATTTGTCTGCATTGAATACAAGCAAAGCACTTTTATTGACGTTAAACTTTAACTTCCACTTTAAACCATAATTGTGTGTCAAGAGCCTGAGAGTTACGTGGATTGCTAGCAGTTAGAGTAGTATCGTCAGCAAGTAGAATGCCTGGACAGTGTCCCCATGGAAGCTGAAGACCTAATCCAGTATCATCTAAACTCTGTATCAGATCGTTGATGTATAGACTGAATAGCCAGGCTGAAATCACTCGCCCCTGCTCAACACCTTGACTAATTGTAAAACTATCAGATAGAAAACCAGCATAGGATACACATGACTGCATTGTTAAATACGAATTTCGTAGCAATCTCCAGATTTTGCCTGTTATACCAAGCTTATAGAGTTTAAGAAACATACCAAGTGTCCGTTGACTTTAACAAAGTTTATTACCGAATTCAGCAAATGTAACTATTGCCTTTAAAGGGCAAAAAACACATATTTGAAACCACATTCTGTTACCTCCAATTTGCAAGAGCGTAACGTAACTCATGTCATTAATCGTATCCTTGTTCTATCTACCATTCTCTGATCTTAGCTAAAATTTAACTCAACTTAGAGTTGACATGGAAACAGAATTATGATATGATCAGCATTAATGATTGACTTGAAAATCATATGCTTAAAACGTGTGGTTGAACTTTTCTTGAAACAAGGCAAAAGTGAATAAAGCTCATATAAACCTAGCTATAGTGCAAAATTTCTTATTTTAAAAAAAACGTGTAGTCACTCATATCAATAATTTAGGATCACATTCAAAGGAAAAATTGATTTGAATATTTGGATTGAAAGGTAAACATGAAGGTCGCATATATATTATCAAACTTGTAGTTTTGATGTCATTGATCATGATTTCAATGAAAATTTGCACCTAGGAGTTGTAACAACTAAGTGAAATGTACACCCCATTGGTAACATTCATACCCAATTTGAAGTTTCCAAGTCATATACTTTTAGATTTATACTACGGAAAAGAAACAAAGTCATAAAATGTGACTGTGTTCGGTCAAAATTTCGAAATAAAAACGTTAGACCCTGACAGGAACAAAGTTAATATTCATATCAAATTTAAAGCCATTAAGTTTACTAGAATGAACCAAATACGAAACCGAGTCGAAAAATTTTGCAGTTTTTGATCAAAATTTCAACAATTATTGGCACCCTAGAGTTTTAGCCACTGAAAGGCACATCAGTACTCTAAAAATAACATTCATACCATAATTGAAATTGCCAAGACATAAAGTCCTAGAGAACCATTTATACCATTTAGCCGTTTTTGGTAAACTTTTGACAAAGGCACATGGGCACCCTTTTTGAAACATTCATATCAAATTGAAGTTTCCAAGTCATATAGTTCTTAAGTAATGCTCCAGAAACGATTATAGGCGAACGGACACGCGGAGCGCATTATACACCAACTTAGTCGAAACAGAGTTATAAGTTACCTTATAGCCATAACCTATAATCGAATAACAATATCGATCACGTTTGTGAGTAGTCAATGTAACATATTATCACTTCGTTTACTAAAGGATCCCATGAACGTTTCAACAATCTGTGTTAGGAGAGTCTGACCAATAAGGTTACAACTTTGCGACAACGTATCAACTTCACACAGAGCAACCACGACAAAGTGGATATTCTTATCGCCCTGTCTCTTGTGACTCATCGACATCGATGTACAAAGTTCCAATCTGATGTTGATACGCCCCGTAGTCCACCCAGTCAAGACGTTTCCATTCATCTCACACCAGTTTAAAAGGAAAACGTCGAACACTGGAAATTGTTTATATGTCTGATGTGTGACAGATCCATTAAAAAAGCAACAACACTGAACTTACATAACAAAATTCTTTTCTTTTTCAAGTAAGTGATCTTAGAAAACACAGTTTCATGACTTATCCCGTTGACAATGTACATTTACCGACTGGAAGATGCTGAGGGTTTCTTCAAGATTCAGAAGATTCGAAGCAACCATAATGTGGACCGTAAATGAGTAAATAGGACTTCAAATCATACAAGAGTTTGTATCTGTCCCTCGCGGGAGGCGCCTCTTTCATAAAACGTAATGTAAGAGCATAAGGCGAAGGTAATTTCCCCCCTTTATTTCTCTGCCATGTCCATTGAAACACAAATTTTATTTGCGAACTGGAACACTAAAAAATAACAAGGAGTAGTTCTTTGAAATTAGGTATATTTGTCATTTGACATGTCTCCGACGACTTTTTGAGCTTAGAATTTCTTTCGAATACATTTTCGCAGTTTCATTGTACCAGAAGTGACAATTACTTTTTGTGTGCAGACCTTAAAACCTTTCTGCTAATCGATAATGAACAATCAGTGGTATAGCAAACCTCATAACTAATGATTTGCTTTGAACAGTTTAAAATGTTTTTGTTTTCGAATAGAATTAGAGTTATTATGAATTGATTAAAGCATTCAGCCTTATAAATCGTTCAGTATTCAATTTTTTTCCCATTTGGCTGGGGATGACTTGACTCTGTGTGCTTGGTAAGATTTCCTTGAAATGCGATTAGATCCATTTGTGTGTTAGCATTCGAACATTGACATTGAAATCTTAATCTGGATGGTAAGAACAAAAATTGAAATCTTACTGATAAACTCTTTATCACTTACCTCTAAACTTCAGTTTTATTAATCATCTCAAACATTTCTTCTCGTGTATACATATATCCTTTAGCTTCAGAATCATAAAACAATTCTCTCAAAACATTGTGCATCTTGTTATTTGATGTATGAATTAATGACATTCTAATTCAATGCCAGTCAGTGTTAAATTCAATGCCAGTCAGGTTTTAAATAAGACAATGTGAACGTGAAAAGTCGTTATGGTTACAAAAATTGTAAAAGGCAACGTATATATAGGCAACGTTATATATGAGTTGAGCGTGTGCTTTCGATTTATGTACACATATGAATTTAATGTTTACTTTCATTGAAAACCTGTACAGACGAAATATAAGAAGTATATAACTAGAGTAATACATATAGATTTCCTTTTTACATGTATTTTTCTCAATTCAGTTCCATTCCTAGTATACGCATTATAGGATATACATGTAAGCCTTATAGTCGAGGGTAGTTAATCAAGGAAATGGAAAAGATTTTGGTATTTGAATTTAATGTTCCGCCGAAGACGTACTGCACTGATACACTATCAATTTGTATATGGTCAACCGTTTCATCATAAGCTTTAGGAAAGATAACCCATTCAAAATCTAAGCTTTTGTAGTGTCACGAATTAATTTATTTAGGTATATCCTAGGCTTGTCCATTTGAAAGCCTCGTTTATTAAGACGAAAACTATTGTAAAAATGTTGTTAGCCTTGAATTCAGTAATTGATTTTGATGTTATCTACCTTCTGCGATAGAAATGTAAGCTTATGCTCTCAAGTGCAAATGTTTAATATTTAATATTAAACTGGACTAATTTAAAAGTTTTAAACATGCCATAATAAATAAATGAACAATTTTGGGATCACATTATCTGCGATAGTACAAAATTATGTAGTGTTTTTTGGTAGCGTCCGTTGCGTGTTTCCAATCGACACCGTTAGAGTCAAGCAATACCACCAGCATTGGCGTACCAAAAGCTTATCAACACGACCACGAGTTTTTTATATAGATGCCTTCATTCTCTATTGCCCGGGGTTAATATTTTGAAAATATCTACTCATACCTTGGATACATCATGGGATTCATTCAACCCTTGCCTTGTTTTTTGTATCCCGTCATTTATCTACGCTCTGAAATTAAGGATGTCCGTTCCTCAAATCTAAAGTATCAAACTTTTTTTCTTACTTGTTTTTTTTCAAAAGTTTAGTGTATTTGCTTGAAATATTAACCCCAAAAAATGGGGGTTAGTGTGAGTTTTTTTGAGATATTTTAAGACAAAGATCCCTTCGTCAGTCAGAGATTTAACATGGGAGTCAATGGGGAAATGATGACCATTTTTGAGAAATCTTAAATTTAAATTAGTTCCTGTATTAAACGTTTTTTAATATGAAAACATGTTTGAGTTAACATAATTTTCTTCCAGAAAAAAGTATAAAATATATATGGTATTGTGGGTCTTTAGCCGCGGCACACCATGTATTAAAACATTTCAATTAAGTTATCAACATTCAAGCTATTTTTGTACTGAAACCGTGCTTTCTCCCACTCGCTATCTAATAATATACTTGAACGCATACATACAAATCATATTCATTCAACAACATCTACCTTCTAAGAAAAACAGATAATAGAAATTGCTCAATGATAGTTACAATTAAATGTTGCTGAGTCAGCAAAATTGTGAATTATTTCAAAATGAAAATACAACGTTTCTAAATTTTGATGAATATTTAACCAGAAATCATCAAAATTGAGAAATTACCGCTTCATTTTGGTTTATTATATAAGAACATTATGATTTAAGGTTATTTAAGTTTTGTAACTGTGACTGAGGAGCCAACATCCTGAAGCGTTTCAATCGAATGATTCTAACCTTTTGGTTAAACAGTATTTGTCAGAAGAAATCTTACTTCGGTTGTATATTTAACTACCGGTCAAACATAGATACTCTTACTCTTATTCAGTTTGATCAATTCGTGCATAAAAAATGTTAAAGCGTTTCAGCGACCTTGAAGTGCCGATACCGAGTCCACTTTAGACTTGGTTTAAAACCCTTGGAGTCAACTTTTGATCCAGTCTCTTTTGATATTGTCACAACCCGTTGATTAGAGGTCTCAGATACAACAAAAGATACGTTGGTTAAAGTACGAGAACATTGTGTAAATAATTTGTAATTAAAGGTATTTCGTAACCATGGCGTAAATCAAACATACATGTAAAATACCAGCCTCGTTCGATTACAACCATTTCTTAAATGCTACAATCGGTTTAGTCTATATGTTGGTCATCCCAGCCTTAGTAGTGAATGCATTCGTTTAAGAAGAGATCCTTGCCTGTCAAGATAACGATAAATCTCTCAACAATGACAACGACAACATCAATATAAAAGTCTCTTATACCTCCTCCGTTTATTCACACAAATAAATCCATACAATGTAAGTTAAAATGAAAATTATGATAAATTGTACTGGCAATGTATACTGATTTAAGGGTATTATCTTCTTTTACATTGCTATTAAATAAATACAGTAAATCAGAACATTGAAGCTGAACAGTTTTATATTATTATTATTATATGTATACGTGATAAACATGTGACTTAATCAGGTTGACATGATCAAAGCGTCCAATGTCATCAGAGTTTGATATTGTGAGGAAGAATGCCAGATGTTTCATGTCAATGAACATAATCTATGTACAGCTGCACATACAGTTTGTGCACATACCTGCGAATCGTAGTGCAAATATCATGTAATTAGGCATGTGTTTGAGGCATCGTAGCATTATGAAAAAGGAAGGGATAATTTTTAATCACTGAAGTGTCCAAGCATCAAAATTTCGAAATCAGTCAATTTCATTTTCCCCTTAAGGATCCTTCAAAAGTGACCAACAACCAAAGTAATGTTTGTTAGTTTGCATCAAGTTGATATGAAATTGCTGATAATTTTTCTGTCTTTTTAATAATGCCAAAATTCGAGTTTTAGTACGAGAGACCAGACAATCCCACAATAAGTTAAAAAATGGCTACTTTACAAATTGACAATTGGAGATCCTATGTCAGTTCTGCTGAAGTTATTTTATTGATGTTGAAACCAAACCCAAATTACATGATATATTCACTAAGATACAGTAGTGAGTGAACAAACATTTTGATATGCAGCTGTACATTCACACATATTTATTGGCATCTTACTCTTCGCACGGTTATCGAGGGGACATCGTCTTGTCTTTGTATAACCCGAGTAATAGTAGTAGATAGTAATCGAGTTATGCAGTCATGATGCTCTTAAAACCTACCAGTCTGGTTCTTTATCTTCCATAAAGATAAATAACAAATTTACAATTTGTAAATATGATGACACTGGATAAAGAAGCTTTTTTGGGTTATTAAGTAGAATTCTTAATGAGAATGGAAATTAAGTTAAGGATAAATCTTTATGTACTGCTTTATTCATGAATATATCATTTAAAGAAATGTTTTTTCATTAGAAAGTCTATTATGATAAACTTTAATATTAAACCATTGAGCGATTAAAAAGTGATGAAATTGCCAACATTTATCATACTTAGCAACGTTTTATTCACAATCGATTTTATGACCAATGATGATAAAATTTAGGATCAGAAAGTGCAATCCATCATGAATAATAAATATTGGTGTCGGCATAAACTAAAATCTAAATAAATATTGTTTTTCATCATGTAAAGATTCTGTAATAGATTAAAGGTTTAGATAACAAAATATCTAATCAGGAAATAATAAGTACGATAAAGATATATTTTTATATGTGCTCAAGAGAAATATGAATATGAAATAAGACTTTCATCTGTAAGCGAAGCTGTTTATATATCAAAGTAACCACTCTGAATGAAACAGTGCATATAACAAGGACATTTGATTCCAAAAATATATTTCTCTTTATACGTAAATGTACTGTAAGATCTCAAAGACTATTGAAATATGTGCTTGAATAAATTTATATGTGTCGAAAACCACACCCATATCAATCAAAAACAAAACTAAGAAGGATTTATTGCTAAAACTTGATGCAAAGTTCGTTGATGTTCCCAGGTTGTAGGTGCAAAGAACACTCTGTAGTGTCTCGAGCTTGAAATATAATCATGATTAATTCATAGTAAGAACGTTCAGTAGGAACATACGTATTACTTCACATTTCTTTCAGACATCAGTGGAGGGCTGCTGTAAGAGTTGTGACAACTAGCACATTCTAAAATATTTGAATTGTTGCTTCATTTTTATTTGGACTGACGGTTTTGAGTTCTATTAGGAAATAAACGAACAGTTTGTCCGTGAGGCCCGTCCTTGTAAGTCCTTATCGGAAACTATGTTGTTTACATATTACGTTGTGGACCATTGAGAGAAATTTACGAATTTAAAAAGTTTTTAAACCTATTCTAAGCTCTTGACTTTGTTGTAATCCAGAAATATGTTAGTCTCCCAACAACAGTTGTTTTTTAAAAACAGGAAGATAAAACATCAGCTGTAATTCCAACCTTTCTTAACTCACTGATATAGTGCCAGTTCCTAACCAATTGTAATCATAAGTACCGTTTTGGACCTTCTCGTCTGGTCAACGATAGCATCCAGAAGTTTTTTTCTCACATTGAAGTGTTTTCATTATTGGTTCAAATAGAGGATGGCCATTGTGAACTATTTCTGCAAAAACTGGACACTTTCATTGTTTACAACAAAAACATCATATATCATGGTTTGAGTACATCGAGGCGTTAAATGTATCCTTGTAGGAAAATAAATCACTGTGAAAAAAAATTGTTTGAAATCATTATTACAAAAGATGTTGCCACGGTAAAACTGGCGATGTGAAAGACATCCGTTTTAACGTTTTAACGTTCTTGGCGATGATTGTCAAGTCCTTAAAAGAATTTGATGTTATTATCACGATATTTGATTTTCAACCCAGATTTTGTCCCAGAAACAAAATTAAAAATTGCGTTACATATATACCAGTTGCGTCTCACAAAACCATTATGTTGCATTAGAAGAACATTAGTTAAGTTAATGGCATCTATGAGATACATTACAATGTCCATTAAAAAGACATTTCGTGACATGTTATTGCAAGGATTAATTGATTACAAATGGTAAAAAAACTCACTATAGCTGTCCCAAATTCTTGGTGAAAACTCAATAGATATATCCTTTAAGATTGCATCGTAATTTTTATCAATTACTTACAACATCTTTTCATATGTTTCTTTTCATCTACTAAGATGTAGATCCAGAAAAATAACGTAAACTAATGACTCTTGATTTCTGTGAAAAAAAGAGCAAATCGATAAAGCACTACCTATTTTTCGTCCATTACGTGAGTGGAAATTGTCAGATGACTCCTCTCTTCATCATTGTCATGAAGAAATCGTGGGAAATCATAGCACTACATGTATGTTATTTGGTTGATTTAGGGAATTTTTATAATATGTGAAAAATGACAAGTATCTTGAAATAGTAGAAATGAAGTACACATTAAATAGATAATCTAAAGATAAAAAAAATGTATTTATTATATATATATATATATATATATATATATATATATATATATATATATATATATATATATATATATATATATCCCATCACAAATTGTTTTGCAGTAAACATCGCTCTCACAAATAAATAGTGAAATGGAACAACGCTCTGACTATTTGTCATAACACTAATTGTGGCATACGTTTTAAAAGTCAATGAAAGGATTAAGGAATGATAACTGTGTTATCTTATCTCACGGAAAATCATCTTGAAAAAATGCAACAACGATTTCGAAACCAATATATAATTATCGAGATTGATATTGACTGTCTTTTTTGGAATTTATACTGTGTTAGGATGTGATCAGTTCTAAAATCAGCTTTGATATATGACGATTACGTTTTCCAATACAGGCTTGGCTCCTCGGCAAAACTTCCGATTGGAGCACAAATGTGTGTTTTTAGAACTCGTGTGTGTTTAGTAACGGCATCTGTAAAATGAGATTGTGAAAGTGCATTGATGTAATCCGAGATAATTACTCATTCTGGAAACATGCAGCAATGAAAAGTCTCATCCAGATGTTTTTATCTCACAACTTTGACACTTTTATGGTATCATTCTCACGATGGTGTTTCAAAAAAAAAGTGTCTCAGGAGGAAAATAAAACGACAAATTTATGAAGATATTGACAATCACAATACCATAGTTCGTAATCATGCATCGCCGATTCAAGTTAATTTACATTTATAAAGATTTTGGTTCACGTTTTAGATATACAAACAATTAACATACATAATGCAAACAGTATTTCAAACTTAACAAGCAGAGTTGGCTATATATTTCCCTAACCATTTGAAAACTCTGGAAAACAAAGATATGACTATTATATAGCCTTAATCTTCTTTACTAATTGTTTTCTTAAATTCCTAATTACGTTTGCACAACATCCCGAGCCAGATGTGTGTTAATGCACACTCTACCTGATAAAGAAGCATTTCGAAAGAATGTGCAGTTAATGGATTATTAACATTAATAGAACATTCATATGATACGGCTTTGTACACATATGTTCATAACCATTCAATAACTAGGCAAAATAGAACATCAATGTTTAAGTTTTACCTTCGAATTCATTTCGATTTGCATAGTTGATAAATACTTTCATTGGTTATACTTGGTTGACACGTGAACTCGAGCTTGACCTGTAACGTTGAAGGATAACACTTAACCAAAGTACTAGTTAACAATAAGTATAGGATTTCCAAAACTCGGAATTTTATACCAAACCACCCTAATTTTTTTAGCACATTACTAATGCATACCAAAGTCATGGGCTAAGTTCAGAAATATTGAGAAATAATTGTCAAAGGAGATGGTTATCTTAGACATGTATTCTTTGTGTGAAACGGCAAACCATACAATTAGGAAATCGGCGTGAACATGGAGCAATCATGTCTGTTTTTACAATAATGGATAGTATTACATGAATAGAGATTCAACAGTTTTTGCCTTTTTTCTTGACAATGAAAAAGCTTTTGACAGAATTTGGCATGATGGTTTTTTTATAAATTATATAAACTTGGTATAAGAGGATATACGTGGGACCTGCTATACCATTGCTACACAAATAGTGAATGTTTTGTTCTGTACCAGGGTGAAAGATCAGACAAGTATTGTGTCAAGCAAGGTGTAGGTCAAGGAAGAGTTATCTCATCCTGGTTCTTTCTCGTATTTATCGATGACCTAATAACTTCCCTCAGAGGAGCCAATTGTGGTATATGTGTATATGGCATGCATGTTCCTGCAGTCTTGCTTGCTGACGATACCACGCTTGTTAGCGCACCACCTAAAGGTTTACAATCATCGCTTGACTTCGTTTCCTCACATGCCTGTATATGGCGCCTAACCTATAATCCCTTTAAAAGTGCAATAGTTATCTTTAGAAAATCCAGTAATTCCAAATTGCCTTGGTGATTGCGTAATCCTTCAGTCTGAATCAACTATATAAGGAGGTGTCCTCCTAACTTTTGACTTATCAACAAAAGCGCGAATTGAAAGGTACTGTCAGAAAGCAAGACAAAATGTCAATTCCCTTATATCTGTAGAATTAAATGTTTCTCAACTCCATCCATTTACATGTGTTAAAATCTGGCTGAGAATGGTGTTACCAACAAGTCTCTATAGCTGTGAAATCTTATCGAACATTGGGGGTCAGCAAGCCGATGCACTTGATATTACGCAAATATATTTTGCTCGTATTGTACAGGGGCTTGATAAAAGATCATCAACAGACTCTATTATTGCAAATGAAGGACTATGGTCACTTGTTGGTAACATTTATAAATGTTAGCTCATATTTCTTGGACGTCTATGCTAACTTTCTTGTAATAACTCTTCAAAATCCTTAATCTGCGATGATCTACTGTCAATACTCTTTAAATATAACCTGAATGTACATATAGAAAAATATAAAACAGAAGGTCTATTTCCTTCGAAACTTGAAACCCCTAAAGGCACATAAACACATGCTGATTTATCCAGTCCTATGTTTTTTTAGTTCTGCTCCTGAAACGATATCGGGAACAACTGATAGGCAGAGCCATTTCACTATGGGTATAAACAAAATGTCTTAAGCACCACATTGATGACCTTAGTTTACATTAGTGCGAGGCTCATGGATAATACGCTTTGTACTGCTCAAATATCCTTTTTATCTATACAACTGTGATAGGATTTTTATACAAGAACTCCTATGTTTGTACTTTGATGGGGTTATTGACAGACATGTTGAGCCATAATTGGGAGTTACTTTCTATCATCAGTAAGAGTTGGAAGATTGTCTAGCAACGTAATTGCCAATTGACCAATGTTACGTTCTATGAGTTTTTCCTACAAAAAGCACACACATGAAGACACAAGGTAGAAAGACCATCAGCTTGTTAGAGCGCAAAGCATAAGGAAACTGGCAATATGACACATTGTCACGTTGCATTGAGTTCACATTCCAATTAGTTGGAGAATCAAGGGTTCTGAAACTGGTTGCCTCCTTTAATTTTCGAAGTAAAACATCGTGGAACGAACGATTTGGAAAATCCCATCATAATTGGTGAATGTTTTAAAGAGACGAAACAGAAAAATAAACATATAAGTTTATCTCAATCCTATGAATAACGGATGGTTACAGTAGCGTCTTTGTGTATCGTGTAACGATTACTTTCAGATGATACACTGAACCGGAAAGGAAACGCAAGTTGATTATTTTCAAATATGTGATTGAAATTAATTCCTTTTAGGAAAACAAAGCATACCATTACCAAACCATGCACTCCAAGATTGTTTTGGCGTTGTTTCCGCTTATCCTAGATCATATTGCCCAAACGCTACCATTGTCATGCTATTTGTGTTTTGTGCCTGATGTTTCAAAGCTGCCTCTACCGCCTGTTTAGTCCATTATAAGGTACGCATTTCGATAGCACCATACACTACCAAATTGAGAGGTGGATCGCTGATACAAGATGTCATGTGTAACTCAACAGCAACAAGGTATTGCCATTTGGAGGTTGCAGACCGGATAACAGCAACTGCGACAGCACAACAATCGAAAGACTCACATTAAAACATCGTCAAACCGGAAATGTTCAGAAACAACCAGGTTCAGGACGCCCGAGGATAACAACGCAAGATAAAAATCATCACATCAGGGTCACTCATCCGTGTAACCGACAACCAACAGCATTACAGACAACGTGTGACTGCTGTCGTCTACACACAAAGTTCTCAAACAACATGTTGCACCATTATTCCAGGCCCGGCGTACGCTCCTCTTCCAGCTTTTCTAGTTTTATAAATGATTTGTGACATGTGGCCCCTTGCATAATAAATATGTAACGTGATGAACTTCAAAGCCTATGGCTTTCATAAAACTTCTAGTGTTGGTAGGTATACCACATCGCCTCTCCATATCATGTACATGTAGATTGCCTTTTATAATTTTTCGCCTTTAAAGAGGTTGTATAAGAACAAATAACAGCTACCTCTGTGGGGAGAAAATGAAAAATTCATGACCAAAAAAATCTCAAAATGTGATGAAGATAATTTATAAATTTAAGTGTTTGTTATCATTTCAAAGATTTATTTTTTTGGAACCCTAATTAAGTGGTCATTGATTATATAATCATATCTTTGGAATTTTAGGTCATGTTGTTAAGATAAGATAAGATAAGATAAGATAAGATAATCTTTATTGTCCCAAAAGGGAAATTTGTTTTGTATAATTACAATTCTTCAGAATGAAGACAAATAATAACATAATATTCAAAAACAAATCATGTCAAAACAGTTAAGATAGACAGATAATTTACTTAATTTACATGAAAAACGTGATGCAACATTAGACAGAATTTATTTCTCTAATGCTGCAGGGAATGAATGATTGGCGGAACCTGTTTGTTCGAAAAGTCGGCATACGCAGCCTACGTCCAGAAGGTAATGTCGAATATTCCAAGAAAAGTGGATGGGAAGAATCACCCAAAATTTTGTTTCCTTTTTTCGATAACTGCTGCTCATAAAAACTGCCGATCGTTTCAATAGGAAGCCCAATAATCTTAGATGCTGTATTCACGATTTTTATCAATTTGTTTCTATTTTGAACAGACAGGTTCCCAAACCAACTTAAAAAGTTAAAATGTAAGGACACGTTGAATGAAGGTTCTGTAAAACAACATCAAGATGGTTTGATCTATTTTAAAGTATTTTAGTTTCCACAAGAAATGTAAACGTTGTTGTCCTTTCTTATATATATTCTCAGTATTCTCATTCCAAGAGAGTTTAGAATCAATGATAATACCTAAGTATTTATAAATATTCATTTACTCTTTCTATTTCATTGCCATCAATACACACAGATTGTAATGTTGACTTAGTTCTCCTAAAATCAATTATCATTTCTTTAGTTTTTTGAACGTTCAAATATAAAGAATTAGATTTACACCAATCCACAAATGTTGATAGCTCGGATCTATTGGCAAGTTCTGACTCTCTAATTAGGCCTACAACTGCAGCGTCGTCAGCAAATTTGATGGTAAAACACGAATCACCATTTGAGACACAATCATTTGTGTACAAAATGAACAAAATTGGCGAAACAACACAACCCTGTGGAGCACCAGTAGATGTGCATACAGTTGAAGACTTAACATTATTGACTTGTACAAATTGCTGTCTGTTAACAAGGAAAGAATGTATCCATCTAATGATATTTGAGTTAACATTCATATGACAAAGTTTCGAATCGTATTAAAAGCAGAGGAGAAATCAACAAACATTATTCGGACATAAGAACTATAATTTTCCAAATGTTTATACATGTTATTAAGCAGAGTTATTGTTGCATCATCTACTCCACGCCGTGCTCTATATGCAAATTGATAGGGGTCTAAAACGTCAATCACATCCTTTAACAAGAAATTCTTAACAATTCGTTCTAGACATTTCATAGCAACAGAGGTGAGAGCTACTGGTCTGTAATCATTATTGACAGAGGGGTTTTTCTTTTTTGGCAATGGGATAATTTTTGATGTTTTCCAAAGAATGGGAACATGATGGAAATTTAATGATAATTGAAAAATCTTTTGGAAAATACCAGCCAGTTGCACTCTGCACTCTTTTAGAACTACACCTAGCAAATTGTCAGGTCCACAGGCTTTATGTGAATTTATCTTAGCAAAAGACGTTATCACATCATCTTTAGAAATATCTAACACCTCACATGGGGGGAGTGATTCAAGTACTTTGTTTCTTTCTTCTGAAAAATTACAACTATCAAATCTAGAGTAAAATGAGTTTAACTCATTTGCAAAATCTAAGTCATCATTTGATTGTAAGTTGTTAGGTCTGCTGTTTGATCCAATGATAGTCTTGATGCCATTCCAAGCATTCCTCAAATTGTTAACAGAAAATTGTCTTTCAATCTTTGTTTTATATTCATCTTTACATTTTCTTGTTAAAGCAACTATTTCTTTCTGAATCTCTTTAACCTTAACTTTATCTCCAACACAAAAGGCCCTTCTCTTTTCATTCAACACTGATTTAAACTCTTTAGTAACCCATGGCTTGTTGTTTGCAAATAATTTAACACATTTGAGAGGTACAATATTGTCTACACAAAAATTTATATAATAAGTTACAGAACTTGTGAGCTCATCTAAATTGATACAATCATTTTCAAATACATCCCAATTTGTACAATCAAAACATCCTTTTAATTGATCAATACACTCTTTTGTCCAAGATTTTACATATTTTACAACAGGTTTTTCTGACTTAAGTTTCTGACGATATAATGGCACTAAGTAGACTGTATTATGATCAGATGTCCCCAAAGGAGCCTTAGCAATAGATTTGTAAGCGTCCTTCACACTTCCATAACATAAGTCAATGGTATTCCTTGATCTTGTTGGGCACTTTACATACTGGTGAAAAGTTGGCAGAACGTGCTTTAAATCACAAGAGTTAAAGTCGCCGAGTATGAATTTTGGTGCCTCTGGTGAAATCCCATTGAGTTTTTCCATGGTAGCGTGAATACAGTCGGAAGCTTGCTTGACATTAGCATCCGGAGGAATATATACTGTTGTAACACATATTTGTCCGAATTCTCGGGGGAGATAATATGGTCTCACAGAAATAGATAAGAGCTCAATGTCCTTATTACAAACGGTGTCTCTTACCACATGATGTTTACACCAGCGTTCGTTGATATACATACACACACCACCACCAATACTCTTTCCTGTTTTTGTCACATCCCTGTCGAGTCGAACCGGAGTTCCAAAACCACTAAGCTCCAAAACCTCTCTTACGACACAGGTCATCTCCAATGCGCCAATGTGACATACGAGATTAATATGTCTTCGGTTGTACGTTCACAGCGTGTTTGATAAAGTGAAGAATATTAATTTTCCGTAGATTGGTTCAGCTTAAACGTTTGCCAGGATATTTATTGTATTCAAATATGGGTGGATTTGAAGAGCGATACATTGAGTAAAGGTGTATCTCGCAATCATGTGAAAAATCTGAATACATTTTAGATACATGAGATACTCTTAGTTTTCATTTGTACGGTTATTATGCCCTGAGTTTAGAAAAACTACTCAATTGTGAAACATTGCCACCTGATTATATTACGCCCACTTTGGTCATGCATCTTCGTTAGTGTCAGTCCTGAATCCTTAACCATCTCAACAAGTAGGACTACAAGCCTCATAGCGTTGTAAACCGAAGCTCTAATTACCGACAGCTCAAGATGAAGGCTGTAATTGTGGAGATGTGGCTGACAGGTTGTGTATCTAAAGAAACGTCATTAGAACTAGAAGATCCTTT
Source organism: Phorcus lineatus (assembly GCA_921293015.1). Classification (NCBI taxonomy): domain Eukaryota; kingdom Metazoa; phylum Mollusca; class Gastropoda; order Trochida; family Trochidae; genus Phorcus; species Phorcus lineatus. The sequence continues at coordinate 12,644,755 of OV121090.1, forward strand.
GCTGAGCAGCTCGTGGTGCTGTGTCGCTAATTGGGTCAACTGATGCTGAACTGGTAATACAAATTAGATTGAAGTTATTCAACAGTGACGCCAGTTTAGTTACTAAAACGAACTAATATGAATATCTTTGTTGAAGATTTTAAGTATATATTAACTTTCTCATTAGCCTAATATATTCCAGCAATTCAAACACATCAAATTGTTTCTCTCACTCCATTTTAAAGTAGTTTTAAATGAGATCGTAAAAGATTATTTTTACCTCCTAGAACTTAACAGGAGAGCTGGTGAATACTGTGAGAGAAAAATTATACCATGCGCACATATGCAGAAAATGTGTCGTCGGATGTTAAAAATAGATTGGGAAATCTGATAAGATTTACAAATGCCAAAGATATTTTACTTTAATGAAGTGTTAAAGCATTTGTTATCTGAAGACGCGAGTGTAAAATATTATTTCTTGGTTTAAAATCGTTTGTCGTAAGATGCTGATATGAGATTGTGATTTCAAAGACCTGACCTTAAAATTAAATTTTATGGTAATATAGAACATTAGAAAATAATGCAATTAATCGACACTAGAATTGAAAATATGTTATACTTGATTACATAATCATTTCATATGACAAATAACCCTTGAAAGCGTATAACAGACATTCTATTTAGTTCTGGGTTTTTTTGTGGACATATCTTGCCAAAAAAATAGCAATATTATACCCAGCCTGTTTAAACCAGAATCAAACACATCAATATCAAAATAAATCATCTTGAACTTTAAAACGGTGTATTTGTAATTCAGACAATACACAATCTCCTGCTCTCATATACCCGCCACTTAGATTCCCTGTGATCAGTCGTTTTATGGAAACGATACGTCCTCATTCAGGAGGGTGAAGTTTAAATCTTGGTACTGGAAGTCATTCCACCAACTTTGATTGATAGGGATAGGGACTAATTAAGAGTTGCTTAATGTAATGAATCATTTTCTTTGAAACTTAAATCGTCACTTGTGAAGTGACACCACACAATTATTCGTTTTGATTTCGCCAGAGGGAAAACAAATTAAAAACTCACGAAGTATTAATCATCTTGCACTATTAAACAGTAAATCATAATTCAGACATCACCCAAAATCTCCTGCTCTCTTATCCGCTAAACAGTTTTCCAGTTTGCTTCTGACTACTCCCAAGAATCTTTAGTTTGGGAACTGTGGCAGTCTTTCCCTGAAAAGAGTGTCATTCATGTTTGTTAAATGTATAAATCATGTTCGCTGAAATTCAAAATGTAACAGCCAATTAAGCTCAAAGAAAAACGACGGAATAAAAAACAATCCACGTACAAATCCATGATTTGCAAAAACTTGAAGAAGGACATGCTAACTTATAAAAATGTTCTTATATCAAATATCTGCTTAAAGACCATGCCTTTCATATCAAATAATTATCAATTCATCATATCAATATGCATTCTTTCATGGTGTTCATATGATGTGTAAAGTTCGGAAACTGAGCCAGCATGTTCTGTCGTCTTAGAAAGTCCAACCATTTCCTAGCAGTGCACGGACATCTAAACTTTGACGATATACGTTTTAAGGACAATGAGATAGCTAAACGATCTTTAAACCATTTAACATTAAATTTTTTGCCATTATTCCTTGCAGTGTGGAAATAACATAGGCACATACAGGAGGTTATCTTTAAATGTTAATTTACAAAAACAATTAAATTTGATTAGATCACTCTTTTACGTGAATATGAATAATCAGTTTTTAACGTAAAATTTTAAAATGACATAAGTGATTTGAGATTACCTCCAGGAGAGTTTATTTGGGTTGCAGATAGCCGAAGCCTGAAGAAGCATATTTTTCTCACCTAGGCACTTTTAAAAGGGCAGCCACTCTTATTGATAAATGTAATAGGATAGAGGTTGGAGATAAAGTACCTTTTATAAATACACCATTCGTGAAACAACGAACAAGTTCATAATCAGTTTCGAACCATAAGCATCTGAAGTGAGCAAGGGTTGAACGTATTATTTGTACAAGTTCGTTTTTATACATTTACCTCAATGACATTTCAATTTTCTAAATGTGCTACATTGATATTTGATATGAGCAGAGGTATTGTTGTTGATCAATTTCACGGCTGTGAGTTGTATCGTTGTCCGACCTGTAGAAATAAACAATCATTGTTTCACAGCCTCACATTGTATGCAAATCCTGATGTTGTCACCGCACATAACTTAAGCCATATGGCGAATTTAAATGGCTGTTCACTGGGTAGTCGAAAGTCTTTGATTACAAATGTCAAAGCCCCTTTAAAAATCACATTTGTGACCTACACCCTGACTGTGACTGTGTGTGCCATCATAAACGACATTAAGAGATAGTGTTGACGGTGGTCTAATGTAAGCAGATATCAGGCTGTAAGGGGTTCACTTATGTCGATGTAAACTTTTCTAAAAACATATAGTTTTCGCATTTTAAAATGTAAAGTTTCTTTTGTGATTCATTTTAGGGCAAACTTACTTAGATTCGGACAGAGTTTATAATGAATTATCATTTGGGCCAAATCCTTGCCTGCATGCCATACTCTTAGAAATATAGTTATATAATTAATCTTATCTGCATATCAAGTATCGTTTTCTGATAACCCTAAATCAACGTTTTCCCGTTGTGCATATTAACTCGACCGAGGTTCAGACAGTTTTCAGCTAACTTCGGACAGCATACGACCAAGTGTTCTCGCATACATCCTACGTTTGATCTATTCGCCAGAATGATTCAATTTATCCCCAAACCAGAAGTTAATCGTTTGTTTACAATAATGGTACGGTATTTCACGAACATAAAGTCTATGGAAATGTCGTTAAGTGACGAACACTTTTGGCACAGATCTGACGTACATCAGCACTTTTAAGAAAAGTCCGACATAGTTATGATGTCTGTCATTAAAAGATAAGAACGCTTTGCCATATAAAAACATTGATTGAACGTAATTCGGGTCGGATATTGAGAATGAAAATCAGGAATATACAATGATTACAATTGACAAACGAGTAAGTAAGTTCGTTTCATTGGTTTACTATAGGCATATTCAATAGAAGTTGGTAGATGTTCTCCTGGGAATAGAATAGGGTCGTGTATGCATATCATATGACAATAATTCTGCCGGTCGGATGTGAATTATGTGCTGCCCCTTTTTTTCACTTGTCCGTCTTTGAGGAACATGAGGATTTGTCACTGATCGTTCGAATAACCTTATATCGCAAAAAGTTGTGATTCAGTATCATATTATGAATTATCCTACTTTACCTTTATATTAATACATTTCGCATACAATTCAGCAAAAGGCGATAAAACGATCAAAGCATTCAACCGATTCGTCAGGAATTGATCTGATCACTCTCGAATTCCCGCATTTCCCTTTTAAATAAAACTAGCAAACAGAGTGAAATATTTAAAGAATGTCCAACTCATTGAAAAGCGCCTCAAGCAATTTACATGTCCTTAAGACATGATGCCATGGATTAGAGAAAGGAACACGGCCGGAAATGAAACCAATTACAACCAAGAAGGTTTACAAATGGAATGCGTTCAAACATATTTTAGTTTTTAAAGGCTAAAATACTTTATTTTTCTTTTATGTCTATTTAACATTCTATTTTTCCTCATTCATGATTGAAGGATTTTTGTCACCTAACCTTTGAATAACTTTTTCGACGTTCGTTGATTTAGTTGTGATAGATTACGGTGAATTTTCTAATAACAAAAGCTTTGCAACTGTTTTTAAACGGATTAATTTGCAGCATCTAGAAGCTCTGATATGATGAAACAATTGTAAGTTATCATGTATATAAAGTACTGTTATGACACAAAATTCTGTTGCATAGACTATATATATGTTAGTGTGGTAATTTAAAGTTCCGGGCAAATTACTTCTAAACTTCATATCTCTATCGATTAGAAATCTTTAGAAACTAACATCTTTTCGTGAAATTCACTCTTTGAGTGGACTACAAACTCGACCGATGCAGTAGGAAGTAGGAAGTAGGAATCTTCAAAACGTTAACGGTCACCCTCTAGATTTTGTCTTTTAGTTTATTAAATCATTTAACAAGTAGTCAACACAGTCCAGCCTTCCCGATCACCATGTGACCTCTTTGGACTCAAATTTAGATTTGCATAAGACTCAACATACCCAACAGAAGACTGTCTGTTGCACAGGTTCACAAAATAATTATTTATGAAAACAGTTAAAATCTCCTTCTTAAGTTTTCGTCTTTTGAGCTACAAATTAACCTACTTTGTATATATCAACTAAGGAGAAGTAACTAGGTTTGAGAAGGTTTTCTCTACATACGGTCAAAAGTCAAAGTCAGCGAGATATATGAAAGGTTTTATGAAAATGCTTTAATGTAACACTATTCGTCATTACATAAATGTTAAATCACAATCAAATCTGATCACTGATTTATGACCTTGAATGATAGGGGTGATGATCATGGTCACCCTTTAGTCGAATTTGGAAATACGAAAAAGGTTTCTGAGAGTCCATATGATACCTCCTCTAGGAGTCTTTTGACAACATCAGTTTTTTGTCAATTCACCTAAAAGAGAGTCATGAGAATCAAATGCTCCGTGTTGAAATTGCAATTTCTTGGCTTTAAAGTTCAAATGTCTTTTGACAAATATTTATCATAAAAATGGCCAATTTTATTGCGACTTCGAAGAATGCAAAACAGGAGATCTTGAAACCCTCAGTCTCGGGGCTACTTTCCTTTTTGCGTTGTGCCGCTTATGTATTATTTACTTACCAAAGCTGAGCACTTCAGTCGCAGTCGGTAAAATATTTACACTCATAGCTTAAACTTCAAGGCGTGCAGACGTGTTGTTGGATTCCATGTTTTCAAAATCGACGCTGGTAACACAAGCGATGACATTTTAAGTCGAGCATTGGACATTTTGGAAGATAAAAGCCATATTCAGTACAAACGGGTAAGTATTCGAAACGATTTTTAAGGTTAAATTGTAAAGTTTTAATCAGACATTTTTATTTTGTTGTGTGTTTATTCATGTTTTGTACTAATTGGATGACAGCTGAAAACAAAATGTTATTTTTATCAGAACCAGAGATGGTCAAGATGAAGATCCGGGAATTGACGGTGACACCATTGCATACGAGTTATCGTTAACACAGCAGACGTACACAGTTCAAAACAGGTGAACGCATTTGTAAATATTACTTATTTTCTCATTGTGCTGTTTTGACATACCAATAAACATTTTCACAATTTGTGTAATTTATTAACAATAAACCCACAGCCAAACTGTTTCTCAGAACCTATAAGTGACGAGCATTCAGATGAGGGCTTAATTAAATGAGATATCAGAATGAGGATGTGACAGATTTACAGAGGGAGGACCATGCCAATGCAAGTTGGATTTAGAAGACGTCTTCCATCTAATGGTTACCAACTAAATTTAAGGCTTTTTCGTGAATTTCACGTCCTACCTATACAAGCTGCTCAGTGGCGATAAACGCCAGTTCCCTATGACGTTAGAGTAAACTGACGTCATAGATATATTTTATTTCCAATGAATACACTGCACTACATAAGTAAGGGATGTTTGAATTTTTATTATTCATTTGTTGTCAGTTGTTTATTAAATAAATATCTATATTCGTTATTTCAAAATTAACATATATCCCTACCTTTCTTTTAGTTTTTTTTTATCTTTGTTAGTCATCAAATATATGCAGATGTTGGTCAATCCATTTCCGTCTTGCCATTTGCTGGTACAGTAACACTTACTGCTGTGCCCACAGGGGAAGGTCGGTATTTTGCGCTCAAATAAATAAGATTGCATGAGTTCATTCTTTTACTATCAACTCATTTGGACATTCCCTCGACCTTTGTAACGACGGCGATTGCCAAACTCTAAAAGTCACTCACCATGGACACGACAATGTAAAGCAAGTGTGCGCAAGGTGATGGCTTGCAACGAGAGAGAGATTCTTTATTTCCTCCAGCAATCGCCGAAGATTACAAATTTTCATTAGAAGGTAATATACATTAAGCATTTATATATACAATATTTACAAGCATACATACGTTCATGAGCACATACAATTCATTCTATGGAGCAGTCCAGGAGATATGTTTTTAGTTCATAAACATAAAAAGAAAAGCGTATAAGAATACAGTGTTGAATCTAAAGAATGATAAAAGAGGTTTTGGGCTTGTCTACTTCTTCTTGCATTTCAAACATGACATGTGTTTCAACATCAAGTTTATCTATATATTAAGTATGTAAAAAATATATTTCTCTGTTGTATGAGATTTTCACAGTGAAGAAGTATATGAAAGTCAAATTCAAAGGTGTTGTTGTTACAAAGAACACACTCATTTGATATTTTGCCTCTTGACGAGATTTTAACACATAATTAAAGTGAATATTTTTACTGAAGATATTTATAGGCTAATTGCCATCAAACATGGTAAGACAATTTAGTATAAATCAATGTGTAAAATGACATGTTCAGGCGATATAAAGATTGCGATCGCCAAAGTTTTTCATCATGGTGATGTATAGTATTATTTACAATTCTTCTCCAAACTTATTTGGAGGGAAAACACCTTGAGCAATGTAATTTTCGGATATTGATATGAGATCATCAGAAACGTTATTTGATTTTGTTTGAGTTGTTATAGAAGTACAAAACAAATGTTTTGCAAAGTTATTACAATCGATGTTACACAGACGTCCAAGAAATAAAAGTTTATATTTATCTATATATCCAAATTTACAATGGTAGATATTAATGATGATCTTTTATCAAAACCTTGCACAAGTCTAGAAAAAAATATTTGCGTAAATCTGCCTGTTGGTTTGTGATATTTGGTAATAATTCACAGCCATAGAGAATGGTTTTAAGAATCATTTCCGAGCCATTTTTTGACACATGTAAATGGATGAGGGCCAGAATCATTCAGGCCAATGGACCGTAGCGACTTGACGTTCTGTGTTGCTTTTTTACAATACTTTTCACTTCTGTTTTTTGTTGACTTTCCCTCGACTTTTTTAACGAGGACGATTGCCAAACTCTAAAAGTCACTCACCATCGACACGAGACTGCAAAGCAAGTGTGCGCAAGATGTCGGCTTGCAACGGCGTCAGGCTCTGGTGATAACTATCTTGTGGAAGAAAGGTATCCTTGGGAGGGATACGCCACAGTCTCTTTGAGACACTATGTTTTGGATAAAGGGAATACATTTTGGTCATTGGGGCGTAGACGAACATAGGAAACTGTATTTTCAGAATTTTGTGATCAACATTGACAATGACGGAATTACTTACCTACAGTATAGGGAATCAGTCTCTAAGACATTCCGTGGTGGACTGAAACATATATACATTGAGCCCCACACGGCCAGGGCATACGAGAACAAGACAAATCCAGACAGGTGTGCTGTGTGTTTATTTCAGAGCTACCAGAAGCATATACATGCGAACAGAAATCCTGATCTGTTTTATTTCCCAAAGAAGCCCAAAAGTGAAAATTGGTTCTCTCAAAATGCAATCGGCCACAATACCCTGGAGGGCACTGTCAGGTAGCTAATGAAACAGCCTGGAGTATCCGGATATCTCACCAACCACTCTTTGTGAGCTTCCACCGCCACGCGTTTGTTTCTTGCTGGCGTTTCAGAACAGGTTAGTAGGGAACAAAGGGGACATCGTAGCATGGCTGTGGAAGCGTACAAACGCACGTCTGATGTACAGATACGTGCAGTTTCGGATGTTCTCCAAGGTGAACCAACTGGCAAGGTGACAAAGTCAGAATATTCCGACAACGTGCAGAAAGGTGGATTTGGTTCTATGAATGCTGGGTCAGCAACTTACTTCCAGTGTCAGACCGTTAACATTAACCACATCTACAAGTCATAAATGAGCGTGTTTGAAAAAGTATGACCTGAATGATGGATTAGTTTATTAAATTCTTATAATGTTGTTAATGTCTTTTTTCTTTTTAATCATGATCTGTGCAGAAAGAAGACGGGTGGTTCATCAGATGAACCACCTGCTAATACACAATGTAGGTTAGTAAGTAAAAAGAATAACCAGACAGTATCATTGTAGCTATGGTGTAACTAGTGATATGACACTATTTCAAGGCATTTCTGAAAGCGTTATCTAACTTGTTACCCTGCAGAAATTGTACTTTCATAGCAGCCACTACAGTTCATAAATCCTGTTTTTTTGTACTCATTTCAACACAGTATGAGATCCTGGTCTACGAGGATGCGAACCCCGATCTATGGGGGTAGACGCAAACATGCTGCTACCTGATACCCAACTGTGCTCCACGATCTAAGCCGAATGTTTTGTTTGAAATAAAACTCGTATCGTCAACCAATACACACAATTACTCTCTGTGTTAAATCATTTACCGGGAGAGTTCCCCACTTAGTGAATACATTTACCTTACTCTTTGTGTGTATCGATTTAAATTTAAATCAAAGTTCAGCATTGCGGTTCTTACATTCTAACGAGTCATTGGATAAATTTCAAGATGGAAAAATCTCAATTGGAAACATCAGCGTCGACAGCTTAAAATCAGGGCTAAAATATAAAACTGACTGCAGATAGTAAGCCTCTTAACAAGTACGTGACCTGCTAAAACGTGTTCCTAATCACAGCTTAAGTCTATGGTGAGACAGATAGTCTCAGGTTACTTACACTGCTGAAAGAATGTGGTGCTCTTTAGTAGCCGGTGAGAATGCAACACAGGCCCATTAAACGGTAACATCGCCGATTTCAATGGTTTATGGGTTTTTTAAATGTCTATAAATGTAATTCTATTCTCAATAGCACAAGGTCTAAAGCTCGCCCGGTATTTAGATTAACGTGGAAATAAAAGTAAATAGATATTTTTTAATTCTCATTACTGGAGTCCATATATAATATACAATTTAGTAACAAACTGAAAATACTACCTTACTGAATGCTTCAATTTCGAAATGGTTTTTTCACCTTAAATTGCACGTTTATTTAAAGTAAAGCAATTTAATCACACAGAGACATAAAACTGTGATAGGACTTTGTTTGCAGTGGTCAATTATTTATCTTTATGAATCAAGATTTGTGAATGCCTTACATAAGCAGTATATAACTTATTCAAGACGCCATGTATCATGTAGTTTTGCGATTATTTTAGTAACCACCTCCTGTAGTCGATAATACTTTGGTATTTTCTATTAATAGTAAAAGATTCAGTTAAAGATACCTTTAAAATATTCCAAGTTAAAGACTTTGGTGTCACACAATATTATCTAATACTATAGATTTGCTCTTTAGTGCTGACACAATTATACCTTTGATATGTTGTAAACACTGAACACTCGTCATGTCGCCTTAATTAGATAATACAAAGTATCAACAAAGTAAAAACAACTCTGCTTACAGAAGCCCTTTGGCCATGTTTTTATTCAAATGTAACCAAACCGAATTTCTGTGTTAATGCAGCTTCTTCAGCTGATCTATGACCAAAACAAGCAGATTAATTCTTGTCATGATGCAGTCGATGCGAATGTTACTGGTTAAATCTTGTGAAATTGGGTAAGAAAGAGAGTTTCGTCAATTAGTTTTTCTTCTTAAGTAAAGAAATGCAGAGTGTTTTCATTCTAAAATACCAACAGAACAACAGGTTTTTGAAAGTTTCCAAAGTTTCATTCAAACTTCTAAAAGAGGATTTCAGCAGACATGTGCTTTTTTAAACTATCAAGAACAGTAATTAAAGCATTCGCGTTTTGTAGAAAAGCCTACGTATAAATTCCTGTAAAACATTGACTCCTAAATCGTTATGGAGAATATTTTTAAACTACATGCTTCAATGATATTCTGACATGTTCAATTGAACTATCACCTTGTCATGTCTCATATTAACAACATCAATATTATATGCTGTAAGCCTATTCTTACCGTTGTTTCAGAGAGAATGACTATGTCATACATGACTTAAATGAGCATAACTAAATAACTCCAGTTAAAAGACTTTGATATTCTTTTGAGAAATACTGCACTGTCGATGTCATTTCATTGGTTCTAAAAAGATTATGAAATCCATAATTCGTAAGTCCGTCATGTCTTCATTCAATCCCAAAATATATTTTGTCTTAAGGAAGTCGATTAAACAAATACACTTCAATGTGCTAGATGTGGAATGGAGTCGCTTTTGTTTCGTCACGTTGAGTTGATGAAAACACTTAACACTCTGATACAAAGGACACCATGCTGTTATAAAATATATCGATGAGCTCCATTGAAAGGAAATTTGAATTAAAAGAGAGAAAGAGAGTTTTCCTGAAAACGAAATTAATTTTTTCCGTTAACAAGACGCTTTTCAAAATCAGAAGTGTCAGTTCTCAAACAATCATATGAAATGATTAAAAGGTGTTCACACTAATTAACACTAATTAAATGACCGCCAGCAGTTTTCGTTTGATACTTTATTATTTTTTCAAAGACTTCGGATAGTCGGTTTGATTTATGAGGTGTTAGACCCTCTTAAGATACTGCATTTGGTATAAAATAATATCCAATTGGGCACGTAGAAGAAATTGAATATAAAAAACGTACTACTGCGTCTTTATACATTTTAATTTACATCTAATCATTTCACTGTGATGACTTCATTACATTAACAGTGCGATAACAGTGGCTTACTTTTAGTGGTTTTCCCGGTGTCCAAAGTACCAATAATGATGTATCAAAAAAGGGTAATGAATTGTTTCATGTATGCAACTCAAGACTTACAGATGTGTGAATCCCGAATATATAATTTGTTATCAAAAGTTTGAAAAAGGTTGATAACTGCATAACACAGAAACAATTTCTAACTTCGTGAAGTCATATATTGATTAAGATGGTCAATGCATTCAGGGAAGTTAATTGTCCATTACTTATTTATTAGTAGATTGAAGAGCCTTATGATCTGTTGGAACCTTGCTCTGGAAGAGTAGTGGCCAATTTAAGAGTACCCTTTATCGCGATTGCAGTGCAAACTATCTTTCCCTTAACGTGACACACTAACACTAACACACTTCGTGCAAAGAGGGGACAATTATCAGAGATTTGTCAGAGGAGATAGACAGGAAATTAACAACACTTTTTTCACTTTTCAAAACAAATTGATTGGCTCTTTTGATGGATGGAAATGGTTCCGTTTTTGACATTAAGGCAAGCAGAGAACCCAATAAAGAACTCGGTTTACTTCACTAAGGTTGATATTTTACCTACTTTAGTATTTATCAAAATACTTAGAATACTGACTTAATGATTTTGTTGGAAGTTAATTGTCTGCATGTAATGTGTAGACGAGTATTATGTAACATTTTTACTTCCTTTAGTTTAGTGATTTGTAAACAAACATTTCTCTCATTCTCAAAATACATTTATACGTACATGAACATGTTTAGAAATATGAAACAATCACATCCAACACATAAATAGATATATTTTATATATGGTCATATACCTTACTGTATTTGCATTTTTGTATGTCCGTTTTACAAATTCAATTCATTTTACAAAGAATGAGCCACATGTAAATACTGACCAATGTTTAAGATTCAATGAATTGTCAACTTCTTTAGTGTTTGAGTACTACTTTAGGAAGCATACTGACAACAAAGGAAACAAACAGACTTAACAGATGAGAGAGTAATGGTATTTAACGTGTTTCCACACGATTTAATGAAACTTACATGACAATCATTCCCAAAAAAGAGGACATATCGGAGAAAAGATACCGAAAGTTTGAGCGAAGAGACATATCGATAACGGATAAATGATAATAAAAGGTTTAGAATAATCAATTTGGTCTGGCTTATACCGGTGGACCTGTCCAGATGTGGTGCCCCTACCAGGAGCAGTTAAGCTCCGACTTGCATATCTCTCAAGGTCAATGAAGCACCAAAAGCAAAACACCGCGGCTCTATAGTGTGAAATATGTGATCTTCAGTATGGACAAATACAAATCACGTCATCAGTATCTGGGATGTATAACACTGGTATGAAAATATCTGCCATCGGTCAAGTTGATTTAAAGGGAGTTCTGTATTGCATATTTTTCAGAATTAATGATTATCTTAAAGTTAAATTTACTTAGGTAAAAACGTGACTGTAAAAATGAAGTCTTCACGACTGATTGATCATTTTTGTGACACACAATTAACTCTTTAAGATAGTGTATAATTGATTGCAAAGAATTCAATTCATCGTGGAGAAAAAGCCGAAAAACAAGAAGCTATAATGCAAAATTCAATTTGGGTTTAAGCTGTAAATAATGACATTATTCTGATTAAGTGAACTGTTCATGCATATATGCCAATATATTGGGTGCAAAGAAATGCTTCAAAAGATTAATATGTATTTAATTGCTAAGACTTATAGAAGAGTTTGAGCTATTTAAACACAGTAGTACAGTTGAATGTTCTTAAATACCAAGTGTTGGAGCGACTTACTCATAAACCCACTACATTATTGCTCCAAATAAATGATTACTTGCAGGACAACTAACAAAATCCTCATTTTTGTTTGAATTATTTCATACAACCCACAATAAACAGGTGTAGGACACGCATACCCTCTGTGCTTTTTGAAATACGTAGTTTCACAATGTAGGTTTACTATGAAATCACCACGACTGCTGTTTTGTTCCTTCCTTTCAGATTTAAGAAGCTTCTAATGAAAATTGCATCGAGCCACAGTGTGGGGTGAGGGGATTTTGGGTTTAACGCCGCTTTCAAGAGTTTTCACTTATTTCCCGGCTGCTATAAACCATTGCAGGGAGAAAACCTGCAACGCTAATTTGGCTAATAATGCAGCTGGAACAAGCGAACCCGGGGTAGTACTGCGCGGAAATTAAGTGTAGTATTCCAGTAAAATTTAAGTAAATTTTCAAGCCCCTGGCAGGATTCAAATCTCGGACATCTTGATCCGAATGCAAACGCGCTAACGATCGCTTTATCCACTCTTAGCAACACTGTTAAAATATGTACTTGGAAAAAAAGTCAATAACATCTTTGACGTCATATCAGTACTTCCTATGTCAATTTCCGAATGTCAGCTTATTCTATTTTGGACAGTTGGTGATGGCTTCCGGCCTTGTATTCGAATGTGCCGTATTCCATTTTATGTCATTAACAATCCCTCTCGCCTATACTTCTCTTTCAGGTCGATGCAGGTGTCAGATGTTGGATCACGCTTGATGTTAAGATAGTGTCGGTAGTAAGGTGAGTTGGAAATGCTCAAGGGAAGAAATTATCCACTGGTTCAAATCCTGAAATATAAAAAAAACATGTTAAACATTTTTTTAAAATCTATCCTCGTTTTATCTTACTTTATAAGTCTATATGTTCCTTCCCCTAAAAAAAACACTTTAAATATTCCAGTTAAACATAATCAAAATTCAAAAGACGCTAGAATATTATCTCGCAAACAACCATGCATCTAGTCGTCCGCTTTATACTTTGTCTGCATGCCTTGCCCCTCCTTCCTTTACCTCCTTTCAATACGAAAACAAGCCCTCAAGATCCTGAATTGCCTAGGGAAAATCTCATCTTTGTGTATCTCATTGTATATCGCAGTAATTTGTGGGCAAGACATTTGAGGTATATGAGCAGTTCTACTGGTATATGAACAGTATTTAAGGTCTTCTGTCAAATCCAAAAAAATTTATAACTTTCTCATATGCTTAAAAAACTTTTAGTAATAGGTTTTTAACAAGTTAACCTCAGAAAGGCAGAAATAATATACAGTAAAAAAGTTAAGCAACCCCCCCCCCCCCCCCCCCCCCCTTAGTTGTTCCATCGACGTCCGTTGCCACTTCTCGTGAAGAGCTGCCTCCAGTTCTCTCAGGTTTTGTGAAAGATTCCACACGGCCCATGATGTCCCAAAAATGTTCGATTGGGTTCAAATCAGGAAACATTGCTGGCCATGGAATTTGTGTCACAGCATTATTTGCCAGATGTTGGTTTACAGCATGTGAACGATGAGGTCGTGCATTGTTGTCCATGAACGTCTTGTGGCAAAACTGTGGCCATAGAAACGATAAGGATTACGTGATTCAGAACTTCCTGAATGTAGCGAGTGCCTGTGAGTGAACCTTGTATATTCACCAAATCAAGTCAATAGTCGTAAGAGAAGCTTGCCCGAAATATTACGGATCACCCACCATGGCAAAATGTTCTTCGAGGCAAGACGTGTATTTCTAGTTTTGCATGGCTCTCCCATCATTAGCATGCAGGAAGAAACGACAAGTATATTCTCCTCCATGAGTTTAAGTTCAACTTCTGCCTGTGCTCACACAGTAACCTACATGTACTCTGTTTCAATCATTGAAAAATGATTACATTTTGATATATATTAGTAAGGATGCATTTGTTTTGCCGTGAGTGTTCTTTACGGAAAGCCGATATTATGACAGCAGTATATTACATTCTTTACTCGTTGAAAACATATGCTCCTGCGTGACAATGTATTAATTGGCAGTTGAATAAATTGTTGAGGGCCGATCTATAATCGTTCCAGTCCTCATTTACATCATTTAGAATCTGCTGCTCAGATATAGTAGAACTGATGACCATTTACAAACTTTAACTTGAAAGACAGAAGCAATATTTAGAGACCAATATGTTAGACGCGACACAATGTCAAATTGACGTAATGTGACGCTCGATGAATAGATGATAATTTGAAAAACGTTTCGCATACACATGTGGTATGAATGATACGGACGGCAGTTGAGAAGAATGAAGTAACGTTGTTCTAAACCTTCATCTCCATCGCTGTTTCCTCTCCTGGCTCCAACAGATGACATTTCAATAAACTTGGCATGATAAACTTTGCATGCAAAGTGCAAAGTTTCTATCCGTCACAGGATTAATACCTTAGATAAAGTTTGTCTTTCTTTAACGAAAAGCAATTTCTATATATTATGAGCATAACAATTACATTTAAAGACAATCAAATACAGATCAATATTTATTTATAAGAGATTTCAAATAATGATACATACAAAACTTGAATATTGAAAATAATTGTAATAATCATTTGAATATGCACACTTTATGCGGTTTTAGCATGTTTAATGAAATGCCGATATGGGACAATTTATTGCATAACATTGAAAGCAATATCTCATATACAAGGGGAAAGTTAACATGTCTAAAGGCATAGCTCTTATGCAAGTGGAGTATTCACATGTCCAAAGCCAAAGCCTACACGAATGAACTTTTGAGGTGGTGTTTTTCTTTTCAATAATCCACAAGTCGGCGTCGAAGTCATTACTCTGTACGGCTACCATTTTCAGCAATACTTTCTTGGCTAACAATTTCAGCAATATTCTTTTGTATTTGCACCCTTTATGAAATTTCTTTTTGATTTTCTTCTCCACTCTTTATCTAATGTGGTCATTCGTAGATGTGCTTAAACTTAGATAAATAGCAGGTTTTCATACGACTCAATCTACCCGATCGACCTATCAGGGGCATGTTAGCTCAGACTGGCATAGCTCTCAGGGTCTCTGAGACACATAAAAACATTTTGAATGAAATTGGGGATACATTTTCATTGTTCAAACGAAACGATATTTTCCATTTCGCCGATGAGGACGAAATTGTGGTGCATCACCGAATCATACTTTTCTAAAGTTTCTAAGGTAGTGGTTCTTTACATTCCAACACCTTAGAAAGCGATTGCATAATTTGACGTTTTTCAAAACAAGGTTTGATAACTGGCTTTCTTTGTGGGGAAAACCCAAATAAGCAAAGCATTCCTACAAGTTTGGTTGTTATTTTCTTACAAAATGTGGATGTGCTGTATGTCTACATGGTGTTGACCAGAGGACGACGCTAGTTATTGACCCTGGGTGTGGCTCAAATCTTTGACATGCACACATCTCGGGACCTTTTTTGCGCAATTTGTCTACAAGAACCGACCAAGGCTACATGAAAGTTTATGTCAGGCACGTGCAACTCAAACTGTTTAAATTTGACCTATGGTGACGTTTTTGTTTTTGTTTTCGCTTCTCAGTTGTGGAATAATGAAAGCCCCTTATCCATGAAAAAACTAATAACAAAAGGTGAAAGAACAAATGATTTTTATACTAAAGATACCAAACGCTTTTGCGCCTATGTGTAACCGAAAGTGTATGTGTAAACTAAATGACGGTTTTACAAAATATATCTTAAACTTTGTCCAAAAAACAAACAATTAAGTTTAAATTGTCCCGTTTTGCACTGTAGCTGTAAACAAGTAGACACCAAGGATGTCATAGAAAGAAATACTACAGGTGCATTAGTTAAGCTGGTTTTTAGGTCTCAAAATCACTTTTTTCGTTTCTTTTTTGAAGATTGTATATTCTATTAGTTTATGTAGCTTACTTTCTTAAGATCGCTTCTTGTCAAGTATGTATATATTTAATCAAATTAGAAGATAGAATTTGATGTTTATTATCAATGTTTTACTCAGTTAGTTGAACGAAAAAATAATATTTTTGCTAAAATGTAAGATGCCGTACGTCTTAAAGTCAAAGAATGACAAAAATGCAATACGGGTAAGGTAAGGGCCAGGTTTTCCCTTTCTTTCAGTCGTTATCTCGAATTATGAGCAACTTCATAAATACTTAAACCAACCTATTACGCTCCTTTCCTTATTTCTTTGTTATACAAATCCGTATCTTATCATATTTTATCCATAAATGCAAAATTAATTTGTTCAAGTACGGTACCCATGACTATTACTTAAACGTTGTATAAATATCACTAATCTGTCATCTTGTCAATCTGGCCTTCTTGTTACCAAAAACGTTACACATATTATTGATTAATCTGTTCTCATTTATAAACATTATACGATCATATCTCTATCAATCATGAACGATTCACATACACAATGTTCCAAATGTTACGATGTTCACTCTTTTTAAACATTAGATTCCATTTAATCCACTTCAGCAAGTGATAATATGCCAGGCCATTTTCAGCTATTTAGGTTGAATTCCCTTTTGCATCCGACTTTACTGCAGTATACCTACACATCGTTTTCGTCATATCCTCAATTAATCCTCAGTTTGACATATCCTCACTTAATCCTCAGTTTGACATATCCTCAATTAATCCTCAGTTTGACATATCCTCAATTAATCCTCAGTTTGACAGTCTTGATTTGGTAGCTTCAGTACTCATGTTTGTCCTCTGGCATATCCCAATATTGTTTTAGCGTTTTCAGGGTGTGGTATTTCCAAGATACAAATATATAATAATTTGAAAGAATAGCATGGTTCCTATCACTTGACCAACTGAGTACTACCACTGCTGGTATTCTGGAACACTGTAATTACCAGCAAAGCGCCCTCTTCCATTTCAATTTCTGGAAGACAGATTTGTGGATTAGTAGAGATTTTCCCATTTCCCAACACACTGTTAAAGTGTCATTTCCATACCAATTGGAAACCATTAGTTCACAAAGTGGACCTTTTCGATAGACAGAAGATGGTACCAAGTAGATAATTTATTTACATGAACGTGCTGACAGGATTTGATTCACACAGATGGTGTTCTCGCTGAGCTATTTGTACCTAAGAACGATGGTTAGTATAGTTTATAGCTGGATTCGAATGAAGATATGTTATATCTGTTAGTGTTATTCCTTATTCTGAACCAACGTGACAGCCTCATGATTTGAAAATTGTGTAAAAAGGTTTCCTTAGGGCTGACTCTTTGATGCGATTGGCGTGTATGTTATTATCATCACTATTATTATTCAAAGGATCTGGATGATACGATTCGGCTAAAACCGTTGCTGCAAAGCAAACGTTTACGATCTGATGGCCCTTACATTTGTGTCGCAAAAATAAGCATTTCGACCTAACTGGATGAAACATTAATGATTCAGAAGGACTAACATTTTGGAACGTTAAGATTTGCACTTTTTCAAACCTCAGAGACTTGAGACCTTTTTAAAGATGCGCATAAACAATTCATGAACAAATATAAATCTTGCTTTGCTACATGACCTCATTCCTTTCTTTGTACAAACTAGAATTGGGTAGCCAATACTTGTACAATATACAGTTGACGCATTTCCTTTTTAAATTTCATCTTAGAACGTGCAAATCGTTAAAGAACATTGGCGATGATACTACTCACAATTTGTTTGCATTCCTGTGGATAAATGTGTGTTAAATAATTAGGCGAATGGCGTCCTCCCTCGCAGCGAAGACATTTCATTAAAGAGTCACATGGTAATAAGCTCCTAACAGTGCCGTAAAATCACTAATGGTAGTCATATGTGGCATAAATGAAACCTGAGCGTATGAGCGCTTCACAAACAATCGCCTAGCTGGAGGGGTAGGCGGTGTTTACATTCAGAATTCGATTACTTAAACTATATGAATACCCGGTACAAGATTTGACATTTCTTGGCGTTCGCATAGGATATGAGCTTTATTAGGTATTTACAATAATATAAGTGTACCTGTACGTCAACAGGAATTGGATATTCATGGAATTAAAAAGTAGAGAATTAAAAAAACTTTTGGCGATGACTCTTTTCGATATATAAACGTGATATTTCAAACTTGAATCAAAAGTATCAAGTATGATGGAAATTAATATCGAGAATCAGTCTACGTATCATCGTAACAAGGGGGAATATATTATTGCAATTATAATATCCATTTATTCGATAAATGTAAATTGTTACCCTTTGGTTTCCTAAGTAAATTGACTATTTTTGGCCTAATGTATTTCACAGTAAACTGTTGACCCCGTTCCCAAATCTAATCCCAAGTACTTGTAGCAGTTGTTATCGAAAACTGCTTTCTGATAAAAGCGAATTGCTTCTCCGTTCACGACTCACTGTTTAAGCCGTCACAACCATGTGTTGCAAAGTTATTCGTGAAATAAAAGATTTCCAATAAATTTTCTGATGAAAGATTGCTTGTGTATTGAAACACTGAGATCTCACAACTAAAATCACAGCATGATATCAAGGAATAGGTGCTAACGGTTTTAAATGTATGTTTGTTCGAAGTTTCATTCTAAATACATAATGAATAACTATATTTAAATGTTTGAAATACTAAGTTTTGGCGACAGTTCGCGACTAGTGTGACTTCAACGTGGCAGAAAAGAGGAAAAATAAATATTATACATGGCCTCTGTCCGAACCAATCAAATGTTTTGGTATATTAAAAATTTGATGACTGATTTCAAATGGAATACAGATGTACAAATATTTTTCGAAATTTTCAGAAAACTTTTAACTTCACATTGACTGCCCTCGGGCCATCTGAAATGAGAGGATTTTATTTCTTAAATATGAATTAACATAATATGATCACTGAAGCTTTTCCATAAGAACCAAACTATTATTGAGCCAAACTATTGTTCGTTAAGTGGCAGATTAAAAGAATAGTCGTGTATAGAAATTCAAAAGGCGAGTAATCATTACATTATTCTTATTAAATTGAAGGTCAATGTAATAATTGAGAATGTAAAATCATTGTAAGTTTCATACAAACATATTTGCGACTGCATTTCACAGTTTAAGCCACATTTATGTTCATATCACTACGGACTCAAGTTTTGTTCAGGTTTTACAGGCTTAGACCTTCCCTTTGGCAAGAGAGGGCGACATCTGTTTTATTCAATTGACAATTTTCACAATGCAGAAACTCCATTAATAACCAGGAACAACTGTATGTTGTAGTATGTGCTTCCAGTAACGTAAAAGGCTGTTTCAAATATATGATTTGCTTAACCCCATCAGTTTCACTAACAAGGACAGAGAGCTGACAGTTTTTTGATAGACGTCAAAATGTCTTTTCTTTCTGTCTCTTCTCATCTTCTAAAGACACCAATTATTTTGAAAACCGTTCCATCCTTCTCCGCATACTTGCTTCCGCTCATGTTAATGAAAGCACGTATGAACGACCATCCGGAAGTTTCGGGCATTAATTGCTGGTGGGTCCAGAGGCTCTGAACGTGAGACATCCTGTGTGTTTGTCTCATGGGCCGTGGAAAAAGATGATCGCATAAGAAGAAAAATGTCGTTCCGACTGTGTATGATTTAGTTTTTCATATTTCCTTACATACCACGTTTATTAATCATGTGCTTGGAACAACTCTCTACGTGAAGACAGAACACAACTCTTCTTGTTAGAATTATATAAATTTATATGAACATATTTCATTTGTTCTTCTTGTATTGTTTCAATATAAACATATTGAAGCAATAATGTTGGAAACGTTTTGATTTTCAATGTTATTGTAGTACTTGAATCGATCACATCTTAAAATGTAAATGAGAAACTGGTCATGGCAATGATGTAAAATTGTGAATAATTAGGTAACTTAGCCTTTTCATTGACATTAAATAGACTCTCGTTTATATTTCAGAAATCACATAACCCCTCTACTCAACTGTACACTCAACCCCAGCCTCACCTACCTATTCCACTGTTTGGATATCAATAACACTGACAACATATTTCCTGATATCAAATTTCATACTTAAACAGAAAATAAAGCCAGTATTGCATATTTCGAAGTGACCTTATTACAGTCTATCTACCAGAATATTTTTATCATCATCTATAATTCTCAGATTCATTATTTTGTATATTTAAGTAATAAATTCTGATCTTTCTTCATGTAAATTATTTCATTGTTTAAGATATGGTCTCTTTGTTCATTTATCATTGAACGTAAACGAGTTATTACACATATACAAATGACAGGCAAAATGTATAAACAACCTCTGATTTGCAGTGATGATGACACGCAACATAAGTGATTATGAGATTACCTTCAGTGTGAACGCTATCAGGCGCTCTGCAGTCTGAGCTAAGGAGATGCCATTTCTGCAAAGCTCAACTTTCAACTTGTTAACTCTGTTATGATCGTTGAAGACTATTACTACCTAAACATTGCGGAACAGTTTAACGTTCACTTAGACATTGTCATTTATAATGTTTTATCTCAGAACCCATAAACCAACAATTTTGTAATTACACTTACATATTTACAGCTCCGATTGACGGTCTCCAAATGAACTTCAAGTGGTAATTTTGTTTTGGTTTTAAGAATTCCCTCTTTTGTTCTTAATTTCAATTGATAACTGCATAATTAAAATTAAAAATTAAAAAGATGTTCAACGCTGTTCAACCAATCAGATGAATTAAAAATATCACTTCCACTTATCGATTTCCGTCCTTCAAAGGATATCGAGCAAACAGAGCAAAATGATAACTTCATCTTAAAATGGTGGAGACTTGCCTAGATCAAATTTACATGTGTGAACAATGTTTAAAACCGAATTTTAAATCACGGAAACAACTTCAAATTAAATAAAATACAATTAAAGAAAGAATGAATGACAGAATTCTTAAAACAAGATGGGTTCCTTCCTCGAAATAACTTAACACATTGTGTATACAGATTAACAAAAGTATTTCTTGAGGGTTATTTTTATTATTGCAGATTGATCTATTGTTTAGTATTATATGCTTCCGATAATTTCCTCGGAATTTATCAAAATACATTTCTCAAAACATGTGAACATATATTTGAGGCAAACTGAATAATATAAGATTCCTCAATAAGAAAAACAATACTTCCTCTTTTCTCTTTTTCTCTGATATTAGCACAATTTCCATGTTTACCTTTTTTTATATAAAACATATTCTAACATGTAGTCAAAGGACTTGTGTGCATGTTCCAGACACCTCTGAAACAAACTACAAAACAAATAACCTTACTTTTAACTCTGATAAAGAATTACTATTAGGAAACTATCAAGGTAGGGTATAGCGAAACATATATAGATTGTGATGTATTCCAATGAGCGATGACCTCTCATCGACTTTCATAGGCTGAAGCTAATCAAAGCATGTTGACGCATTAATATGTTTAAGAAACACTCAGTGCTGAAAGGTACATGTTGCAAAGACGTGTAGTAGAACAGTTATAAAGAATTCATAAACTCGAATAATCTGTGTCTCAAACCATTCACAGCTCCTCTCAAAATGTCAGATACATCTAAGAGGACGAAGCCTTGTCACAACAATGACAGATGCCGAGGACAGACATGAAGACAGAGACAGAAACTGCAATCAGCGTCCCTCGTAATATTACCTTTACTTTCCAAGGTTGGCCTGAGGATCTCGTTATCGTTCACCATATTTCTAGATTAGACAAATATCAGAATCGCGCGACTTGCCTTATTGGTGATTGTACAATAGAACTAACTATGCAAATAATGAAGTTCCTGTATTATTAACCAGCCATAACGAGGAACATTCTAACATAATAACTGAATAAAAGTGTAAAGAAACAGGTTTTAAAAAGTCTTCCTTAAACCTGTAACATATAAACCTGTTGATATTGTGTTGTAATAATACGAAATGAAGGTTTATATAATATTATGAAAATATAGACATAGTGATTGAAAAAGTGCAAGCAACACTTGATTTGACATGATTAAGATTGATTTATCCAATATATACACTCTCCGATAAGTAGTTTTACCTGGATTCAGTTTTTTGCTATATCTGTCAGTATTTGAACGTTACTTTATTCTGTGCATCTAGAGAAACTGGGTCCATGTACGCATATATGAAAATACTGCTTCGTGTTAATATTCATGAAAACATCAAAACATATGAATTTAAACGATACATTTATGCTTACTTAAAGTTAATTATTATCAAGGCATAACTTAAAACACATGAAACCAACGTCTTTTCAAACCATACACTATTATCGTGCAAAAAACGTGCAGGTCTCTGACGGTCTCGATCCAGTTCGAACACGCTTGCACCAAACATATATATGCACAATTGCGTCCTCTCCCACGCAGTATGCAGCTGTATTCCTTACTCATTAAAATCGATAAACCCTCCGTACGAAATTGTTGGGCAAATATGTCATTGTTGTAGTTGTGTATTTAATCACTTTGACATGGGTTCATCGACTACTCGATAAGTAATGCGATTAGAGTTATCGTTCATGACACTGGCAAGAGGACGTGATTGAAAGCAACATCAAAGAGAAGAAATGTTGTTCAAACTTCAGATTAGTTGACATACGAACTTGTTTCGATGCTATCTTTATATATTTTGTTTACAGACAATGCCATTATTAAACCTTAAAAAATTGACAGGTTTTTCCAATGTTCGTTTCAGCACTGTGCGTTTCGCCACTAACCTGTTAGTAAGTAAGACATGACGACGCACAAACTCAAATACGCATATTTATGCAATAGCTTTTAAAAGTACTTGTTGTTATGATCTTTATGTGTCTCAAATATGAAAATCATGATCATGAGAAAGAAATTTCAGTTTCATGGCGTTTTGTAACAGAACTTCATCGTGTAGCCTTGTTGACTTATTTACTTCCTGAGATTTTGGTTTTTACACGCTTATGAATACAGATCAGCTGATCTACTCGGCACGAGTGACTACGGGAAATGTTCACTAGTAGAAATAATTTTCAGTCGATCGCCAAGGCTCGCGACTGTGAACATTATTTCAACTAGTGCATATTTCCCATAATCAGTTATACCTCGTTGGTTATTCTCTTCATCTAAACTCTGACAACGATGATCCGGCCGGAGAACCATAATCATAGATTATAGGATTTGTAAGAACGCGAAATCTTGCGAGAGTGCACAGGAGAAATGTATTTGTTGGAAATCAGTTCATTCGACAAATTTTAATCTTTTTGAATCTAACTTTCTTCCTGGAATCAACAAATCCGACAATCGATACCTGTCATTTATCCTTATTTATGTAAACAAAGCAAAAAGAGGACGCTTTCATTTACCTTTGCAGGTTCCTTTTCCTTTAAGGACATTCAAACAAATATGAATGTGGCTGTCATGTCTTGACAAAAAACTTGGTTAATGCTTGCATTTAAAAATAATTTGTCTATGAAACAGATAGCTTTTTAGAGGGAACGTCGATCTGTCAAATACAGCCTGCCTTGGCTGGAATTGAGTAGATGAAAGTTATTTAGCTCATCATGTACACTTCACACATACACTTATTGCCTGCCTCGTAGAAGCGCTGTTATATACTTTAGTGATCAATTATAATTATAAAGTTAACAATTACTATACGATTAACATTACATAACAGCTTACACATGAACATATATTTCTGAATCACCTGAACCATTCGATCAGACGATATCATTGAAAAACATTTGTCAATTTAATGTATCCAGTGTGTAAAGTGTATTGATTTAAAGAGTTCTAAGTATATGCGACACAAGGAAACGTTTTATTTACGATCAAATTCTTTCTTCTCGATTGCAACTTGGAATTGGAAAAATTAGTTTCATCACGGTATCTTCACATATTTCACACGTATCTTTTTCATAAAAGTGAGACCAAAATTATTGTTATGTTCAGCTTCTTCAGAGTTTCTTCCGGATGATCTTTTAAAAGTGATTACCGTTACGTTGCTCCTTGAAAGCTTTGAATGTCAAAATTCTCAAAACTAATTGGCGCTTGAATGAATGCCGATGAAACAAAATGTAATGTTTGCGTTGTAACTTAACTTTGCTAGATCCTTATCTTTTGTCTTGCCAGCCTCTGTTAATTATTACTGTAATTGACATTCGTCCTACGGCGGGGGTACAAAAAAACATTCATGGTGTAAGTGACTACATGATATAGGAGATGGGGTTATTAAACAAGATATTTAATATATTTGCATTACCAAGAATGTCGAACGAAATTTCAAATGAAGCAGGGAACAAAATTGACCGGGAAAATTATTAATTAATAAATAATAAATTATTATATATTAAATATTAAATTCATATCACCACACACATACTTCTTTGAAAAATAGGGAGGCGACATATATTCATACTAGATTCCTTCTCTGTAATAATGAAACATTAGCTCTGTTGCTTGTACATGTGGTTTAATTGGAAAGATTAGAATATTCACTTTGTTTTAACAAGTGTTAAAAGAGGGATGATAGAAAACACTGTTTATTTACCTTTCAAACTTGAATCAACCTTGTCCGTAGATATGTTGTTCCCTACAGTTCATATGCACTCAATGCAAGTGGTGTTTGTGTATGCACTTATTGTCACAGTTTATGATCTAGGAGTAAAATGAGTGCGTCAAGAAGCCAGCAGATCTAGCCACTTACAGATCACATTATATGTCGCGTGGCCTTGGTGAAAACACAATTAAATCTTTCTAAAAGGATTTAACTAAATTTTTCGACATACTTAAATAATAGCTATCGTAATCTCTTATCAGCAGAAAGATTTTCTTTAACGGTATTAAGGTGCCGTATCCATCTTTGATAAGGTCAATGCGTTAAATTTGTATATGGACTTTAACGTAAACCTCCCTGCGAATAATGTTGAAACATGTAGGAGGAAATCGGCGTTGTTGTTATTTTAATAATCTCTTGAAAAAATATATCAAAATATATTTATTTATATATATAATCTTCATAACAAACTTAATTGTTAATGTGATTAAAGCATAGTTTAATGAGCACAAACAACAAGGCCTTGGAAATGATGGATTCAACCTCACAATCCTCTAAATATTAAATTCATCATATTCAAACAAATAAGCAATAATATTAGAGTGTATATTGATATCCTTATATAACTTATGCACAAAAACTTCAAAGCTAGAAAAGATGATTAAGTAGTAAATTAAACGTCATATAATTAATCAACTATTCATTAAGATAATTTTACTATTGTAAACAGTGTTACGAGAGTTTTTATATAAATATTTACTATTGTTTGTATCAACAAGGTTAATTATAACAGAAGATATGAAATGTGTATGTTATTAAGCTACCTACTCCTTAAGGAAGAGACGACACGAGACTGACTGATACTCCGTCTAGCTACATCTGATCTACATACGAAACAATGCAAACAGGTTGCTAGTCCTGAGATTGAGAAGACTAGCTATCGATTGTAAATTGTGCCCAAACAACAGAACGGTTTCACTTTCCAGATGAAAAGCCCAAGCGTTAAGATAAGTGAGTAGTATCGTAAAATTCTTTTCCGGGTAACCGAGGTTGGCACTTGCGTACAACTTACACAATACGCAATTCCCGACACTAGTTTTATCTGAAGCATTCTTTGCTCATGAAAATAAAGCGATGAGATGTACGTTAAATCATCAGAGTTGTCAGGCATAACGCAAATGCCCAATGAAATTAAGACAATAGACACACGTCAGAAGGCGACAATGAGGTTTTAACTTCAACAGGGTTTCGAGATGTGCCTCGAAAAAAACCGATAAGACAGACACGCGGACGGAAAGACGAACAGGATTATGATTCTATACCAAACAAAGTTCATTGGGGATGATTATTCGTACTTCGTTTTATTTAGACAGGCCGCCACCATGGGTAATGAAAGTGCTATATTTTACATCCACTGAGTCGGTCTGCTAATTATAATAACGAGTCTTACTATGTTGAAAAAGTTTAATATCAAATAAAAAAAACCTTAGTCTTACAAAATAAAACACTATTTCTTTAACGTTGGTCGTTTTTTGTCATGTCACAGATTATCTTTAGAAAATTTGAGAAGAGCTAAGAAAATTATGTCTCCTTACTTACCCTCTTATAAATCAGGTAATATTTTGAGATAAAATAAGATACTTTGCTGAATAATCAGACATCATTGTACAAACGATAACAACAAAGTGATACTTTCATTTGATGCTTATATTGCTTTTTACGATCAGTCACTGACAAGGAAAGTCTTCATTTGACTCTCTGGTTCTATTCTTCATCCATTATAGTCAATGTTTACGCAACTCGAGCATTGCTTTTCTCAGTTTATTAAATCACCATGAAGTCGTTATACATTGTTTGATCTGACGTCTCATTAGTCAACACGGGAAGCAATAAAGTAACTATATATATCTTTTTCTGCCAGCTTCTATCAATAGAAGTTAGAAGATATATTATATTATTTCTGAACATCAGTAGGTTCAAACGTAAGGGGTGTTAATTTATAACATATGACACAGTGTTTATATCATTAGCTTCCCACAAAGGCAACTCAAATTAGAAGTAAGCACCTCTGTTTCAAGTGAATGAGCGATACACACATATTTCATTAAGACAGTACTCAGTCGTCGTGAACATCATCATTTTATTGGATGGAAATAACAGCGATATCTGTTATACAAATTTATCATCTCAATGGAAATTTAGATAACAAACACAGAAATGACCTACTTTGGTAGAGAAATGGAGGGAAATACTTCGCATCCTAAGTGCAAGTCTTTGATTAAACTCTTTGGAAAGAAAAGGTTTATTATTGTGAATTAAATTCAGCCATTTTCTGGCTATGGTTATACATGTATGTCGTCCAAGTGTTGAATACGTCTACTTACAGAAAATACATAAAAAACAAACATGTTGTCAGGTTAATTAATTTAATGAACTTGGTGTTATAACAGTGCGTTTGGTCTAATGAAGATGATGTATACACGAGCAACATCTTTATACAGATTGATAACTTAAGAAATAGAATAAGACCGTTTATTTCATTATCTTTGACAACATGGAATAAGCACATGTTAATCCCCTGTTACCTTTACAATGTAAGCGTTCTTACAGGATCGTCAAATGAAAACAAATGAAATTATTAATTTTTGAAAGTGTAACAAGCATTCAAAACTTGAGACAACACGGAAAGTTTTAAGTCATCTGTACTTAAAGTAACACGTCCAATGACTTTTTTCTGGCCAAAATATTTGACTGTTCCTTGAGTTTGATGTTAGCTGAATGCCAGCTTCTTCAGTCTCAGTGAGCAGGGGTGATTTGGGATTTAACGCCGCTTTCAAGAATACTTGACTTATATCGCGGCCGTTAGTATCATTGCAGGGAGAACGCCGGCAACACAATTGTGGCTATGCATTGCGGTGAAACCTGCGAGCGTCGGCTGAAAATAGCCAACCATGGGTGGTGCTGCACTGAAATTCAGTTTAACATTGTACCCAAAGCTGAGTGCGTGTAGAACAGTTCAGTCTCAGTGAGAGCTTAACATGTGTAGACTGGAAGCATTCGTGAAAAACACTAGATTTATACAAATGAACAACATTATCAGAAGTAAGTTAGTTCATACACATTTAGCTCCGTAAAAATAGCATCTTTAACCTTTACTAGAACGTTCAAATAACACATTGTTAAGCTGAAATGGCGGAAAAGCAACATGCCCAGAAATCAGCAGACAAAAATGGGTTACTTTCTGCCTCTCCTTGCGACTTGCAGGGGATGCTTAAAAGCAATATTAATTCAAAGTCTGCCTTTTAATGGTGAAGCTATATATTATCTTTGAATATGATGGATATACAGACGTGTTCATATTAAATTAAAGTACTTTTAGCTACGTGTACTTTACTTTTTCAAGTTTTAAGCCTGTTTCTGTATGTATCTTTGCAAACTTTATAAATTATATAAAATTATGAGAAACTTGAAAACCAAATCACTTAGGAAGGCTCTGTCAGAGTTTTAAAGTTTCAAAAGTCCTCTTGATGTTCCGTGGGTTTTTTTTCTTTTTCCTTCATTAATCCGTATTTTGCACACTAGGTTTTCTAATTTTTAAATCGACCTTTAGTTCAATATTTGAAAAGCACAAAAGACGAGGATCAACACACGCGGCTTTCAGTGGATATTACCCAAATAAACTTTTGTTTTGGAGATTACATAGGATTACCATGAAGAATGTTTCAATAAGCTGGCAGTGTTACGGTTCGCCATATTCCTACGAGACGACACGACCTGTAGTCTTCACTAACGTTACGAGGCGAAGTTAATAAATTCATAGAAGTGAGTATTGATACACCCATGAAGACATCATCGTTCATGTTATAATTGAGATAGGCCATCTGACGACAGTTTAGAGACATATACAACCCTTCCCGATCTTTGAGATTTACAGCCTGTTGAACACAGGTACCCTCCTGTCATCATTGAAGGTTCTAAAACTCTAAAAGGGTTATCAAGTTTCTCACAAAAAAAGGGGTGAATGCGGCCAAAATACACAAACGTATGACCAATGTGTATGGGAAAGACGCCCAGCATTATTCAATTGTTGCAAAATGGTCAACTGAGTTTAAGCGGGTCGCAACTCCTTTGGCGATGACCCACGTTCACGAAGACCTGTTGAAGTCAGAAGGTTGGTTGAAAAGGAACAGGGCTTAATCATGTCCGTTCGTAGACTAAAAGTTGACGAGATGCTGTATCTTCAGAGTGTGGCGTTTCCCATGAAAGTGTTTGCATCATAATTCTGATCACTTGTACATGTCCATGCAAGGTTTCTGCAAGATGATTGCCCCGAAACTTGAATCCGGTGGTGGGCTCTCGGACTTCTAAAATGCTGATCACGATAACTTTCATGCCCGTCTAGTTCCGGGGGATGAAACGTGGATTCATCACTGGGATCCTGACACCAAGCAGGAAGCAATTGAAGCATAAGCACTCTCCTGCACCCAAGACATTCAGAACTCAGCCTTCTGCTGTCATGTTCATGACGACCATTTTTAGTTTAAGGGACGTGATACTTATAGATACCTAATATGCTGACTTGTTTAAGCAATTGAGAGCGGCGATCAAGAAGAAGAGTCGCGGCATGTTGACTGCTGGAGTGCTCTCCACTGCACAAGAGTCGTTT
This sequence comes from Phorcus lineatus, assembly GCA_921293015.1. Lineage (NCBI taxonomy): Eukaryota > Metazoa > Mollusca > Gastropoda > Trochida > Trochidae > Phorcus > Phorcus lineatus. The sequence continues at coordinate 12,674,503 of OV121090.1, forward strand.
TGCACAAGCTGCACTTCAACAATGTGGCTTTCAATAACTTAGCAATCCCCTCTACAGTCCCCATGCAACTTCTATCTGTTTCGCAATATGAAATCACACTTGCGTGGTACACGATTTGGCAGTGATGATGAACTCAAGGCAGCTGCTCAGGCGTGGGTGAGGGGCCAGTCAAAATACTTCTACTGCAAGGGCATAGACAGTCCCAAAGCGAATTAAGCAAATTACATCGAGGGGCCAGGGAGTTAATAGTAAAAGACAAATCAATATCACAACCATTGGCGTATGTTTTAAATCTACCTCTATCAACTTATTGACTTCCCCTCTTGATCATCGGTCACATTTAAATATCGTGTGAAAAACACTTCTTAAAGTGATTGCTTAATTTAAATAATGTTCATAAGAGGGTGAACTTTATTATAAGTGTTTCATCAGATTTCACACTTTCTTACATCTTTCAATGTAGTGAAAATATATTGATTTCTCTTTCACCATTTTTTTATTTGGCTGAATCTTTTAGTTGACAACCTTGATATTCACAATACATAATTGAGACAATTTTCATGTTGAAAAGAGACGATGAAACTGTCCATACTTTACCACTAACCAAGTTTTTCACCCTCATTATGCTACATCCTTCATTCAAATCAATAGATGCTAAGAATCTGACATATACCAATTTGATAAGAACTTTACTCTAGGGCACTCGATCAAGTCGCTCCATGAATGCCACTGACATATTCTGAGAAGATTAACAAAGGTGTATACCACGTGGGATTAAACCAATTACGGTTTCAAAAAATGTATTTACTATATATTGTTTTGATTTAGCTATATATGACAATGCCCAGTTGGCATGTGAACACCTAACTTGTAATGTTGATTTGCTTAATTCAGTAGTAGAAATCCAAAAAATAGGGAAATTAGAGAGCATTATACAAATTAGTTTTTTTTATTCAACAACGGCTAAATATATCCAATATAGTTTGTGTCATTGGTTTCGAGTCTAAACTCTTTTCTTTCCATGAATATTCATTTATTACTAGTGTCATGTTCAAGTTTGAATATTTCAGAACAGTTATCATCTAAAGCAATAAATCAGCAGTATGAGTTTTAAGTGAGGCAACTCTATCTATTATAACCATATACATAACGTTAATATCCCTAAATATAAATCATAAATGCGTTCGTTGTGTTGGTGATCATAAATGGGTTCAATGTGGCCGGAATAACTTCACAAACTAGACTTAATTCTGAACAGGATCTCACGTAAAGGTTTATGTCACTGGACATAACTCCGGAATCTAGTAGAAAAATGTTCTTTAGTGACAATGTTCTTTTTGCTTTAAAACAAATATTGTGATACAATATCTGTGTGATACTAATATTTTTTTCAACTTTAAAACTAAATATGGATACGTCATTAAATGGCATAAAGCACTTCTATGGAGTATATTCATAGTATTCAACTTTCTAGATTTAAACAACAAATTAATTAAGAAGTTTTATTTAGATGCAACTTTAAAAATGTGTTTTAGGGGCAGACATTTATAGCCGCAAATATTAATTGGTATATGCTAAATTCACCATGTGTTGATTTTTCTTATGTAGTTCTCAGTTTTCTTGTAGTTTAACGACTTTCCAAGAATATCAAAAAATAGAATTTCATTCACTAACGGTAATCCGGGTCTGGTGATAAGTTATCTCCTGGTGGCTTTTTTATGCATTTGTAATCAGTTTTTATTAATGCAAATTTAGATACTGCACGTCGCTTAAGCGACGCTAAACATCAACTCACTTACATCAGCATTGGTACATCTTAAGGTTGGTAATCACTCATTACGAAAATTAACGCACATCATTGCGTTTTGCTGGTCTGTTCCTTAGCACAAAGTCAATTTGATAAGGTTGGTTTTCATTGGACATTTAACGAAATCGAAATTTCGAAAATGTGACCCCATTCTGTCTTTATCAATAGGCCAAAATTCGTATTTTTGCACGTAAAACCAGACGATCCAAAAATGAGTTCAAGAATGGCTATTTCACACATGGACAGTGGGTGATCCATTGTCAGTTTTGCTGAAGTTATTCTATTGACGTTGAAACGAAACCCAAATTACATGATATTTGCACTCTGTGGTAAGTGAGCAAACTTTCGGTATGCAGCTGTACAGTCAAATGGGGCTGTCTTGTAAGAGCTTTAAGAAGACAAACAGCTGGAAAAAGACTCGGTCCCGAAAATAATATCTTAAATATCCAAATAAGATCAATCATAGAAAGTGAGTGTCAGTCATATTCTTTGACTAATTATTTTCAGAATACCTTTCCAATCCGCCGCAAATGATGTAACCTCACACCAAACTATTGGAAAATTAGAGTTATAATCTCGAGCTTAGCGAATATTATTGCTAGATAGTCTGTATTAAAGAATAATGAGACACATCAGACTATAATACTATGTGGGATGGTCCTCATGCAGTCACAAAGGCATGTGAATTGCACATATCATCTCTATGTAACTCTTCGATCAATCGTAGCCCTTTTCTTTGATATCTAATTCTATTAAAAGATATCATATTAAGTTTCTGCACATCAATTACCCGTGACAGTACCACTGGTGACTTATCAAGGGTTGTTACTGATTGTTGTCAAATTGTGGATGAGAAATTTCGACATTATTAAGGAGTTGCAATTTGTCAATAAAAGGAATGACTTTGAGCCTTTTTATATCATTATACGTGATAATTTTTTTTTGATCGTTGCTGACTGAATCATCATAAAACTTTATTAAGAAACGGTTTGGGTAGATGTCGAGAGTGAATCTGGATGTCTGACGCTCTCTCACCCTTATTGGGTGTTAACGACGTTAATCTTACTAACTAAAATGTCTGGATTGTCCGTTGTTGTTTTTCTTAAACTTGCAATCACTGTGAAAACAATTATTTAGATACAGTTTCCTTTTAGTTTCACTATTTCTTTAATTCGCTTCTTCGGTTAGATTTGAATTTATTTTGACAATTTTTAGGACTGAATCAATGTGGTTACAATGTGGTTTACCGTCTGAAGTGTCAATATGAATTTAAAGGGGCACAGAGTATGTTGTTTGGGTCAAATATGTCAAACTTTAAAAATGATGTTGTATCTCAAAAATGACCATTTTAATACTTCTCAGTATAGCAAGAAAAAAACAGCTTAAAATTGTGATTTGTGATTGAAAACCGGACAGTGACGCGCGTCAATAATTCAAACGGAATTTCGGAAACTCATCTACAGCAGACACAACGACAAATATGGTATGGTAGTGTTAAGCATATCACATGAGTAGTATGCAAGCAGATGAGACGTAAAATTTCAACCTCGTAAAATGTATTTTGAGTTTTGGCATTAAGTTGCTGGTTACAATCAAATTGTTAAAGTTTGAATTCTTTTTATGAGGCTAGCGATAACCTCCCTGGTAATTTATTTCATAAATGAAAGCATGAGACAATGAGGTTTTATTTAGGAATGACTTTAGCTCGGCAGATTGCCATATGATATGATTTGCCATCATCTTGCTATAATGAGTAGGTTTTTTTTAAATACTGAACAATTCCGACTACGATTTCAATCACTCATTATTTCAGTACTGAGGAGGCCACAGGCCTATAGTATATCCATATGTACATCTTTCTTAACATCATTGCTTGGTGAATGAATACTGCAACATTCCGGATAACATTTGCATTCAAACAATTCATTAAAGAAGAAAATTTATCAATAGATGGATGTAAAAAATAAATATATTTAATGTACTTTCTGGGAAATGTATTACATGTTTGACGCACAAGAAGAAAATAAATATATTTAATGTACATTCTTGGAAATGTATTATATGTTTGACAAACAAGAAGAAAATGATATTCGTCTTCGATAGCATTATTATCACAGCATTTACAGATTCTATCCTCTCTTCTAATATTTATATATCTACCTTTTTCAATCAGGAGATCATGAGACGAACAACGGAATGGAGCTTTATATACATGAAATGTCTCGACATCAACACATGATAAGTAACGTTCAGTATAGATATGGGTTTTTAAACGTAATGTAATAATAACGTTAACATGTTGCTGATGTTGAGATTGTTTCCAACCTCTTTGTTGGTAAATATATTTTAGTCGTTGCGAAAATTTATTGAGAAATGATGACTGAAATTAAACCGTCTGTTCATATCATGTATGATTAAATCCAGTTGAAAAGAGTAGATTTTATCATCAGATGCCCAACTACTTTTACCTTCTTTGTTATGAAGTAACATTATAGCTCATTCTCGGCAAACGATAGGATACCATAGTTAAATTTCTCGTCCAATATATAATCACTCTTATTTGTGAAGATATGATGAGAGCGTATCTGCCACATTCCCCATACACCATTACATTTGATGTGCTCATCTTTACTCCTATAATAACTGTACTTTTTTTATACAATCATAGTATCAAAACCCCCAGATTTCGGCCCCATATAGTACAGATGTCATACTCAAGTCCGCAAGTATCTTCAAATGTTTCAATATACCTACCAATAAAGTTCGTGTTTGAACAGCTGCATATTTTGCATGTACCGACCACGATTGGAATAGTATATATCAAGATATTTATATGCAGTACTAGTTTCTATGTTGCTGCCGATCGATGTGATTTCAAAACCTTTGATTATCAAGCATCTGTCCGTCTGAACGTTGGCTCACACATGAAATGTCCAATACAAAATTTACAACTATCCCATTTTGTAAATTGTCACACACACAAAATATCTTTCTAATAATTGGTATGTTAAAGTTGACATTACATTAATCATATAACTAACGTGCTTGATAGAAAGATAGCATTGTTTCTGATAAACATTAAAGTATGACATAACGATCATTATTCTGGAAAGTTTGTGTGCCAACTTGCGTTTTGTCTATATGAAAGAACACTTAGTAATGGCCACATTTCAAGGTACTGATATAATACATTGATTATATAAATAAATGATAATTTAGTATTGAATGATAACCGTGATACTTATCAAATTTTGAGAAAAGGACAATGCAAATGGTGGATAACCATGACTTTAGTTCCCAGCAGCTGACATTATTTTTAACTCACTATAACAATAATAATAATCAGTTTATCGAGCAATGAATCAGGTTGCCCATCCATCTGGAGAGGTTTCTCTTGCTCAGTAGGATCGATTCATTAAATGTTTATCATCGCGGTAACCGTTCAGACGTATACTCCCATTGTTACGTGCAGTTCAGTGCAGATAATAAGTGTAGCTGTTTAACGTAATACGCATTGTTATTCCATGATTAGAACATTTGTTTTCAGAAACAATTTTCTTTTTCAGATGTTCTCATAATTAATTTCTTTTCTTTTCTCTTTATGGCATGAACGTATAAAGTGTAAACAAAGATTAAAGTGTAAAGCGTCCCTCTACCCCTATATTTCACCTTTTATCTTACTCTCAAAGGCTAACGAATCTTCACACAAGATATGGTAACAATGGCGCACTTGTGTTATTGACTTTTTACGTTGGGGATAGCTACAACTATTTATTCAGTGCAATTCTTGATATCGATTTATAATTGATAACATTAGTTATTACGAGATTTAATGGTTGTTTAATACTTTCTGATCATGAAACTAAGTGTTTAGTAGAGTGTGAGTTGAAAACACCAATTAACTGTGTCCGTAAAACTGCGCTTTGTACATAACAAGCATGTTTAGAGGTATCTTTAGTATGTCTGCAATACATGACACACATGACATTTCTTTATCATCTGAATTACAAAGAATATATATTCCAATGACGTAAACAATTCATTGCAATATTCTTTTACGTCAAACCACAGCCTTGTCATTTGTTTCCTTTATTGATCCATTTACCTTCCCACTGTGTGCTCAAATCATCTTCTAGATATCTAAATTTGAATTTGAATTCCCATTACTTACAGACTAGTAATTATAGACTATTTTTTATACCTGAAAGTTTCTCCTGTATTCGCAAACAATGTCATAAGTTTATAACATAACTTATAATGTAATCTTTAGTTCGTGTTTTGTCAAATTAGGCTCCAGAAAATGATAAGTTTGATTCATTACAATCATCAAGACTCAGTTCGTATTTGAATTAAGCTTGAAATTAAAATCGAAATTGAAATTGAAATTAAAATCGAAATTGAAATTGAAATTAAAAGCTTCAACACTGCGAAACAATAATTGGCGAAACGAAATTCGAATAGCACATACTACATCACTTAAGTATTTAAAATATTTCAGAGAGAATAGGTCGAGGACTCATCTTTATTTTTTTCGAACTGAAAGTTAGCACTGTTACCTTTACAGGCAGGAATCGGAAAAAGTTGTATGAAAGATCCAGTATTTCCTCGAAACACAAAACTTATTATGTGATAAGAATGATTCAATAATCCAAACATGTGTTCATTCCAAGCGTTTTGACTTGTGTGAAAGCATACTGTTAAGAAGAATATCTACGCCGACTTTACGACGTTATAGGATAAATCTAAATCATATTCAATTGAAGTTATTTCGAAGCTTGTTGATGGTTGTTTGTAGAAGAAATATGCTAAATATTATCCATTTAGAAATTAAACACAAGGGACAAATTAAGCAAAAAATAAACATCAATATCCTTGACTTTTTCAACCAATACATTCTCCAAGTAGCTTTCAAATACGACTTATGGAGGATACTGGACGAACTTACATGATATGCCATATTTTATCAAGAAGGATTGCTATTACTCGAGTGAAAGTGAAATTGATACCAAGTCAATTATTCTAATTCAAGTCAAATCTGATGAGTGATAAAGATGATAAAGTATGCAAGGGATGCTAGTAATGTATCTATTTACTCGCCTATATGAATCCAGAGAAATAACCGATAGTGGCATGTAAATACGATTTCAGCGTGTCAGAAACCATTGGGACGTCGATACTCACTTTATGAAATCATGCATACATCGTTACAACAACAGTTTGATATTGCCGAATAATATTACACTACATTAGCTACCCTGGGGTTGTAATTTACAATATGAACGTGTCACCTTAAAACTCCTAAAACACTATACACTTCAATTACCGCATTTCACTGTTGCCAACTATACATGGTTCAATATTAAAACTTAAACAAAAATCATTCTTCAGTAACGAGTCTAAATTTGAAATATTCCTTTTGCGATTTTATTACATTTGTGCTAAATATGATAATTCAAATGTATCAATGTTTCTATGGACATATTTGTGTGATCTTCTTCGATTTATGACACATGTGTTTGTGTCTAATAAATGATACGAAAAGAAAAACGAATACTTCATTGTTATCAGCATGATTGTGTTAACTTATATAATTAAGGACAGTTAATGAACATGTTTTTGGATTTAAGTTTGTCGAGGAAGAAACGTTATGGTGGCTGTGAATCATAGATTTCATAGTTTTAAGACAACTCAACTTCTTATTTCTATTAAGATTTGTGGATATTCTATGAAACATTAATTATCTAAAGAGAAAATTTCGCAAAAATTTGACCATTGTTTTTAATAATAACTGCATGTAAAAATAGTGACACAAAATATCCCTGCAAAAACGTCTGTTTCTCGTGTACCGAGTGACACATTCTTTCAGCTGTAAATTTTTGTGAGATGTAAGAAAGCCGTTTTTATAAGTTGCAAAGTCTCAAAAGTCTTCGTTGATTGTAATTGGCATTTTCTCAACGTGCTTTTAAATTTCAAGTTCTTTTTTAAACCTGAAAAAGTCAATAAATTATATTGTTATTTTTCACCTAATTGGATTGTAGATCTAGCAGAAGGTGGCTGAGAGTCACCAAGATAGTTTATTAGTAATTACAGAAAAGAAAGAAGATATTTTGAAAGATTTGTTGAAGCTGAGTCATACCAATTTGGACTTGGCATACATTGTCGAACTGCAAATAGTTATATTTAATTGAGTTCTCAACTCAGTATGCCACTGTGTTTAAACTATTCAAAATGTCAAAGCAACTTATCGTATGAAAGTTAGACATGCGTACCGATCTTAAGCTTTGTGATTAAATTGCAGTAATCAGTTGATATCATTCAGTACTGAACTTTTCCACATACCCTTAGTATATGTTATAAATAGCTTGTTGTTTCTGAACTATCAAAAGACCTTAGAGGGGCAGTTCAATCTCTTAACAAACGCATGGATGATCTTGACATTAATCAAGAAACAAGGCTAGTGTTTTTTATAAGTAAGACCATTGAATCTGAAGTTGGCAAAGTCAGTGAAGAATTTAAGAGAAACTTTGACATGATACAAGGGAGAATTGACAATATTGAAAAGTCTACGCAGAAAGCAGAAATCGTTAAGAAACAGGGGACAGTAAAAGAAAATAACATGATTGTGATAAAAGGGTTGAAGCCTCAAGGAGATAATGAATCACAGGAAGACCTGCTAAATGATGTACAAGCTTTGATCCAAAAGGCCTTTGATTCAAAAGAGATGAAAATTGTGAAATGTTATAGAAAAAATCACTCTAGAAATGATAACCCTGGACATGTTATATGTGAACTTGAAAATGAAGAGCTAAAGGTTAAAGTTTTGAAAAACAAATATAAACTGAAAACCACAAAAGGTACGAACACGGTTTACGGTGACACCTTTAAAGGCAGAGATGAACTTTAATTAGAGGGCAATATGAGACTGATGTTGAAAACACTAGACAAGGACAATAATCTTAGACTAACCAGAAATGATAAACTTAGAACAGTAAATGAGGACACACTTGTGAAGCGCAGATAGGGCCTTCGGCTTGGTATATGGAACCCTAGGGGTTTTAAGAAAAATGACAAATACATGGACAATTTTAATTTTAAGTGTGATGTTGTTGATGTTCTAGACTGTGATGTTTTAGGTTTATGTGAGACATTTTTACATAATGAAGGTACAATAAAACTGCAAAATTACAAATGGTATGGACAAAACAGGACTAATCTTCACAAAAAAGCCAAAAGAGGATCTGGAGGAATTGGATTACCATTTGTAAGTGATTTCAATGTACACAGAATGACAGAGCTGATCAATGAAAACAATTTTAAAGTTCCCAGCAGTATACCTGACCTCTCTGTATTAACATGTACCATTGATGTTAACTGCATAATTGCATATAGAATCTGAAAATACCAATTCAAAAATAACCTATCATTCTACCCAACAACCAATACAAAGCAAAATATATGATATTCAAATATTCCATCATAATTTTTAGCTGATAATGACAATCTGACTTTGCTGAAACATTGCATTCAAAATGTAGAGCAAGAAATATTACAACAAAATGACATAGATGGAATGTATGACAAATTTGTTGGACTGGTTAAAGAAGGAATGGAGACCACTCTATCTCACAAACATGTATTCACAACCCAACCAGAAAGAGTAGTAAATCTAGAAGAAAGCCTTACTGGTGTGAAGATTTGCAGCTTAAGTGGAACTTCGTGTGTGAAAAAGAAAGATTATGGATTAAAAACAAAAGCTGCTCGAAACAAGAAAGAAGAAAATTAAGGGAACAATTCTGTAATGCCAGGAAAGAGTTTGACAGACTTCATAGAGGACACAAAAGAATATATCAAAAGACTAACCAGAATAATCTCACTAAAGCACTGTCAAATCCTTCATTATTTTGGAAAGATATCGGAAAACATGGAATACAAAATGAACGGAAGATGATCATCCCAAATTATGTTATCCTTGATAATGACATTATCAGCACAGACCATGAAGAGATAATGAAGAAATGGAAGAATGACTTTAGTGATCTATATAAACCAGGTACCGAAGATGTGTGTGAGCCCATGGTAGCGAATGTCATCAATGATAGTGTGGTCAACTCTGATATTCTATATCAACCAATTAGCAAGCTTGAAGTAAGGCCATATGTAGTTCAAAAGACGGAGGTTTTAAAGTTCCTAAGATAAAAGAGATAATCCAAGCCCAAAAACTGTCCGTTCTTAGACGCTACTATAAAAAGCCAACACCTTGGGCGAACTTAATCGACCAAAACTTACCAAAAATAAATTCCTTAAGCATCTTAGAATTAAACTGTTATCATTTGAAGAATGAAATCATCTCAAACATCAGAAACCCGTTCTATGTAGACCTAGTCTCATCCTGGTTTGACTTTATAAAACATATTACACCTCAATCGGAAACAGACATTCTAAATCAAACAATCTGGCATAACCGCAACATTATGATCGGAAAAAAATCCATCCATTACTCAGATTGGAACTCGAAAGGAATTCACTTTATAAATGATCTCTTCGACAAAAATGGCTCCTTTCTAGAACTGAAAGACCTAAACAAACAACACGATATTAACACAAATTTCTTTCTATTTTATGGCTTGATACAAGCAACAAAAACATATATAAAATCAACTGGATAATCAGTAAAAGAAAGGTTAATTTCACCAATTATCCCTCTTTTTATAAAACATCTCTACAAAGAAAACAAAGGATCCAGCTATTATTATTCAATTCTCACAGAGAAACAATGCATCAAAAACAAACATACTAACAAGTGGAATTTCGAATTACAGTGCAACATTCCTGTCGAAACATGGTCCAAATACAACATGATACCTTTCAGATGCACTTCCCATACAACTATTCAATGGTTCCAATACAAAATCCTGCACCATATCTTACCAACAAATACTCGCTTATACAAAATGGGATATACAAAATCAAATCTATGCGACTATTGTTCAGACAAAATAGATACAGTGCAACATTTATTCTGGGATTGTGATTTTGTGAAACCATTATGGAAAAAACTGGAAGATTGGCTCTCAGACAAAGCTCAAATCAAAATTCATTTCACTAAAGAAAATATATCAATTGGTTATCCGGAGAGAAACAATGATCCATTAAACATAATTATCCTGATTTTCAAAAAAACTATTTTTGATTATAAACAGAAGAGACTGCCAGACTTCCAAACTTTAATAGCAAAAGTCACAGATTATTGTTATGTAACTAAATGTGCTGCCGAAATTTCAAATAGAAATGATGTGTTCTTTAAGTTTTGGTCATCATGCCATCTTTTGTTTAGGTAATTATTTTTTGTGATTGATACATGTATATATTCTTGGAAATAAAATTATGAATAATAAAAATAAAAAAAGCTTGAAGTAAGTGATGCTGTAAACTCATTAAAATTGAATAAAGCAACTGGTTACGACTGCATCCCCTCAGAAGTGTTAAAGAACCAACCATCAGTGGATATTTTAACTATTATTTTCAATGTGATATTTAAATCTGGCTAAGTCCCCAATATGTGGAAGAAGGAAGTTATTAACCCAATACCAAAATCCGGAGTAGGTGATCCAAGACTACCAACTAACTACAGGGGAATTACTCTTCTATGTGTGGCCTATAAAGCATATGCTCAACAACAGAATCACTTCTCAACAACAGAATCAGCAGCTGGCTGGAGGCTAATAACCATCTTACACCCTTCCAGAATGGATTTCGGAAAGGGAGGTCATGCCAGGATCACCTTAAAACACTCACTAAGTTATTATACAATAGAAAGATGTCAAAAATATCTACTTATGTATGTGTTGTTGACATGCGCAAAGCTTTTGACTCTATACAAAGAAATATGTTATGGCATAAACTCCAACACCAATTTGGACTTAAAGGACATATTTTGAAATCAATTCAATCACTATATCAAGATGTGCAATGTGTCAAGGTAAATACTGAAAAAAACTGATTGGTTCGATGTAACTGTTGGGGTCAAGCAAGGCTGTTGTTAGTCACCTACACTATTTTCCATGTACTTAAATGACTCAGCAGATGCATTCAGTGAACTTCAATGTGGAATAGACATTGACTCTTTAAACATCTCATTCTTTATGTATGCTGATGATATTGTCCTCATTGCACCAAATGAACAAAAGTTACAAAAGTTGCTAAATTGTCTAAACAAGTGGTCTACCAAGTGGAAGTTAACAGATAACAAAGACGAAACCAATGTTATGCATTGTAGAACATTATCAACCCCTAGATGTGACACTCAATTCAAATGTGGAAACATGGATATTTGATATTGTACAGAATATAAGTATCTTGGAATGTGGATTAATGAACATTGTAACTACATGAAAACAGTTAGAGAAATATGTAAGGCAGCAAATAGAGCACTTGGAGTTGTTTTCAGCACATTTAATCATTGTGGAAGTCTAAGCCATTGAGTGTACACAAAACTGTTATGTGAAACCAGTCCATAACTACAGTGTATGTGTGTGGGGAATTAATATGTACAAGGAAACAAGTTACATCCAGAATAAAGCATCAAGATTATTTTTAGGAGTGAGAAAAAATGCATCCAATTTGGCAATTAGAACAGAGATGGGATGAAGAAGCCAAGACACTAAGATTGAAATTGAAGTCCTTCGAAGCTTTCATGAAATCCTCACCTCCAGTGAGACCTCAGTGGGTGTGAGAGTCCATAAATAGTCATATAAAAGAAAATCTTCTTGTGAGATCTTCAAACAGCGTTTTAGTTTTCATTTCAATGTTTAACTTGCATCTGGTCAACATTATAAACATTATAAAGATTACCGACTAGAAAGTGACATTCATGTGTATCCGATTGAATCTGTTTAGAAACATTCTAGTAATGCGCACTGGAAAGTATGCTTTGCCAAATTTTAGCATGGTTTATATCATTCTAGTTCCCGAAGACTTCCGTTTTAGATGTATTACTCTACTGGGCGCAATACTACAATAATTTCAGCAAACTTTCGCAGTTTTCACTTCAATGCATAGCCACGTACACGGTGGTGTTGCAGGCTTTCTTGCTGCAATAATACTATCAGGAGTGATATTCTGTGAAAGCGACGTTAAACCAAAAATTACATCACCTCAATTGACCGATCGATCTCGTAATTGGTGAATTTTGCATTTTTGTTTACATGGAAACGTTTCCTATACATTCTTCATTTTAAATTGACATAAGCACTAACTAAGATGTCATTATCACCTTTTCCTTGAACTATAGCCAATAATCAGAAAAAATACTTAAGGGTAAGTAAAGTCAATATCTGTCAAACATACTGGTCATGATACCGCTTTTATACACAACTATCAACTGAAAGTACTAAAATCAAACTATACTATTCTACTCGAAAGAAAGAAATATTGATGACATTACTGATTAATGTGTATGAAAATATTTGAAACAGTTCAATTAAATCTTCATATGTATTTGCAATTTTGGCAGCCAATATACATAGAAGCTTTTGCGTTTTATTCACGATTGTAATGCTTTCTTCCAAAAATTTCTGTTAATTCTTGGAAAACAACAGGATCTCTTACACTGGAAAACTAATATCTAGGTACTGTGTCATTAAATAATCGATTGTATGTCATGAGTTCAAATGTGATATTCTGTTCATTATTAAAGTCACGTAATCAAAGAAAAGATTATACGAATTACCCGCCCACGGCGTATGAAATACAACATCATATGCGAACTGCAACGTCAAAGCATCTTAAGTGACGAGACGTCACGATTAAAAGGAGATAAATTTTTCTATGATATCGTATCAAAACATGACGCCCAATATGATTGCTCTTGTAGGTAATACTCTCTGATACACCTTAAACATTAAAGGTAAAATAAACAGATTTCTCCTTGAAAAGCTCAATTTAGAAAAGAAGGTGTGTAAACTTACAGGATGAAAATTTCATCAGACGAACACGAGAAAGGTCGTTTTGAAATTATTAGAGACAGATCATGAATGACTCACACTGGTCATGAGTAGGTTATGATAACATGCACACTAGTCAGTGCGATCTGACCTGAACCCTTTAATGAGTCAATTCTGAAAACAAAACCGATCACTATCGTGAATGTGTTTATCATATAAACATCGAAAAACTACAATATACTACAAATATAAAGAAAACCATACGTGACTTTAACCTTAACTGAACAGTAACCGATGGTTTATAATTATGTCCTTTCTACTAATTTGACAGTTGCAATCTCTGACAATTAATGAGAATATTTTCTATTACTCCATGTTATTGCGTGCATTTTTTTTATCTGTTTAATATGGAAGGGGATGTGTGCCAAAAATGATATCATGTAAACTCGTAATTCGCAAGTTGTAACATGTCGTTCTCAACCATGCAGTTCTCGAAAAGATAAGTCCAAGTATCTTATCTTATCTTAACCTAACATTTCAATCCTGTAAAACTCCACTTGCTGTCCTCAACTTTACAAAGTTCAAATGTAATTCTAGAAATGTCAAAGTCGAAACTAATTTTTTTATTTCAAATAAGAGGGATATACACATTTAGCAATGCTACAAATTGCGTTTTACAATTGGTAAATAAAAAATGAAGAGTTGTAAAATCAGCCTTACGAAACAGACTTTTGCATTTCGAGTTTTACATGAGTTGCACGGTTATGACTGCAATGTTCCGAAATACATCTGCACACGATTTCGCATTGACCATATTTGGAAGTTTAACGAAGACTGCCGATGATTTACGAGGATGATCGGTATTTGACAACAACGAAACCTCCCTGATCCAAGCTCCATGCAACGCTGGGCAAGCTTTCTGGATCGCGTTGAGTTGAATCTATCGCAATGCGCGAAGCTTGGACATGTGACTTTCACCTTAAAATGATCAAAGCTCTTATAAACTCGCGTACGGTGTTTTCGAGCACCTAAGGCAAACAGCAACAATTGAAATAGAACACATATTATTTGCAACTAATTCTTATCTGACCATTATCTTTTTTTTTCTTGAATACGTCATTCTATCAAATATACCGGTGTTTATTGCAAGAAAATATCCGAACTTCGAAAAGGTCCATTTGATCGCGATTTTTGTGACGTGCGTCACCTCTTTTCGAGCCCCTCTGATTTTGTAACATACTAGTAGTCAACGCATATTAACTTTTCGGGGGCCGATTTCAATAGTTAAAAATACTTAATCAATTTCGTAGCATAACAAATTTTTACAAAACTGTAAAGTAAAATTTTTTTCAAAGCACACGTTTAGTAATTGTTATGACAATGGAATATGAGCGTTTCCGATGCCTTTGTTAAAGCATAGTTACTGTGTAGACAATCTATTAGCACCATACTTAGTTAATTAATATTAAATGATTATTATTTTATGACATCACCTAATTATGATTTATCACTAGAAGAATAAAGGTTTACATTTACTTAACTGATGTGAAGTTTGATTTTTAAAAGCTTCATCAAGGCGCACTTGCGTAATAATCCCTTCATTTGTGCACTTGCACACTGTTGATGAACACAGTTGGTAACATTGGTAATTAAACACACCTTTGGATAAAATTCAAGATATACACAACGTAAATCGTTGACAATTAACTATCATTTACAATACAATAGTCGTGTTTTTGTTGCTGTCTTGATTTCTCTGATGCGAGAAATCTAAGTTGTAGACCCCTAAGTTATACGTATGGAAATGTATAATCTTGTATTTCAAATAATTCTTAGAATTTTTACCTCTTGATGATTACAAAGGTATTTTGATTTAAATTTTTGATGATATCTGAATTTGCAAGAGCTTAAAATTTGGCAAATATGTATTGAACAATGTCCCGACGCTCACTGGCGGCCTGCCAGACCGGGCAAAAATAGACCGTTCGCTTATACCGTACATGTAACTGTCGATCGGGCGGAGAGTTAAAAATAACATGTCACATGATGCAAGTCATGTGATTTTGACATGTTCTTCAATCAAATGTAGTTCAAACTGTCTACAAACGTGTTGGTTTGGAGCGTTCGTAGCTTTAAAAAATGACTTTAAACGGTATTAGTTGAAATCAATGTTTCTTTTAACGGAATAATATTTATTGGTTAAACGACCAAATGAAAGAATAACAAAAGAAAAAATAATTCTTTTCAATGATTTTGGAACATTAGGCTACGTTACGTAGTTATTTTCTTACTGTTGATTTGAAAGAATTACATGCCCGTGTTTTAGGGGTAACGTGGGGACACAATATACATGTAGATATATTTTTTCTACTGTTATTTGTCTTTGCGCGTCAAGTATGTCGTTGTTTCATTATTCTAAAACCAGTCTCGTAATTTGGTGAGTTTTTGAAACCCTACCTTAATATATAAAATGAGATTTTTTATAGTGAATCATTTCGATGCGGTAAGTTGTGCAGAATTTAGTGTCCAGTAAAGTCTAACCAAGAATTAAAGTTCATAATATTCTTTCATGAGATAAACCTCGTGTATAACCCCTTCAAAAACAGTAGAAAAATATATCTAGATCTATATTGACTAAGAATTTTGATTAAAGGTGAAGGTAACAGGCCCAAATTCCGCGCATTACGATGGACTCAACTCAACGCTATCCGGAAAGCTTGCACAGCGTTGCATGGAGCTTGGATCAGGGAGGTCTCGTTGTACAGATCATCCTCGTAAATCATCGGCAGTCTTCGTTAAACTTCCAAATATGGTCAATGCGAAATCGTGTACAGATGTATTTCGTAACATTGCAATCATAACCATGCAACTCATGTAAAACTCGAAATGCAAAAGTCTGTTTCGTAAGGCTGATTTTACAACTCTTCATTTTGTATTTACCATTTGTAAAACGTAATTTGTAGCATTGCTAAATGTGTATATCCCTCTTATATGAAATAAAAAAAATTTGTTTCGACTTTGACATTTCTAGAATTACATTTGAACTTTGTAAAGTTGAGAACAGCAAGTGGAGTTTTACAGGATTGAAATGTTAGGTTTGCATACTTAGACTTGTCTTTTCGAGAATTGCATGGTTGAGAACGACATGGTACAACTTGCGAATTACGAGTTTACATGATATCATTTTTGGCACACATCCCCTTCCATAGTTTAATGTAGGCGACGTTAGATATGAATTCTGGGCCCGTTGAGTAATGACAAAAGGAGCTGTGCACGGCTTCATGGCCAAACCGGACTATGTCTAGGCTATGAATAGCGACTTTAGTTACAGCTTACTTGACTGTCTTTGTTGGACATGTTATTTCAAGGTTTAAGGTCAACACTGAAGGTTTATTTCCGATTGTGTTGATTCGCTTTCCATTTGAAAGATATAAAAGGGAACACCTTCATATACAAATCATAAAACAACATCAACTTCGATACATGAACATAAGAGTGACACTTTATATTTCTATTTACTTATAAGGCTGTTTTGCTGAAAAGGCTTATTATGTACGCAGTCAATATTCAATTCAAGAAAGTCCTCTGACATTGACATATAAAACAGAAATTGCAAATGGGTAATCTATCTATACAAAATCGCACATTTACGGTTACTTTAAAACAGTTGTACAAAATGTACAAGTTAGGCAGCAAATTTGCATGAAGTGAAGTGAAAAGTATCCTTATGGTAATTTTAAATCTATGAAATATGCTTATAAACTCGTTATTAACGTTACTAAGGGAACGTGTAATAATTGAAATTACAACTCTTTATACTTTTGATAATACTAATGATAGGACTATAATTGTAGAATAATCATTTATTCTACAATGTATTCTCCACAAATATGTCTATTTGTTTTTATTTAACGATTTCCTTTCCGTATGTTTCAAATCATCTCAATCATACCCATCAATTGAGGAATGGACATGCTCTCTTCCACTTATTGATAATCTCTGTAATCATTGCTGAAGCAAAACAGACAGTAGAATCAATTCGCCCAAATGAAAAACTGCCTTAGGCAAATCTTTCAAACCATAAAGTGAACTATTTGATCCTGCACAACAGTTTTAATCAAGGCAAATTATAAAACATGTTAATAGAGGAAATATGATTAGAAAGAAAAGATTTTTGGGATCTAAAACATATGCCTTCTTCTAATCTATTGAATTAACCATAAAACGTTTTTTTGTTGGGCAGTTGATACAGTTTTCACGCTTTCTGGTCAAGTTTCGTCAAGTTCACTTCAATCATTTGTAATCGTTCATTGCAAATCATTTGTCACTTATCGAAGAGATATTAACAGATTAACACTTGCCTAAAAACTATTCAAGTTCACTGATTAAGGGAATGATTACAATTGGATAACGAAGACAATCAGTATGCCATGTGTCTCAACCTAAGACGATTAACTGAAACAGTTCACGTTACCAGCAATTCGCTTGTCATCTTGAATGCGAATGCAACAACTTGACAACGAAACAAAAAAATAGGAAGTGCCTGTTAAGCAATCGGCAAATATTGACCCAATGTCCAGAAATGAAGTAAGTTAATCAATGCCTTTTCGAAAACTTTCATTGTCATCACAAGTACATTACAACAACTAAATCAATATGTACCTAACTTTAGTTCAAAGCAAGTATGAAATAGGATGTAAACTTTATCAAATTTGGAAGAATCGTTTGATTTTTTAAATTAATGCTAGATAAATTGTTTAAATGATTATTGTTGCATAGGCGAAAATTTAACACTGGGCGACAGGAATTAAAAAATTTCTACAAATACTGGTATGTGATATGTAATTTATGTGGCAATTTAATTATGATCTTTACATTGATTAAATAACAAAAAACTTTCCTTTTACTAACTATTTGCAAAATATTATAAATGACATTGTTCTGGACTCAAACCAGAAAAAGGGTCACGATATTTTTACGACCGCATAATTACTTGTAATGATAGCCGAAAGGTTTATAAAAAGTGGGCGGAAAATTTTGACATTACAATGCTAGACTGGAAAATATTTTTATTCCGTACAGATGTTCAACAAAGGATGTCAAATTATTAGAATTTAAATTCAAATTTTTGCATCGCATAGTGTATACCAAGAAGAAATTAAAAGCCATGAAATTAGTAGATGATGATAACTGTTCAATTTGTAGATTTGAGAAAGAAAACGTGGCTCACGTTTTTATAAATTTCTTAACACCCATACACAAAATGGGTATAGTGCTAGATTCAAATGCTATTCTTTTTGGCTTTCCTGCCAGATTTAAGTTGCTCAATCACCTAATCTTGTTGAGCAAAATGCACATCTTTTTGAGTATTCTTAAAGGTGAAACCTTGTCGTTTGAGAAGGCTGTTAAAAATTACAAACTAGTCTATGCCATTGAAAAGTTTATTTCCTGTAAAAATCACAATGTTTATGTATTTGAAAAAAAATGGTCTTCACTTTCACGTGCCTTAACAATGTAACAGTATAACAAAATATTTTATGTATATTACAGCCATTATACCTTTTCACATATATTTTGTTACCTACCCATTATAAATAGGTATGCATATACATGTAACACTGTACCTAACTGAATGCTGGAATACAAGAAAATGTAAAAAAAACTATCTGCAAAATAAGTATACCCTTGTATTGATAACTTTGATATGTACGAAGTTGTATATCGTTGAAATAAATGAACACGAAGTCGGTTGTCCAGACTTTTCAAAGTGCATCATAATTATTGATTCCGCCATCTGTATTGTATTAAGCAATTTGTTTTATATATGGTAAGAACTTTCATCCTTATATTTTTCATCAATATAGCTATTCATTATCATCTAGATAATGAGGCACCGAAAACAAACTGTTGTACATATATACGTAACATATATACGTAACCTAATTTTACCTCCTACCGATATATCTAATAAAATCCTTATCCTTTAGTAAAGGATTTTGAAACATGCAAGCGTTCAAAATAATGTATTTGTCACATGACATTCAACGGTATGTAGGTAATGTACTCGAATGTTACGATTCAATAGAAAGGTTTGATAGCGAAACTCCTGATAACTCTTGAAAGAATTTCAAGTTTAAGAAGATAATGTAAATTTTTAATTAGATTCATAATGAAAAGAATACCACAATATGAGGTAAATCGTTTAAAAATAAAAGGGTAAACATTTAGTTTGATAACTACCCCTATATAACTCTATATCTTCAAAACAATCACAAAACCTTGAAAGGATTAAATAAAGATCTTTACATATTACTTATTTTTCTTAAAGAACCAGCTGTTCAGTGTGTGTTCAAGCTGCTTTGTAACACGTCAAAAATATTTTTTTTAAAGTTTAAAATGTCTCTGAATCAACTTTTTTCCCAAAAACATAGATATCAGATATTGATGTGTGGAATCGTGGTCTGCACACAAATAAAATATATTTTCTGATGTCAGTTTGCTCGTGTTATCATTTATTCTTATCGGCACTAGAATGAACAAATTTGTACTTAATCCAATAAAATTTTATAATTCACCAATAACAACTCGGGTTGAATTTGAAATAGAGGACAAATGTCCTGAAATAAATGTCATAATAAGAAAAAGACCTCTACAGCCTATAACAATTATTATTTTAGGCTATATAAAACTTAACAAAGTTTGAAATCCAAGATAATACCTTTATACTTGAATTTGATATTATTTAAATGTTGAAAAACGTGGAACTTGAAGTAAAACAAAAACATTTTTAAAAACTATTACACAAGACGTAAGCCTTATAAGGAAAAGAGAAATTAAATACTTACCAAAGCCGCGCGTGTGTGTGTGTGTGTGATTTTGAGTGGTTTAGAATATATAAGTTCGGATAATGATAGTCTTTTTTCTAAATAGTATTGAGTGCTTGAGGTTTGATTTAATTTTTTTTTAATATCATGAAAAAAACCAGACTGGTTTGGTAAAGGTAATTAACATTATCTGGGTGTATGTCATTAACATATTAGGGCTATAAGGTAACGAAAATTTTATTTGTTTCAAGTTTTCTACATCTAATATAGGCACGGGTCAACGTTACATCGAATCATACTAAATTGGAAAATTTCAGTATTTAACTCAGAAACAAGCAATCCAAAAATTAGGAATCACATATAAAGCCCATATTTCTGGAATTGCAGAAACTAATATGCTGTCTATAGATCAGTCGAGTTTTATTATTCAAGTTTATTTAAAAACGTGGTTGACATGAATCAAATGCTGAAGCCAAACATCGAAAAACCTTAACCTAAGCTAATGAACATTATCCTAAAAGACCTCTGCGACAAGAACATGTATACAGCTTTCGTACGTATATGATGTTTTCATAGACAATGTTTGTATCAGTGAATGATGTCAAATCATATAAATAAAACAAATTTATCTTAAATAAATGCGTTATGTGAATATATAAGTACTATATACGAAGTTATTAATATTTCCCGTTCCCCTTGCCTACGATTTCAAAAATGTTTATGTCGGTGACATGTACATATATATCTGTAAACTGATGACAATAGTTTTTAAAAGAGATAATTTTAATCAGATAATTACATATAAATCATGTTCGTCAAGCTAAAATGACTTTAAACCGCAAAGTTTTCCAATAATCAAAAAGTTCAAGAAAATTATTTATGCTTTACTAATTCAATATTTAAGTTCATGGCAAAACTTTTACCATTCGCATTTGAGTAACACGGTTCGGTAGATGATAGTGGAAACATTAAAACCTGTTTCAATCTATTGCCCGTTTATCAGCGGTTTTTTAAAAAATTCTAAATTTCATAGCCTGCGCAATTAGAATATTTAAATGCGGGCGATATCTAACGATTTTCTTGAATTAGTGACATTAATTATGTTAATCAAATATATTGAGTAAAGACAAACGAAAAAACGTTTTCTTACATGATGTGTGAAAAATTAATGAAAATAATATAATTTGTTCAGTTATGATTTTTATTCATCGCCGACATAGTGTTGTTTTACTGACATAATTCTTTATATTTTTATTTGTTTTAATAAACATTTTGAACAATAACTTAAGTTAGGATATCGTTGTGTTTTCATCTAAAACGTCTGTGAGATGTGATAAAGCGTTCGGATTAACGTCGCACCTACACACTGACGTCAGGCGGTTTGACGTTTTCTTCAGCACCTTAATGGCGAACGGTCACCTGACACCAAGATGGCGGCAACATTAAGTTGCGAATATAAACGTGTTTAGCTGATTATCTTTGTTAAATAAACGCCATGCTGGATTAACAATCAAGTGGTAGCTAGCTAGTCTTAGGAAGTTAGAAAGCTTTTATTATAAACAACAGTTATATTCAGAAGTTGAATTGAGTGAGTGATTTGGGGTTTAGCGCCGCTTTCAAGATTATTCCACTTATATCGCGGCTGCTAGTATTATTGCAGGAAGGAAGCCCGCAACACCATTGTGGCTATGCACTGCGGTGAAACCTGCGAGCGTCGGCTGGAACTAGCGAACCATGGGTGGTACTCCGCTGAAACTAGCATTGCACCCAAACCTGACTGAGTTTAGCATTGCACCCAAACCTGACTGCGTGTAGAACTGCAGACAAAGTTGCCGAGCCCCTGGCAGGATTCGAACCACGGACCTCTTGATCCGAAGCCCCCCCCCCCCCCCCCCCCCCCCCCCCCCCCCCCGGCGGAGGGTTCAATTATTTGTCAGATAAACTGCATTCTGGGTTAACACTAAACTAAAGGACAGTCACATATTTTGCAGACATAAACTTAATACCCTACTGTAGCAGAATCCAACCAATTTTCTTGAAATGATTTTTAAAATGCAAAATTACAAGAAACATATTTGAAATAATAAATCTAAAATTTCGCAGAAATATTGAAGAGAAGTATTTTCCTTTTAATTTCAAATGCTTTATTTTCAACACTTAATGTTGACAGAGATAACCTACAATCATGTGATGTAAAGAGGGGAACTCATCCAATGTTCAAGCTATTGCTAAGTGCTTTTTGACAACTTGAAACGCTAAAATAGAATCCTGTAATGGTCATACATTAATTTAGATGGCAAAACTCGCAGCAAAAATAAAAAATATTAGGAGGTATTATCCATCCATTAGCAACCTAGTCGTTAAGGAGCATTAGTGGATGTGGCTCAAGATATACGTGAACCACATACTTGACTGTGTGAGCATTTTGAAATAGTATCTTAAGATATTGCAAGAAATTAAATGAAATATTAATTTAAGTTCCAGAAAGTTAGTTTTTTCACATATACTGTATGCATGAGCCATGAGTAACTCTCTGTATATGAATATCAATATCGATGTCTGTGGTAGAGTAGAGATTGACTACACTATGCTATTATTACTCAGATTTAATTACAATTACCTTATCACAATGTATCATCTAGACAGTTGATAGGACAGTTGATGACATGTGCATTACCCTATGTGATTTAAGTGTCATAATTAGTTAGATTTTAACAAATGTTTTAAGGGAGCAGAACACACAAAAAATTCCTCATAGTTCAAGTAATAAATAGATAAAAAACGAAAGTCTGGAAATGATTTCAATCCCCGACCGGTTTCACACTATTAAGTGATCATCATGGGGTCTTTATGACGTTGCCATGCTATGAACAGAACAAGGGGCGCATAAGTCATGACAATCGATCCGTACCGACAGATTGGTGACGTCATTACATTACATCAATCACATATTTAATACTAACAGCTGTTTTTAGATATTGCATAATTAGGTGACATTAATTGCATTTAATTGTGGCTTGAAAAGTTTAATGAAATAATGATCTTTCATCTTTCACTTTCATGTTTCACTTTATATATAGAAAAATATGAAGTTAGAAGTAAAAACAATCCATTTTAATGCTCAAACTGAAATAATTAACATTCCTGATAAAATAAATTGCCAGTGTAGAGTAGATCCGATTTATTCCCGCTTAGGTCAGAGACTTACAAATTAGGAAACTACACATCAATGTGAATTGGTTAACAGTAGGTTACATTGTATGACAGTGTAGTTTACTATGAAGAGGGAGAACTGTCTACACAGGCTTAAGTACTGTTGTCAACTTTTCAAATTCTTGTTCATGAATATAAATATTTCCAATCAAAATCCACGACAAAAGAAACATAAGGCTATTCAGACGTTCTTTGACTTTAGTGACCCATTCCTTGAAGTCTAGTGTTAGTTCAGTTTTCAATGAAACAACAAAACAAAATTCCTTTATTGATTTTACCTTCAAAAGTCACAAAAGGGGATGACGTTTACTGTGTATCATGTTTGGTGTAGATGTACTGGTTGAGAGATACAATGTATATTTAAAACATTGGTCTTCGTCATGTAGTCACTGCTTAAATCATGTTTATTAGGAAAACCCAAAAAATAAACCTCAAATAAATCTTACCTAGTCTCAAATATAAGTATAAAATACACATTTATTGATTATGGTTGACAAATTGACTTTGATGTAGCTCTCATTTACATCAGTAAAAGAGATATGTTCAAGATAAAAAATTGATAAAATAGATACAGTCACTGTTTTGTAATGAATCCATTCAAACCATAAAAACTGAAAATCATATGTTGTTTTAACCCTCAAAAGGTACATCGAGTGATATGTGTATGACGTTTGGTGAAGCTAACATGTATAGTTTAGAAGATTCACTTCGTATTGAAGACTTTGTCATAGAGTCACTGTTTTAATCATGTATCGATTAGATCCGCAAACAAAACAATTCGATCACTGATCTAAAACTCAAAGGGCACATTTAAGGATCAGTAGTAATATGGGTATGAATTTTGGTGAAGCTAGCATGTACAGTTTTAGAGATATGCTCCGGACAGACGGGTAGATTGATAAATGGACATTATGAACACATTATACCTCCACTAGCGCCGTAGGGCTAAAGTATTAAAATGACTTCAATTACAGATATAAACAATAGAACATCAAAGCAAAAGTGTAGTGATAGCATTTTGAACAAAGAACATAAGACATGATGCCCGTGTGACACGAGCACGCAATTTCAGGGGACTTTCAGTGGCATTTTAAGGAAATGAACAGAATGGACATACAATGATGAACACGCAGAAAAAACATATATTGCTCAATCAAGTTTTTAAAATGTATATGGAATAGCAAAACCTGATAAAATATAACGTATGATCTTGAAAAAGAGTTACAAAAACGGTTGATTAAGATTATTTGAAACTGCACAATTCTGTGAAGCATCGAAACTAACCACGTTTAGATCATAGTGTAAAAAGGCAAACCTTGCAATAGTTCAATTAAGACCAATTGAAAATTAGTTGCCAATGTTGATCAAGTAATCCAAATTGATAACCATTACTGGAGAGGTGTTTTGAAAGTGTTGAATGATACTGTTCAAACGTCATGTGAGATCTTGCGTTATTGATGAAACTCTACCTGAACCAATATTAAACTCCAAAACCTGAATTCTATACATTAAAACTAAGCTAGGAAGGGAATTCCAGACATTTATGACAATGAGGGTTTCAGCTCCCTTATTATATCCTATAATTTAAAGACGCAAAATGGCAGTCAACATGGTTAAGCAAATGTTTGCCCCTGTCTCATGCACTTGCGGACTTCGGTAAACCTTTATCCTCTTCGACATGAACAATACGCAATAATCAGGAAACACTAAAGATATCCACCCTGCAATCAAAGATCTATTGCTCGTGAAAAAATATATAGCCAGTCGGTCTTAACGTAGTAGTGTGTATTTCTAACTAAATAACTAACTAAATATAAAAAGAAAACCATACGTGAATTTCAAAGTGGATGATTTGAAGATCTGTTTCGGATGTTTTCAGTCGGTTTATTTCTAAAAGACTCCTTCCTTTGCTGTATGATTCCTGCCGGGCAAGAAGAAGCAAATAACCATTAACATTGTTTACCTTATTGTTGGACAGATTGCTAGTCAGTTTAAATTGAAGTGATAGTATATTTACGACGATAGGTCTTGGCTACTGTAATCACTCCCACGTACCGCATTTGCAAACAAAGACGCCTTTAAGTAATATTTCAGTGAGATACGATGTCTGGTTATGTAACCAGTTGTGTGTCCTTTCTACCTATAAGACTATTCATCTCTGACAATAGTTCGGATTATTTTCTGTTACCATACCATGTAAATGTATACACTATTGCTCTATTTTTGTACTCGACGTTAGATAACAATTCTGAACCCGTTGAGAAATGACAAAAGAGTCTTCATAGTCAAACCAGATTAGTTCTAGGCTATGACTATGGACTTCAGATACAGCTTACTTTACTGATCTCATTAACCATGTTGTATTAGGTTTTAGGTCCAAACTGAAAGTTTATTTGGAATATGTTGAAACGTTTGCCCATCAAAAATATAACAACAACATCATACACAATACAAACATTATCAATTTCGATTAATGAACATATGTGTGACATGATAATGTCAATTCATTTATTAGACTACCCCTCTGACAAGTGATTTTAAAAAAAGAATTCAACATATGATTTAAACAAGCATTCTGATGTATAGAGAAACGACAACTGCAGAATAGTTAGCTATCTCATCATAATCATAATTATGCATTTACTCTAAATAATAAATATCATGTTGTTCGGCTAACATGTAGACAGCAAATTTTGCAATGGGTATTTTAAAGGTATACATTATAGATTAACATGAGTAATTATTTTTAGAGATTAAATATGACCGATTTGTTCTTATCATGCATAGTTAATATACATATACATAGCTTATGTGACCTTGTTACAAATCTTCTATTCGCACTTGGAAATTAAAGGATAATAATAATATAATTAACACGACAGAGCATATTACTATAAACACTTCATCATAATTCCAGTAATAATACTAACGAATATACTATAAAACCATGATGATATATAGAATAACAGTCTATTCTGTTGAGTCTTCTTCACAAACGTATCCATTGATTCAGAATACGTTAATCTCCTTGTGGCAGAATTGTTTTCATGTAATTATTTTCGTTGTCCATGTTTTAAATCATCTTCATCGTACCACAAACGTCAGGGTATTACACCAACGTCTGAGGAATAGAAATTCTCCCTTCAACTTATTGATCATCTCTGTATTAATTGCCAAAGCTCACCGAGCAGAAGAATCTATTCATCCCAAAGTAATGGAAAATTGCCTTGAGCAATTGCATAAATCTTTCAAACCTTAAAGGAAATATTTCATCCTGCACACCAAGCCAAATTACAATGTAAAAATGTGAACAGTTGAAATATGTATCGAAAGAAAGGGTCTACAAAAAGGGCTTGAGCATTTCTCTGTTGAATTTTTTAGAACTGCATACATATATATAAACGCATTTTTCTGATCTATTGAATTATCCGTTTCTCAAAAGTCTTAAATCAGTTTTAACATTAACATGCTATCTGTTTATACTTTTGTCAAATTTACTTCAATCATTTGTAATCATTCTCTGCAAAAAAGTGAACGTTATCTATATACAACCGATAGATTGAATAGGCCAATCTTTTGTAGCTATTGAGGATTTTACTTGTACTTTGACCATTACCATTACCAATATCGACCTAATATCGTAATCTAATCTCAAAATACAATCATGTATAAATGACTCCAGGATTAAATATAAGTACAATTGTTACTATGTCACTTATATGAGGGATACTAGCAGGAATAACACTTCCTTAAAACTATTAAAATTTCACTGTCTCAAGGAAATGATTACAATGGCTTGATTGTACGCCTTGTGTCACAATTTAACACGATTTCAATACTTTACCAGCAATTCGGCTGTCCTCTTGAACGTCAAATACAGCAACTTAACAAAGAAAGAAACAGTAGAAAGTGCATGCAATCGGCAAATATTAATCCATGGCTTGAAGTCAATTCGAAGTTTGAATGTTATCAATGTCTTTTCGAACATGGTATTATCAAAATAACAACACTTATATTAAAATACAATAATAAATAATTATATAACAGCGATTAACGTACATGAAAAAAAATATGAAAGAGGATGTAAACCTTATTAAATTTGGAAGACTTGTTTGACTTTTGAAATATGTTTTAGATAAATTATTTAAAGGAGTTTTGCTGCTAAGACAAATGTCTAATCCATTGGGAAAGGAATGAAGACAAATACTGGTATTTTAAATAGCAAATATGTAGCAATCTACTTATGAATTTTATATCATTTTGAATATCCAAAAACGTCCAGTTGACTGATTTTTTGCAAATATATATACACCCTTGTACTGATAGCTTTACTGGACTGCATTATTTCATTGAAATAAATAAAGATGAAGTCGCTTGTCAAGTCTTTTCAGAGTTCATGATCATTATTTTTAAGGCAGTCTGTGTTCCATCAAGTAATTTGTTGTATGTATGGTTCTATCTTTTATTTTTCTATTAACTTGGCTATTCATTATTATCATGCAAATGACCCACCGCAAACGAATTGTCGTAACTAAGGACATTTAGATAGAATATATTCCCTTTCGTAAAGGATTTTAAAAACATACAAAAGATCAACATTATGTATCTTTGTCCTAAGAATAATTGAGGGTTCTGAGTGACGGGTATCTTAAACGTCTATAAATGCAACCTAGTCCTTAAAAATGGTTCAGATGAAACTATTCTGAAAGCTTAAATAATTTATTGTAACATGTGTTATTAAGGAGGCTTGAGATTGGTTGCAAAATGGAAAATCATCATATAATCGAGTAATTTTAAAGGTTGACTGTAGTCCCTTATAGGAAACAAAACTATTTTTCCCATGTCTTGGCTTATAAAATTTTGTGGCAAATAATAATATTATGTTAAGAAAAGCTGATCAGATCAATTTGGTTGCAGAAGGTTGCAAATTCACTTAATTTGAAGAGAAAACGATCAAATCAACAGTTTCATTTTGACATGTTCCCTCTGACACTATGTGTGACGTAATGCCATGTGGTAGTCCTTCGATTGGCTAATTCACTATCAAAACCTTTCAATAAAAAATTAACGTCCCTTTTACTTATTCAAGATTGAAACTGATCAGTTTTTAGATAGAAACTAGTCATTAAACTAATTTACTGATGTTTGTGTTCCATCAAAATTAGATTACCACCAATGAGAATTGTGTTGAGATTTGATAATCGAATTCGTCTCGGGGCCACGTCACGTTGTAAAGACAAATTGAAGTTTGGAAATAATTTTCGCAAATAATGTCATAAATAGATACCAAGACTTGCTATACGGTAGAAAATGTTAGATTAAACAAGGTTAGTAACAAAAATCAATGTGTTATGTCGGTATATTGCAGAAAATTGCCGATGTTTTATTTAAATGTAAATAAACAGCCAGGTAAGGTTCCCACATTTGCCCTAGGGCAAAAAATCACTTTTTCATTGTGACGTCACGTCAAAAACAATGCTTTGACATCACAGTTCGTCTATGACGTTGTGTTCCAAATGTGACGATTTTGGGTAATTCGCCTATGTTTGGAGGTTTATTTTGATAATTTTCTTTGATTTAGCGACGTCAGTAATAAATAGAATATCATATTCCAGTCCTGCATATAATATGTTCACGACAATCGTGCCTAAATATCAGCATTACCCTTGCTCTCGCTCGTGAAGTGATAGACAGTCATACATTTTGAAATAATTGCATTGTCTTAGGAAGGTTTTGTTATCAACAACAGTTTGTCTGTAAAAGTTGAAACCCCTAAATGGAAAATATATACATGTACATGTATGTTGATTGTTCAGTGAGATGGTTCTTGTGCTGTGTTTGGAATATTCACGTGTTGACGGACAGACTGGTGGAGGTTATGTTTATATAGTGGCGGATTATACAGTATTTAGCAAATTGGTACAAAATGAATGGTAATGTGTAGGTGTCTTCTGCCTTGTCATTACTTCAGTTTTCAGAAGAGATACTCGGTTGCTTCTGCCTTGTCATTACTTCAGCTTTCAGAAGAGATACTCGGTTGCTTCTGCCTTGTCATTACTTCAGCTTTCAGAAGAGATCCTCGGTTGCTTCTGCCTTGCCATTACTTTTGTTTTCAGTTGCAGAAGCCAAACAACTTTCTTGAAATGATTTTAAAATGAAATATTACGAGAAACATATCTAAAATGATTTAATCTCAAATTTCGCAAATAGAAATAAAACATTGAAGCGAAGTATTTTCCTTTTAATTTAAAATGCTTTAGCTGCTGCTAATTGTTTTCATGACAACTTGAAACGCTAGAAAAGAAACCTTTAATGGTCATACATTAATTAAGATGGCAAAACTCACTGTTAGAATAAAAATATCATGAAGTATTATCCATCCATTAGCTCCCTTGTAGTCATGAAGGTGCATTAGTGGATGTGGCTCAAGATATAGCAAAGCGTACTTGACTGCATGAGCATTTTGAGAAATTAACCTCATTTTGTATTTCTCTTAGTTTTGAAATAGAATTTCAAGATAATGCAAGAACATGATATTTGAGCTGAGTTGCTGGAAGCATTTTTTTAGTTTTATTGTATGTCTTGAGCTTAATATGACATTATGAAGAATCTTTAGGCAACACTCTGCTAGTACATGTGTAAGCTCATCATTGATGCGGGCCTGTGGTTCCGTAGAGATTGACTACACTATGGTAATATTACAGGGATTTAATTGCAATTACTTTATTACCATGTATCGTCTAGACGGTGGATCAGACAGTTGATGACATTCCCATTACCTAATGTGATTGGTGCTTCATACTAAATGAGAGTTTAACAAATGGCTTCAAGGGCAAGATCATTTTTTTCAGATTAATCAACTGATATTTAACTCGATAGATCTAGGACACATATACACGTGTAAATGATCAAACCCTAAACAAAGAATTGATGAAATGCTGCTGTTCTTTTGAGTCTTACTAATATTCTTGAAATTCCAATATCCAAATTTATACGGATTTCGCAAGGGACTGTAAGCGGCATTTGACTCGCAGAAATAATGTATAGGTATAATATAGTTTGCTCAACCAAGTATATTTAATGACCAGTCTGATAAAATAAAAAGAAACGACAATAGGGAAATAAATGACATCATTCTAAGATGAACTGAAACTATTCTGATTAATTCATTAGTAAAATCCTGGTAATATTACATTTGAGGTCATTTTGAAATTGGGTGCTTATGTTACATAGTTGTATTTATATTTAATAGTGTAGAATAATGTTCTTGTACCTTCGGTGCCAATGTTGATCAAGTAATGCAAATTGATAACCATTACTCGAGAGATGGTTCGAAAGCTTGGAATACATACTGTAAAATGTTGATTAAAATTCTCCCTTAACCCCTTTGGTCAAACGGTAACTCAAAATCACAAACTCTCTACATTGAAAACTAGGCTAGAATAAAACTATAAGTTAAGGGCATATAATACCTTATAAATTAACATATCATGGCATTAAAGGTATATATTTGTATTATATATCTTGATTACAATACCAAAAATAGATGTTGTTGGTTTTGAAGATTTATTTCCAATTCTAATAACTGTATTAATTATTTACACAAGAGTTCAGGGACCCCCGCAGAGACAATTCTTTGTCAAAAATACCGTGACAATAACAGCTGCATAATGACGTCGTCGCCGCTAATGTGTATTACATCATTGTACTTGAACGAAATTTGTATCGTGCTTCGAGCCTATATCTTTACTCAATTATTGTTCGAGTTTGTGAAGGTACTCTATAGGGAATTTAACCGGTTCTGAAATCCATCTTTGCGACGTGTTATGTAAATCAAAATCCAAAATCACATTTTTCTATGAAAATCACAGTATGGTATTCGTACATGTATATGGCAATTAGATGTTCACACCAAACACTACATGCTCGAATGAATAGAAATGTTAACATCTATCTGTATATATTTCTCTTCTCCCTTTCGTTTATGAAAAAAACAGCCGAAATCTCTTTCATTATGTTCACGGAAACTTATGCTGGAAACTTTTGCTGAAAAATATCGTTTCTTGACAAAAGTTGGAACCGCCCGTTCACACGGCATATGCGTCATATAATTTTTCCTCATTAACCAACTCATACATGTTTGGGTTTTTTTTAAATTGATAATAGTACACTCAACATTCAAATGCTCCGTCAATGGTCAGTAAATACATAGGGTATATTGTGGAAGCATCTCCTAAATGACAAATATGTAGGAAGTGAATCAAATAACAGCCCCTTGTAAATAGCTTCAGTCAAAGCCAATCAAGTTAATCATTTTGCGCTAACTTATCAAACAAATTCCATTATAGAGTCTAAAGGTGGCCATACGGACATATTTTTTCATCTATTTTAAAGCAAGAAACCTATAAGCTGCACATTCCACATTGTCTGTTCTGTCATATCTACAACAATTGTCATTTTTAAAATTTAAATGTTTTTCGTTTTTTATTCATTATACATACATTGCATAATCACATCCGCTGGTTTTAATCAAATAAATGATGACAGTCAGACCAGAACCCAACAAACTTAGTATAGTTACAACATGAGATGGCATGTGTTTTCTCGATTTTGTATATTCTATTTATTTCAGTTCTAATTTTATCAAATCAAGGGACACATGTGTATGATTTTATTCTAAATATCTTAAATTTCACAATTGTAATAAGTAGATTAATGGCATTATTTATTCTTTCGGGAAACCCAAATATGATTTTTTTCCCTTTTTATTGAAAGAAATATCTGTTTTCATTTTTATCCAAGTAAATAGTTCCTTCTATATCATTTTAGTATTTAGACAATCACAAAACGAGTGAATCAAGCTTTCAGATGCAGAGTTACAAAGTGAACATGCCTGACTTTCAATATAACCCATCTTAAACAATAGTAGATTTGTTGGCAAGACTCTATGCAGTACAGAATATTGGAAACATCCTAATTCTGAATTTGTATGAGCACGGAATATACTCTTTTGATATGATTTCCAGTCTTTTTCACTTATATTTTTCTCAAGTTTTGTTTCCCACTTTAACTTATAGCCAAACATATCAGGTCCTACTAGTGGACTAAGTATGTGGTGATATCACCCTTTTGTCTTGGTAAAAATGTCTTGAAAGTATAAGGAATAAAGGGTACTTCCAGTTTTTTATCAAATAAAATATCATAAGTTTTACAATAGTGTTTAACTAATTTTATCAGGCTTGCATACTCTAAAACATTTGTTTTAAATTGTCTCCATGTTTCTCATGAACATTTCGAAATGTATATAATTTTTTCCATCAGTATCTATCAAGTCGTTCGTAAAGGTTATGCCGACGTTGGCGTAGTGTGGGTACACAAAGAGTTTTTTGTCTATAAGAATGTGTTCGTTGCACAACAAACATTGTGATATGACATCGCTACCCTGAACAACCTTCTTATTCTTATATGACTTATATGAACTCCATGCTAAAAGAACATCTCTCCAAATAAACATTTGTGGTTTTTTTCAATTTGGTAACATCAATTTCAATTTGGTAACATCAATATTACGTTGGAGTCCATAAATCCCTAATTGTTTGCACATGATTTCTACGTTGTATACACGATCTTCATAACGCTTTTCCCTTTGATTTCAATTGACGACACAAGATAATATTTTATGCAATCGGCTGAGAAGTACCAGTATCATGAAAAAGTTGATAAATGAGGTTACTGTGAATCGAGGAACTGAAACAAGTTTTTTTTACAAAAAAAGTGCCTATAATGACCATCATCTGTTTGAAGAAAATATTGCAATCTCTCTCGCGTGAGAAAATAAACTTCTAAAGGCCGCCGACAAATGATAGATGAGAAGCTCTCGTATATGTCGGTGGTTTCAAAGTGGTCGGGAAAAAACCCACTTTAGTTGGACTATCACTTATGATGAAAAGGGTTGTGGGTAGTTGTCAAAAACTTGTAATTGCAAATGTTGTATCACTAAAGGTCGTTTTGATATTATTTGTTGTAGTATTTTAATTGATAAATACTATGTATCATATTTACTATTATTTAAGGGGAACTATTTCATAACTGATAACTAATTATAAACTAGGTTCTTGTTTTCCACATTACTCGTGGTTGCTTTTTTATTTGATCTTATTCTGAACTGGTATCGCCTCTTTGCAGTTTACTATTCTCAAAAACAAAAAATAGGGAATATTCAGAAACGGTACAAAACTGCCGAAATGCAATAAGTTTTTAGGAGCAGTAACCAGTTTTTTAATTTCCTACATAAACAGTTCATATGGGCGACTTATCTGATAACCCCATTTCATTGCAAAGAGATACTGTCAAAAGTGCAAATAGACGTTTTTGATTTTTTCTTAATGAAGGACGACGTCTATCATCCATCAACGTTGTGTGTTTGTTAACACCGGTTTCACAGTCTGCTGATCACAAACTATGACACATATTGGCTTTTGGTAGAACCTATTTAAAGCATGCAAACTTGGATAAAGACAGTTTAAAAGAGGTGCATCTAGCATACGGACCTACGAGACCGTTATAGTGAGATTTAATTAAACTGTTTCAATACATTCTAAATGTTATCGATTCCAAACGAATGTCTTACGAGTTTAATCAAGTGAAACAGAATTTACGTTAACGATGTTAGTGGGGAAACTCCAACAGTCCTGGTAACCTGGTCAACAGATGATCCCCAAAAGGGTTCACACCTCATGGCAACTTTTCATTGATTAAAGGCCTTCCAGTTTCATCTCTCCACCATGGTTAATTAGTCGAGATGTTTGCGGGGGATGGACATGAGACACTTCAACTTGATGAGAGTTATGCTTAAGAGCTATTGATACTATTAACTTGGTCGATGAAATCGTTTTCTTCAGGAGTACAAGTATCTGCCTAACATGAAATAAAGGACAGGGGCAATATCAAATCTAATTCTCAACAACAGCACATTTTAATAACCTTATATGTTATTTTCAATTGAAAGCTTAGTTGAGTTTACTCTGCAATAAAAGCTAAACAACCCAGGTAACAGTGCCACGATGTGGACTTCTAAAACAATTTCATTTGTGGATACTGATATCCTAATCATCTTATACGTCGGATGCTTGCCATTTCTCATTGTTTTAATGCAACGCATGGACAGTTTGGTCCGATAATCACAGAGGAAAATTAACTATGCTGACTTTATCTGACTATCACAGAAGGTACTGTGGTCTTGAATTAAGGTTATCTGACATTATCCTAGCTTGTGGAGACAAATATTCCTTGGTTTACACCACCGGTGTTTAAGCGTGTGTTTTGTGAAGATAGTCCTTGACACCATTTTCGTTTCGATTCTTAGATATACTTTGGTCAGTAATTTGTTGGGCCTTGATTCAGTTTGGCATTTGTAATGAAACAGTTATTAAGTTTTTATTGCTTTTCAAGAGGTCAAACACACATTTCAGTCCACTCCAAGGATACTGTGCCTTACATAAGTAGCCTACATGTATTTGACCTGTGATATAAAACCTCATTATAGAGCACACGAAGCTCAGTAGAATCTATTCAAGGTCTGGGGGACTTAGTTGATGCCACTTCTAAAAATGTATTCTTATTTCAGAAATCCTAGCTATCTCGCTGATGTAACTTAAAGTGTTTCTTTTGGTTCAGTCAGTGTGTTATTGAGCTTCCGATCTAATGACAGTAAGACCTTAAAATAACAAATCAATACGTATGTTCAGTAGTGAAATTTTGATTTGATTTGCAGTGTGGGAATCAACGGTCAACTTTTTCTAATAGAGCACAACACTCGCACGCTGATAGCAACTGGAATATTGCCCTAGCTCGACATCAACTCACAAACTTACTAGGGAACAATAAACGTCCTCTACTTAACAAACCTTACAATAAACATTACATAACAAACATTAATACTCTCCAGATGTTTGATATTCAAAGATCAATAATCTTCTTTTCATGACATTGTGAAACACTTCATCTTTGTATGATATACATGTAAGCACTTGTCTAATACAACTTCATACAACAAAACTAATAACATAATCAATGGGTGTAGATTGAAGTATTTCTGCCAAAATAATTTTCTATGATATAAAAATTGCTTTGGAATAGAGAAGTGTTTAAATAATTTAACCTGCAACTTGTGAATGGCATAAGGTAGAAGGCAACGATAAAACTCAATATAAAAACATAACATCTCAACATTTATGAAACGTGTTGCAGTTCAAAAGTGAAAGTGTAAAGAAAATACAATATCATAAAATGTTTTAACAGTCGTAGTACAGAGGTAGATACTGAGGTAGTTACTAAAAATTTTGGAAGTAGCAATCATTTAAAAAATCAAGATACCTTGCTTATAATTTTCTTTTAACAAAATTAATTTATGCCTTTATCCATACAAATAATTATTCAGTGCCATACAACAATCAAGTCATCAGCTGCTTAAAGCGATTCATATCACAATAATGTCAATCAAAACAATTTTGTACACGAAATCAATAGACATCAAATGTTTAATGTTTGGACGTTCATCTTGCTGAAAACGTTTCACTGCGAATTTAACGTAACGCACTAAACCAAAGATATTCATAACAGTAAATATTTTGCAAGAATCGATAGTTCGAAAAACATGGATAGGATAAACCAGCACGTGGCAGTTTCATCAACCCTTCCTTGAAGTGTCAGATTTTACAATTAACCCCTCCCACGTCAAATGGCGCTAATGCCCTTTTCTTCTTAGATTTTGTGCTGGTCATCTTTTTCATTCCTTACAACGTTGTTTTTTCGACTCTAGTCTGGCTAGTTTCCTCTCCCGTCTTCAATCATGCCAACAAATGTTTATATAATTTATTTGGGTTTGTACATAAACAGATAAGCAATTTTATTCACCCGTTACGAACTTTCTATGATTGCGACAGATGCCCAGTGACACCGCTGTTTATAGGAAAACATGACCATTCAATCCAGGGCTTTCTCTTTCAGCATGACAACAGCAGCATGTTGAATAAGTGCTTGAGAGGCAGGGGATTAACTTTAATTGTGGTGTGCGTCTAGCTATAATCCCTGTCTGGTGGAGGCCTCCTTCATTACTCCAATGAAAAAGTAAACAACACTTAGTTATCGACTGAATAAGGTTAATATGAGCACGCCTCTATGCATCATTGATACAATATACATCGTTTATTAATATAGCATAAACATCTTTTTCATCTTTCGTTAAAGCTATAATTTCAGTGTCCTCTTTATGAAATATTTTAATTACCTGAAGAGAACGTAACGTTTAATAGTGTCTTATAAGACAATGCATGCCAGAAGGTTGTCATGAACAAAAAGGGATTTGTTCTCTAAGAATCCATTAGTGACAAATAAGAAAAATCAGACGAAGTTCAACCGGATATGTCTTTTCCATGCAGCCGAGGCATGTACTGATACAAACGTCTCGAAACAGACTGGACAAAGGCGCAGAAGATCTATAGTATTACTCAGAGCCCCTCGTCGATAGAAATCCGACAATGCTATAGGATTGAAACAATGAGATAACCATTTGTTGATGTCCATTGATAGGCATTATCTACGTTAGCAGTACAATCTGTCATCATTAATATATAAACTCTATGGTATGCCTCCTTGTAAGAATAGATCAAGTTTCTCAAAGAGGTTGCTTTGCTCACTGAAACGTGTGAAATAACGCATGTAATAAAATGTTCACGTACCAGCAATAGCTATACGACTTTAATAACTAGGAATATTTATGAGGTTGACCGAAGCTCTTTTTAAATTTCGCCTTGATAAAATTATATCAAATAAAAGACTTACAAATATCTTCATAGTTTACCTTTTTGTTTAATATGACACTACACTATGAAATGTACAGGGTTATCACGCCAGCCTTATTTAATCTTGTTCTAAAATGTATAGAACAATTTTCTGCTTTTCATTTATTTTTAAATTCAGGTTTCCAAATCGGAGGCAGGGCAACTCTTCAATGAATTACTTTCTTTTCATGCATGCTGTTTGTATACTCTTATTTCATTAAAAAAGGTTTTAAGAATCAAGATCCTTTCCATGAAATAGCATCAAGTACATTGGTTTCTAAATAAGGATATGAATATATTGACAAAATAATATTTTTTCAGGTTTTCTTTCGTACAAATAGCCTATAATATTTCCTTGAGCATTTAAAAATTTCAATCAATAAAAAAAATTACATTCGTTTTAGAGAATGTTTAGCCCACTGTCGTCCTAAAGATACAGATACTTCAAAACTTCTATTCATTTTACACAAAACCTGAGGCAATCATTTTATTCTATGTCCATCCAAAATTGTAAAAATTAACGAGAACTAATACACCAACATTAAAGAGCCACTCCGTGAGATGTTGGAGTCATATATGACGAACTTAATCAATGGTGTCATTTGATCGCGAAGTATCGACTGTTACAAAAAAGACACATTTTAAGCTTATTGTTTTTTTACAGAGACAATATGAAGGGAGAACAACGCAATTATGATCGAAAACCGAACAGTGGCGCGCGTCAAATAGTTAAACGTAATTTTGGAGACCTATTAGAATAGTCAGGAGCGCAGTTAGGAGTTGATAGTGTTTCACCTCGATGAAAGTGCAGTCCCTAGTAAGAGAAATATAAAAAATATGACGGTGAGCCTTTCAAGATAAACATAAAAACATCAGCGTATCTCACAACTACTCATCGAAACATCAAGAATTTCAATTTGGGCAATATTGACCATTAGTCGTCTATCCATTACTCTTTAGACTCAATATCTTTCCAATATAAGATTGAAATATATTGATCATAAAACCTACTTGTAAGTTTTTTTAGAATGACCCTTATCCTTTTTTCATACCGTATTGCGAATATTTGACTTTATACCTTAACTTTAGTTAGAATTTTTTGTTTAAAGTACAAAAATTCAAACATCGGGATCAACACAAATATAAATGAGGACACATGCCAATTTTTCGTAAAATTTCACGGAAATAGTTCAGCGGTAAAAACAGAATTCCTAGATCAATAAGTGAATTATAATGAAGACGAAGTAAAACTTCAATGGTTAAACAATAGGATAGGTCCTAGTGACAACGCTGGATACACAAGTTACGAACATATTAGCTAAACTACTTGTTGTTATGTAAAATTCATCTGAATTTGAAAAATTGCGCGAATAGAACAAGCATGAGAATATCACGCTCATGAAAGCTACATAAGGTTCGAACCCCCTTTGATATTGAATATCAGAAATATTTTCTGTGATTTCTTTTCAAAACTCTTTGAAACATGTATTAATCTTTTGAAAACCCATTTTAACACAACTTTTATAACAGTCTCCCCTGGTTTTGACTGGTTTCCGGATTTAAGTCGTGTATTAAGCCATTAATTTTGAAGTCGTAAACTCATTAGGAATCAGCTAAAAAATCAGGTTACTTTGAAGTCAAGTGATTGTTCTGATTTTAAAATCCTAATTTTGATTCGGAAATAAGATCCCCTAACAAAGAGGTTATATTTGCCAATGCCAAAACCTTATTTCTTGCTAGTTCAGAGGAAGTTAGAAGCTATTGAAAGTCGTATGGTCTTGTTGGTGTTCAAAATCAGATCATAAAGTCTTAAAAACCATCGTACTTTTATACATAAAGTCGTTTGTTTGAATTGAAGGCCCCTCTGCGAGAGTCGTTTTATCACAGTTCACGGTCACAACGAAGTATAGGGTAAGTCTGTAGTTAAACACACAAAATAGTGCTGTTATATGAGAGCCCTACTCGAGGGTTGTCATCTCTTTCAGCATGGTCGATAAATAGTATCTGTCTAACATTACACATATTTTCGTAGGTGAAATAAGAACATTGCAATGTAAAATATATTAGTAACAGTCATGTAAACGAACTTTCCATCTGCACTCGGACTAAGGAGTATATCAGTGTGCACGGCTTTCGAATCATGTTTTAGAAACTTGTTATATTTACTTCGAATGAGGACCCCTTCACGCTATTGTGGTACACAAATTAACCTCAAATTGTAAGCGGTGCTGTCACAATGCCTTATGGCAATTGATTGCTTCGCTCCTTTGAAAGTAGATATAAATGTACTTGGTTTTCCGTTTAAGGATCCAACTGAATTGTCGTAAGTTCAGCTGTTTCAACTGTCCATTATAAGTAGATATAAATGTACATGGTGATCCGTTTAAAGATTCAACTGATTTGTCATAAGTTCAACTGTTTCAATTGTCTTAATTGACGCTTTTCTATATCACCGGTTAGTTCGAACCTATTTTGAGATATGTAAAAGAGGTCAAATACATTGACCAGTCGAAACGTTTTCCACATTTAAAGACGTATTTAAGAAAACACTTTGCCAAAAACGTTTAATAAAGACTGTGAAATGAAACCAAATCAAATATAATCAAGTCATGCAATTCTGTTCTCTTCATGATAGATGCTTGAAAATTTGAAGCTTAGCAAGAATATTGGATCATTTCTGTGAAGCATTCGGTTTGATGACTTAATGTCTTTGAAATAAACGTTTGCAAACTTACAGTTTTTTAAAGAAAAGAATTTTTTTCGGATAGTTTCTTTCTATGATTAAAATTTTCTAATTTGCATTGATTTCAACTCTTACCCATACAAGTGCAAAATTATGAACAATGTTTCGATGACTTTGGCTTTCATATATTAAAAAATTATATAATCGACAACAGGTGTAGAATATCAATGTTAAGAGTTACTTTCAGAATGCCCCAGTTGTGTCAGTAACATTAAAATGGTATTTCATAGAAGAGCGACTGGAGACAACTTCCCTTTATATATATTTGGGTGTAATATTCAGCAAAAACCTTTCTTGGAACAACCATTTCAACCAGCCAGCAACCAAACCTAAACAAAGTGTTTATTGCTATCTTTAAACAAACCCATATCTCTATCATATATACGATTTTTTAAAATCTTTGATAGTAGAATAAAAACAATATTATTTTATGGGTAGGAAATATTGGGTTTAAAAAATATAGATATAATTAAAAAGGTTCATCTATTTGAATGTAAAAAATATGTGGGAATAAAATTAAGTACACCTCGTTTTTTGGTTTATGGAGAAATAGGAAGGTTCGCACTTTCTATTTACACCTCTATAAATGCAGTCAAATATTGGCTGTAACTTTTAGCTATGTCTCCTAATAGAATACCAAAAAATGCTATAATATGATGTTATTGTATGACAAGAATGGACAAAGAAATTGGGTATCCCAGGTTAGAAATTTTTTTATTTGCTATTGGCTTTGGAAAATTTTTGAATGATCTATATGTAGAATATCAATCACTTTTCATTAATTCCCTAACTGTTCGACTTAGAGA
Source organism: Phorcus lineatus (assembly GCA_921293015.1). Taxonomy (NCBI): domain Eukaryota; kingdom Metazoa; phylum Mollusca; class Gastropoda; order Trochida; family Trochidae; genus Phorcus; species Phorcus lineatus. The sequence continues at coordinate 12,715,679 of OV121090.1, forward strand.
CATTTATCTTCAAACATTACTATTAACAAATAAAACGACTTATTCAAAGAAACCTACTTGCCATGTATTGATATAAAGAAATTCAGGCGACCACTAGCACGATTTCGATGCTCTTCACACGATTTAATAATCGAACGTGGTAGATATTGAAATATTAAAAAGAAAAACCGAAAATGTACACTTTGTACTTTAAATGAAATAGAAGATTAAAAGCGTTTTCTTTTTATTTGTCCAGTATATAATGCATTACGATGTAAGTACTACTATGTCCATCCAGGTATAAAATTATGTAATCTAATGAACAGTAAAAATCAAATTACACTACAAAATATTGCTATGTACATCTACAATGCAATGAAGTATAGAACATATGTCATAACACCATAGTGCAAAGTGTTAACTTATGTAAATCCCAACTTCTTACTAAAATACATTTACTTCTGTACTTTAGGCCTGTGGCCTCTTCAGTACGGAAATTAAGATTGAAGATTGAACGTTGCGCAAAGTAGGGAAATCAGGTGTTGATCCTGCTGTCTGACTTAAATGAATTTTTATCTGTTTTCCGAAGGCTTGCGTAAAGGAGACGTCGCCCTAGCTGTTTAACCATTTCTAAACACCAAATCCATTTACCTACTTTAACATATCATATAGGCTATAGACAACCTTTGGTGTTTATTTAGATTCGTGTTGAAGTTACTCATCTCACATGGGACTGACACTCTGTAATGTAAGAATATAAATGATGATATCTACTAAAATCCAAAAGAAACGTCCCCTCCATATATGATACTCGATAGAAATATAACCAAAAAAATATTTAACTACGTATTAATGCAAAACCTGACACTCGTCGGTATTAGGATTGCACATACCACGAAATAACAAGTTAAAGACAAGGTTTGTTTATGCTGTGCGTGAAAAACTAAAGGGGACGTTTCTTTTGGATTTTAGTTTATATTCTTCTCTAAACAGTCGAAGTTTAATAACATTTATCTTAGCGATCGAATGCATCAAATCTGTATGTCAATGGTGAACTCAGGTCAATATCACCTTTGGTTGGACTCGGAGTTAAGAAAATATGCTTTCCTGTCGACTGACACGTGATCGCCCTCTCGACCAATCGATATGCCTGAAGAATAAGATCAGATAATAAACAAGCTAATCACCGATAGCTAAAATCAATAACTGTTTTATTATAGTCTTTGAAGGACAATTGGAAGTGGTACACATAATTGTGAAATCTCGGATACGAAATGTAGAACACTGATTTGATGCAATCAAAGTTAGTTGTGCAATCAGCGACGCCGTTTCAAAAGTTTTCATTCAAATCGAAATATTGCCAGGCAGTTTAAGTTGCGATATATCGCCGATAGGGGAAACTCAATCTCGAGAAACCCTCGAAATATGACCTCTTACTTTGTCTTTCCGTTTGCCTACAAAACCTATCGGTACCTAATTTTTCCACTCTGTTTTGGAAGATCTTCATCAACGTGCTCAATGTTCTAATAACGTCCATTGCAAGTTGGGGACCTTTTAATCAACCTTTTTAACTCAAAACCAGCTGTGGTAATTCATTTTATGAAAGAAAGTACATATTTTAAAGTTCTATTTAACATTATGGAAATCAATGATCAATACTCATTTGGTTTGCCACATATTTCTTAACGTTGTGATTTATTTTCTATTCTTTTTGACGGTTCTGCTTGACTTGCTCCAGGTGTTAAATGGCCATATCAACTGTAGATATAACCGATGATACTACAACCCCGCATGCAGGAAGCAGTGTCTCTCTGTCACTCTATAGTCCCCTTCAAGATTATACTCTTGTATCAATAATCAATTATTTAATAATGCATATTTAAAGTACATTTAACTGAAACCATCATGGACCCTGGAAATAATTTGTCCATACATTGGGGAAACTATTTCCTCTTTCACTTTCTTTAAATTGCGATTTTATTAATGATATAAACCAATTCATTATAAACGATTTAACAGTAAATTTTAGCAAAAACAAATAATATCACCTTTCGTTTGATGCAAATACTCATAGTAAGTCGCTGATATCGTTTAGCATTAAGGGCAATCTGTTCAATAGTTAATATAAAAAACATAACATTATATGACAAATAAAAATGGCGTGGTTTTTAGACATTTTGTGTTATGAACATCTAGTGAAGTGATTCAAATAAAGATAAAGAAAAAAGATCTTGAAATACGATGTTACATCCTTTAGTAACAAATACCATCGTAAGGTTTTATATTATAACCTTCAAATTATACCAGTGATATTTTATCATCAATGTTTTGCTATCTTATGAATGATAAACACGATGTTCATAAGTTTCTTTGAAGTTATTCAAAGTGTTGACCATAAAATCAAGCTATGAACCTTGAACGTTAATTATGAATCATGTATCGCATATTTTGACATTTGATAGCATTTCTTATATCTTATATCTTATGAAGTAGGAAATGTTTTAAATAAAATCTTAATTGCATTGCTTATGGAAATATAATCGTCCACTCAAAGATCAAAAAGTAAAGATCTGCTATTCATGTACCTGTAAAACAACGAAATTCAACCACCATCGAACAATTACAACTAACAATTTCTAGATTTTGTTTCTTTGACTATTTATGTCTCATTCTATTTCTTCTTCCATCTTACAAAGAGTGTCAAAAAAATTTCCTATAAGTGTAACATACAAATGTATAAGACATAAACTGTGTCATGATTTCGTAATACGAGGATACAGTGGAGCCAGTTAGATTTGTGTTTTCATTAAAACCTATATCAACTCGAATATAATCTTTCCTGTTACATTAAATGGTCACCTTCCTTTATCCCCGTCATTTCATAATGTAAATCAAGTTCAAAACCTCAGCTTTAACATTCATCAAATGAAAATGCGACCTGTGTATCCTAGCCTTAGTGCCGAGAGGATGCATGTATATCCCGATTCCAGACGATATATCATGGAAGTATTGTCAAGAAACCTGCGAGACGATTATCATCACGATTTCGTTGATGTGTGAGGGAGTGAATTGGGGTTTAACGTACTTTGAAAATATTTCAGTTATTAAACACGTGGATGACAGGCATCGAAAAGAGAGTTGAAAGATCAGGGAGAAAGAGATCGACAGGATGAGCAAAAAAGACGGAAATAAAGGCATATTGAGAGATAGACAAAAGGTTTTAGAATGACTCAAATTTTGCTTCTATCCGTTCGACCTGTCCAGCTTGGGTGTAATAGCTCTCGGGGTCTCTGAAGCACGCAAACCACTACATCACGATAAGTTATTGAGTCAAGTGGTGGTCGTCGATGCGGATACAATACGTATCCCAATTCGTTACACTTCATGAAAGAAGAAAAGATAAACAATAAACAATTATTGACTTCAAGTGAGGTTGATCCAATGATTTATCGACCTTTGACATGTGATCTTCACAGAGGCGAAGCCGAGGTGAATATCACATGTCTAAGGTCGATAAATCATTGGATCAACCGAGTCTGAAGTCTATAGTTGTTTTATTATATGAATTAGATCTTGAATCACCATTCTTCTTGTATTTCCCGTAGACCGGGATTTTCGAAATATATTTTTTTCGTCGGAGGTGTTTGGATTGTTATATCAACCTCTCGCGATCGACACAGGTTGACATCGCTTGACGTCATTGCTGTCATGTGACCAAGTAGACCAATCAGAATGACGGAAATAATCCATTCATATAATAAAACAAAATGTTGTTTCCTACCATCCAAACTGTCAAAATTATGAAAGGAATTGAATTTAAAATATCAGAGAGCCTGTGAGATTGTGATTACAATATCAGAAATATTAAATATTTTCCGACTGTCTAAATAATGTAATCTCTATAATAGTAAACAAAAATTGTCAGAGTATATCTCTATTTGTCAAACAACTGTTTATAGTATCTGGATATATTGTCTCTAATGGCGATGCATCTATGTATCGTGGACCCTAACGATATGAATATCCTGTTATATTGTCTAAATGTTTTTTATCGTTGCACTCCTATCGCATAGTATTCGATGCAAACATCGATAATATCGACGAATCGTTACACCACTGCTAATAATTGATAGTACACCAAGTGGGGAAAAGTCAAAAGAATTATTTATCGCGATGCAATAGCATGTCACTGTTTTTTGTAGACAAAGTTTCAGAATTATACTCTAAATTCTGATGTGTTTGTTGCTCACTATACCCAAGTGGTAAATGTTTTTTTTAAGTGGTAAATATTTGTTCATATGATGAATATTGAAATAATCATTTGAATATAATGTCTATCAATCTTTACATCACCTACCGTACATCATCAAATTGATACTCATATCAAATTGTGGTTTTTGTAACCAGACTCTATACTAAATACAAACTTAGTTTTTACCAAAATGCACCAAAAACGTTATTAAATTTATCTTTCCTAAAATAAGAACGTAAAGAATTTCAACAATAATTCAGTGTTTGCATTGTGGTTCATCGTCAGGTAACAGCAAATTGCAGATGAAGCTAATAAGCGGCAATCATCGTGTTTTATATGTGTCTGGAACCTATAATAATAAATATTATCACTGAAACCTGCCAAACCTGCCGTGTTCATCTTGTTTGCTACATGATAAGTGAGGAAATGCAATGCTCGATGATCCTATGCTTTGGAAAATGTCTTCACTCAAACAATTTGCAATTAGTTTTTCTTGCTGGTTTTCATAATGGCCATTACTTAAAATATTTTATGAATTCAGATTGTCTTCATTTAACCGTCTACATTGCCACAGAATATATTCCTTATCGAAGACTTATATATTGCTGTCTCCTCGTTTTGTGCTTTCAACAATATTGCAGTTATTAAGCACGTCCCTCGTTTTGTAGTCTCGGCCATCATGAGGTTTACGTGAAGAAATCAATGTTCAATATTTCTTTGGAGGTTTACGTGAATTCGAAGAAATCAATGTTCAATATTTCTTTGGAAATGTATGTATAATGGTGTATACTTAATAACGTACATCATTTCAGATTAACAAAACTTTACATTGTTACATTCATGTAGATCCATCATGTAAATTTATCATGAAATATTTACTTAATGTTGGTTAAATATTGTGTTTAAACCCCATACAATATAACACTGTATTTTAGACTTCCCTTTAAAACTCCTGCTAAAACAAGGTTTGCTTGGTGTTATAGCACGTGTGCTGATGTTTGATGAGCAAACATTCAAAGAACTCGCTGTCACCTGTAATTTAATCTCATTTCAAGGACCTGCAGACTGTAACAAAGCTCATCTGGGCAAAATGTTTCACACTTCAATTTCAATTTTTTATTATTTATTTGTTGATAAGTGGATGCCTGTAAAATACAATCTATATAAAATCTTAGGCCAGATGATATTAATTCCCTCTTTGAGATCAAAGGTGGCAGCTGGTCGGTGGTGTTACAGCCCTACTTATGAGCATGTTCGTTGATGTTTTAGGTTCCACAATAAATCATATATTCATGGATTGTAGAGGTTTTTCATGTATTTGTAGTCTTGTTCAACCAAATGAGACATGGCTGGGTAGACAAAGTAAATACATTCTTGAAAGAACGAAATTTTTGAGCTGTGGCTTTAAAGGTCTTTACTAGAATGGGGACGGTCTCCAACATGATTTATTGGGACATATTTCCTCAAAAAATTACTTACAACCATGTTCCTCTGTTCACCAATTGCCATGTCGGACAGTCCTGCTGAATGGGGCAATATAATCTCAATGCCCCCAACGACAACTTTGATATTGCACAATAAACCAAATGGTGAAAATGGATCTCGAAAACAATACGGTCTACATGATTTAAATGCCTTTTGTTGTTTTTAAAACAACTGACCAGTAACAAATGTTATACACAAAGAACATAACAAAATAACACCGATAACACTTTAAATATATGACCCTTGAAATATAAAAAATATTTTTATATATAGAGTGTTTAACTTGTTTCATTATATTTGTCAAATCATGTTCAAATCGTGTATTCAATGTTTACTTCTAAAAGAATAAAAGGCAGACAGGCAGACTGTTTTGCTCTACAAACATATAAACTACTGAAATGTTCTTGGAAAACGAGTGAAGAATCGAATACAACCTTAGATTGCATACTACTACATATGTGCAAAGTTTAAAATAATAGATTTCCATGTCATATGGTTGATGTAATGCACGTTTCTATAGTTATAATAAGATTACAGAATCCAATCTCCAATTGACAAAGTGATATCAAAACAACGCTGCACAAAAAGCGTCATTTATTTCAACATGCAATGGTCTATCTTTATCACAGAAACATATTCCGTCTTCAGATGGCGAGTATGGTGAGAATGCTGAATTAGCTCTCAATATCTCTCTCATCGTTTCATGCACACCAACTTGATGAACAAATACATGTGCCAACAGGAATAGTGAATGTAAATGAAAGGATTAAGCTAATCTTCACTTTCGAACCCTTTCTCCCTGATCATCCACTCACTTGTGGATGATTTTCATCTTCGTGTTTAAAAACTGAAATAGTGTTGAACACACGTTAAATCAAACTCACTCACTCACTAAAGTCGACTTAACGCTCATCTTAAGATTGAAATTGTGCTCATTAAAGTACAAACCGTCTTACCGTCATAAGTGTAAATAGCCCACAGAAACATGAAGGCATACCAGAAACTAGTCCAACTGTCAAATCTATACAACATTAGATGCTGACGTCTTTTGTGCATTAATTAATACGAATTTTTTATGATAATTTTTTTTATTTGTGTTACCTTTTTGAATTTATATTTCAGTGAGTTCGGAATGAACTTATTGTGCATCCCTCTTTACCTCGTGCTGTGGTAGGCGGATAATCGATCTGAATTGTTTAACTTTGAATAAATCCTTAGCTATTCTATATTAAGCTTTGAACGCAATTTGTATGCATCTGTCTTTACTCAAAGTGTGATAGAGAGAAGATTAACAACCGAGCCATCCCTCCCATGGCACGTAATCTGGATGTCAAACAAAGATGGTATTTAGAAAGAAGTGTTAGCTGTTCTGGCAAACCACAGATTGAAAGATGATTACTGTACTGAAAAGTGGAAACTTTATTGCATGAACATAGTCTGTAACATTAATCCGTTAACCACAAACATAGGGATATATATATTAACCGGTTTAGATATGAGCACATAACACATTGTCTTGCAAAGGTCACAATGCATCGAAACAACACTGTCAATGTTTTTCTTATACATGACGAGCATACATTCCGCATTCTCTTGCTTGAATTTAGTGTGAGTATTAGGACTTCATAAGATTACACCTCTCCTTCATGGAAAGTAACCTCGCGTACGGTGTTTTCGAGCCCCTAAGGCAAACAGCGACATTTGTAATAGAACAAATATCATTTGTACTTAAATCTTATCTTATCAGTATCAAAATTTGTTTTTCTCCTTAGATACATAATTCTATAACATATACCCTTGTTTATTGCAAGAATATCTCCTAACTTCGAAAAGGTCCATTTGATCGTAACTTTTGTGACGTCACCTGTTTTCGAGCCCCTCAGATTTTGTGACGTAGTCAACGTATTTTCACTTTTCGGGGGCCGATTTCAAAAGTTCAAAATACTGAATCAACTTTGCAATATAACAAATTTTTAAACATCTGAAAAGAATCATTTTTTTAAAGCATATGTTTAGTTATTGATATGACAATGGAGTATCAGCGTTTCCGATACCTTTGTTATAGCATGGACACCCCTTGGTAATTAATTTTAAATGACAATTCTTTTATGACATCATCTAATTATTGACTTTTCACCAGAAAATAATAATGGTCTACATTTACTTACCTGATGTGAAGTTTGATTAAAAGAAATAAAATAAAATCGTATGATAATATCAGGGCGCATCTGCGCAATAATCCCTTCAGCAGTTCAGGTGTGCACTTGACTCGTAGTAATTGATGAACATAGTTGGTATTATTTGTGATTAAACACGCCTTTGGATAAATTCAAGATATACACAACGTAAATCTTTAATAACTGAATTACATTTAAAATTCAATAGTCATGTATTTGTTGCTGTGCCACTTGTCTTGATGTCCCTGACGCGAGAAATCTAAGTTTTAGACCCTTACAGTTATACGTACGGAAATTTGATATTGTATATAAAATAATTCTTAGATTTGTTTCATTTTGATAATTACATAGTATTTTGATTTAAATTGTTGATGATATCCGAATTTGCAAAAGCTTTTCGACTTTTTTAGCAAAATATGCATCGATCGGTGACCCGAAGTGCTTTGGCGGCCTGCCAAACCGGGTAAAAACAGCCCGATTGCTTATGAGACAACCCCAACTGTCGATCGGGCGTAGAGTTAAATATAGCATGTCACATGATGCCAGTCATGTGATTTTAACAGGAAGTTCATGTTCTTCAATCAAAATTAGTTCAAACTGCTCACAAACGTCTGGTTTGGATCGTTGATAGCTTGAAACCAAACGGTATTAGCTGAAATCAATGTTTTTTAAACGGAATAATAATTATTGGTTAAATGCCCGAAATAAAGACTAACACAAGAAAAATTAATTCTTTCCGATGCTTTTGGAACTTTCTCCTAACATTACGTTACGTAGTTATTTTCTAACTGATGATTTGAAAGAATTTCATGCCTGTGTTTTAGGGGCTCGAAAAGACGTGACGCTCGAAAACAGGTAACGTGGGGATATATTTGTTTTATTCATTTTATGGATAATCTGAAACTGTCTGCCAACGGTAAAGATTCATATGAAACTGACAAATAATAGAGTCAAGTGACATGTTTACAAAGATTCTTTCTAAGATTATACGGAGGTTAGCATAATCTGTCTAACATACATTAAAAAGCAAACCTATTTGCAGATGGAAATCTACATCGATAAACCAGTACATCAAGAATATTAGGATATGTCACTGTAGGACCTACAGTTCGTCATTTTGTCACCATGGTCATTCCTTGTTTATAGTTCCTTCATTGTACGAAGAGTACGGATAACAATAATGCAGTCAATAAATGACTGAATATATAGCAAATGAATTAAATTGGATACTCAGAACAGTAGAGTATCAAACCTGTATTTAACTACATAACTAAATCGTGGATACAGTTACTAACAATCTAACACTAACCTGTCACAATACACTTTGGCAACAGGCGATGTAAGTGTATGCCAGTCCAATGGAGGCTTTAAAGGCACTATAGCACGCCTTTTCTGTTCAATTTGGCTTTTTTAAGACATTTGATGATATTGGCACTCACTTCATATTTCTATCGATGCAGTGGCATACTTAATATTCTTTGCAATTGACTTGTACTCAATAATGAAAAAGCCGGCCTCTGATAAGATAAAAAAATCTATAGTCAGCTGTGTACAAAATGAAAAAAAATATGGACAGCTAAAAACGACTGAACTAGTAATGTGTTTCTAATACCTGTTCTCTATATCTCTCTATGCCTTTCTTTCTGATCAGTTCACTCTCTTTAGATTGATTTTCATTCACGTGTTTAATAACTGAAATATTGATGAAAACACGTAAAACCCAACTCACTCACTCACTCAAAAAAATGATGTAAGCACTTTTTTACTTAAAATTGTACAATGCATTGTTTAATATAATGAGAGAAACACTTTATAAAATGATAGGTGATATACTTCATAGATGACTTTGGAGCATTAAGGAACAATGATCTCATGTCAAAGACAGATGCCGGTAGGATGATTTGGTTGGATTGAAATGTGAGTCGGAGGAAAGATCTTTAGACTATTGTTAGATCAGCTGATTGTTAGAAGCACAACACTGCTATAATGTTTGAACATTATTAAGTGGTTTCCTCGTTTCAAGCTTCTACTACGCCCACTGTACCGTTTGAAAGCTTTCTCGTTCTATTCATATGACTTTGCTGAAATTGCAATTTTACGAGCTCGTATTTGTCAGGAGGCTAGCTTAAATTTTTTGATACTTGTCTTCCATTGTAATTGATGAAATATAAATATTCAAACACTTTCTGATAATTTCTTTTGAGAAGGTTTGATACTCTACTGTTCTTTGAAATGTGTTAATAAAGCAACTTTAAATACATGTACATAGCGTTATTGTTAAAACAAGTCTTCAAAAAATATTTATTAATACAAAGTACAACATCATTAAAGCAAGTTTGTTAATCTTGACTTTCTCCTAAGTTTATGTCCTTTGTACTTCTATTGAACCTACTTTGTTTATATATAAACCGTTCTATCGTCTGGTAGGCCGATCATAGTGATGTACATGTAAGGAGCTACAAGACAAGAAGCCTGAAATAACTCGAACTTTTTTATACTGGAATGAGATATATAATTAAGACTTGAATATTCTGTAAATGAGGCATTGATCTGCACCACGACGAGCGTACACTAAGCATGTCATTCTCTATATCGACCACTATAATATCATTCAATATAAGGTTGATCTCAACACTGGGAGAAGCTGGTCGTGATGAATGAATGCTTGATACATTTGAAATGTAATCATGTCCACAGCCTTGATGATATACACCAATTATGTGATGCATGCATAGAAATACATAATCTTCATTAGGTCACTTCAATAAATCAAAATCAAATAAATAACAATTAGTTAATAGATACGGATGTGTAAATGGAACAGTCTTGGATATATATCATAATGTAACATAGAAGACACTGGAAATGATAAATATTTATTGGTAACATAATTCTGTAATTGATCGATAAAAGCTTGGCATATATAATGGAATTAGCTGCAATTGCAGGTGATTTACAAAGATTGCATGTTCTATTTTTACGTTCAGTATCATATCAGCGTCCAACTTCAAACTTGAGCAGGCAGAAGTAGATATTTTTTAAAGATCAGAATACGTTTGTGTAAGGGGAAAGTTCAACTAAGGAAAAGTATAAATATTACTTAACCTCAATACGAATAGAAACTTGGCGATATCAACACTTACCTGAAGATGAAAGGAAATATCTAAGTTGTAGTCATACTGTCCAAGAGAAATTGTATGTACTGTTTCATCTGTCAATTTTCGATAGTTATTGTATTGTGAAAAATCCATGAAATTGTCAAATTTGAATGTTTTCCTCACACTAGTCACTTTCAACAATAAAAAGTCTAAGAACATGACGCAAAATCATTGCCAATCTTTAAAAATGGCAACTTTTCACCAGTAAATTCATACAAATCTCTCGAATGGTCCGATACTGCTACATTTTAACAAGTAGAATGATTTGGGGAGCAAATAAAAGTCACAGTAACTTTTGCCTTTGAGTATGCATGAATCACTCAAATTTTATTATATAAGTGGTAATCCCTAGCACAAGAGGGCTTTTACTGTCTATGTATTGCAACTTCAAGCATGGTAACTGAGAGTTGTTGGACAAGAGAGTGAGAGGCAGTAAGTGGAGTGCCTCTAGTTCTATCAACTGTTCTATCCGTTGTTCAGTGTGAGGCGAGAGTAGATTTTTACAGAGGAAAAACATTCATCCGTCAACAAGAATCGAGTCTACAATCACCGTCCTCAGGTAGCGTTCTTTCTACTTATGGGTAGTTTCGCAAAACGATTTGAACTATAATACTTTTTGTTGTATTCGAGATATTTCAATATATCATATTTGTGGTTCATGTTTGACAAGTTTTTCTTGTTATTACACGGTTGAAACGCAGTTTATAATAAAACTCGTATGAAATTTTATTTTCTGTCTTGAATAACAATCGTTACAGCAAACTCCGAAACTATATTGAAAGGCAAAATAAACGCCATGATGATGTCGTTCAGTGACAGTGACTTGAAAACTTGAGCGATGTGTGTTGTTTTTAAACTTTTGGTTAATCATGTTTAAACCTTAATCTGATCTGCTTGCATACACGAAAACATTTGAGAATCCTTTGTTTCAGAAATATTAAATGACCGGTGTCATGAGCGGATTTTAAACGACCTTGCTTAAATGTTAATAAAATGGCTCAGATGACTAACGAGAGAAAATGGCAACATTGTATAGCGCAATCAGAGCAGAGTAATCGCTCGTGGTCGTGAATATTGCAAACTTCCTTTTTTCTTATGTCAAAAGAAATTGACACGCTTTTAAATCAATATTGGGACGAGATCAAGTTAAAATTCTTGTTTGATGAAGACTGTACTCAAAAGGACTTTTTGCATCGTGTGCTCATGCGATATCACTATGAGCAAGGGGATTACACTGAAGTTCCGAAGTCGATTATGATGAGAACTTGCGTTGTTATCAATAGAATAGTCAAGATAAGCATTATCTTAAGAATACTTTAAGGCAAAACTACTAATCGTCAGATAGAATTCAATTTGTTTAAATTTGAATTCCTGAATGTTATTGTTCTATTGAAGGAATAATGAACAGAATATACAAACGAACATGAAAATGTCAAACAACAACGAGTCTTCGATAGTGAATTTAAGAAATGTTATATGAATATCAAAATAAAAAAATAACAAGGATCTTTTCTAAACTATTTTAAGGGTGTAACCGGTTAAGAACCCGTCTTTTTAACAAAATACTTTCATCCTCCACCTCTTGTTCTAATTGCTTTCATTCTTGATTTAAACCCAAACGCTTAAGACGGAACGTGATGTCGAAGACATATTTGGAATCGGCAGAAGCTATTATCCATTAGTTTGAAATCAAATGATTATTCTTCTCTGTTTCCTCTTTCTTTGATTTGAGATGATAAATTAAAAACACACTTTTATAAGTTGAACGTTTGTTAATATTTCTTGATTTGCCACTCAAGCAAATTCGAAATTCGAAGGCGTTAGCGGTTAATGAAAATTGTGTCGCGTGGCCTTTTTTTTGTTCAAAGAAGATTTCAAAAAGTTTTAAAACCAATAGATGTTATTACCGGAAGGCACAAATTACAACACTGAAGGCACGTAAGGCTAATCGTTACTTATCTCAATTTTTCGTGAGACCAGTACGTACACAAAATAGTTTGATGGAAATGGTTTTGATCAAATGGTTTCTTTATTGTTTCCATACAAATCAAATTTAAGAGTGCAGTCTTCTTCAGGCAGATTTTTCACTGGCGGTATTCAAGACTTCTAATGTATATTCGTCAACTTTCTTTCTTTCTCATTGGTAAAATATTTCATTAAAATAGAAAAAAAGCCCGCTTAAGTTTTGATTAATTTCGTTCAAAGATCAGAACTCAAAAACCGTAAGATGGAGCTCGATTCTTATTCATACGTAGACAGATCCGTATGTGTGGATGTGCCTCTTTGGTCTCCAGCTGAATCAGATTTTTTCTTTTTTTCCTTTGCCGCATCGAGACTTAGCTCAATGATAATTGGGATTTAGAAAAGTATTTTTATAAAACTTGAAAAAAAACCAACTTATGAATAGCTCGTTTATTACAAATGTTTAATACAAATTTACAGGTAAAATACAATCAATTATCGCTTCTGCAATAAGTCACACTTTTCCAACTCGAGTGGGAGCGGGGGTTAAATCCTGCGTTTTCTGATTGTTTAAATCAAGATATGAACCTTTGTTTTGTTTTATTAATGTTGAACATATTTTCACTTTTGCACATCCTATGCTTTATTACCAATATCATATCGGAGGGACTTTATACCAGTATTCATGTTATTACCCAGTGTCAGTGTTGAAAGTCAGTAATCAGCAGACACGTGACTGCACCATGGCAAGTAATTATATCTGATTGGCTACAAATTTGATAGTAAACTGGCAGACCAAGAAGATAAATGATGACAGTTTACCTTCGAGGGCAATTACATGATACCAGCTGTGTAACTGAAGCTATTTCACTGGAGAGGTTATCCATGTACCAGCCAGTCTGTATATGTTTATGACCTTGCTAATTGTAATACCACTAGGTCGTTAATAATGTGCAGTTAGCCATAACAAATGCCTAATGCAACTCACATGTCGTAGCCATTTATAAGCACCAACATTGATCCTGTTTTTAATCAATGTTTTGGAGTAGGGATCTAATTTCTTGCAACTTGATCCGATTGGTTATTAACAGAAACTGGTATTGTTCGATCGTTTCAAAACGTTCTATTCAAATGTGGTTTCGTCCATCATTGCTCATTGTGACAATATTAAAGGGACATTTACACGTTGTTGTAAAAACTAATTTCTTATAAATGTTCCTCAATAATCATTAGTTTACGCCAAACATGATAGCTTCAGAGGGTCAAAACATCTCATTACTCAAACCAGTCATCCGTAAACATAGAGGAATTAATCAAGACTAAAGCAAAAATCCACCATTGGCCTTTTTGTGTGAATACCGTTTACTCATTAGGGAGTTTAGGATATGAATTCGTATAGCTTAACCGAACATGGTAAGTTCGTTTTAAAACTGTTTATTGTGATATAAAGGCATTGTCTTACAACTTGAAACATTTATTTTCGTTTTCGTGAGATCACTTCATCAAAAAAGTACAAAGATCAGATTATGAACAAGTTCAGCGTCAACGTTCACAGGTGAATTCTATTTTAATCTTTTCTTCGACTCAATAATTGACGAAGAAAAATTAAGAAAACATCAATTGCAAGTGAGTTATAAATGCATATCACCTTAGTAGTAAAAATAAAACGACGCTAGAAGTGGTGAACAATAGTTTTAAGCTTTGTTTCTTTCTTGCTAGTTTAAGCACAGGTGTTGAATTTTTAACACGTTTTTCTTTCAATCTATTTCATTTTATGTGATCATCTTTTTGAAAGTCCTCTTTACATTTTCACAAAATGTTTTATGAAATTAAGAGCTTTAAATTGCTGTATAAGGAATTTACAGATAAAAACATCACATGCTCATAAACTCAGAGTTCATTACTAGATCTTCTTAACAGATTATACTGAATCCGAATAAACAGCACATAAGCTTCTATCAGAACACAGGTCATATGGACCTACTTCCCAATTCCTACAACAAGGAATCTGTTAAAGAGAAAAATGTCGATCATTGGTAATTGGTTAACAATAGCATGAAAGCAATGGAAGAGGCGTAGAATATTTCATAGGTGTATCTATTCTTGTCCACTGCTCAAGGTAAAGTTGATTCATGTATTGATCATTACTCCACAAATATTTTTGAGGGATTATCAACTGACAAAATAACACTTTCATGGAAAAAACAGCGATATTATTCAGATGATCTTCTAACCTTTAGAAAGCATATCAATAGATCATCCGCGAGATGCGTATAATTTTTTGTGAAATTAAATGAAAGATAAGCTCCAGAAATTTAGATTTCGGTCTAACCTGCAAACCTTTTCGGTCTTAGTTGAATTGAATATCAAGTTTGATGAATCAAACTAAAATGTTTGAGTGATTTGCTCCAGACAAAATATGAAAAACAATTAAATATAGTTAAAACAATTTAACTGATAACAAACAAAGAGATTTAGGTTACAATAAAGACTAATGCAAATAGGTTATAATATCAAATAATCCATGAAAAACATTATTTAGCTTGAAAGATATATTCTCAAAATTTCTCAGCAGTGAATAAGATGAGCCTGGATATTTCCTTGGTGAACTCGGCTTGTAAACAGCCATTCAAAAATCTGTCACATAATGTAACATTTCGAAGAGTTTGTATGGCCGAAACTTATTTAAAGAATTTTCGAAATTAATCATTAAAAAAATATTAAATTAAGAAATTTAAAAACAAGCTCCTTGTTGTGTAAACAAGTAAAGCAACAAAAGGAATGTTTGAAATTCATACCGAACTGTTTTGTGGGGCCAGGGAATATTACAAGATATCAGGAACACTTCAGATGTTAATGATCTATTTTATTCTCATACGAAATCACAAACGCTGCTGACTTAATTGGAAATTGTTAATGTTTAATGTTGGCATTTATTAATCACCGAGAACATATTTATTGTGCAAACATTTGCATTCACGTGCAAGTTCATGTACGTCTTTATAATTATGTAATATTTTGTTTGAATCATATAATCTTCTCCAGACTGAAGGCGTTATCATATCATAATATTTGTTTTCATATGTAATTGCGTCCTAGGCGTGAACTGCAAACAAATATCGTTCGATGGACAAATAGTAATCAGACTGCATTGGCTATTTATGGTGGCACAAGTTATGCACGAGGCTTTGAAATATCGCAGACTGACTGTTGGTGCTTTATACACATGCTTACACAATTTTCCATATGCACATTGAAACTAATCTGCTCAATCAAAACAAGTTTATCAACCTTATCAACCATACTGTCAAGAATATCATCACTTTTTCTTTTATTTTGTCCTTGAAGTGTTGTCAATAACAGGAAATAACAGGATGTTTTTAAAACTCCAGAAATTTATAAATACTATCCATGAGGAAGTGGTTTTGAAATAACTATTAGGGAGCTAAACAAATAAGAATCGTTAGTTTTAGATTTATACATATTGTAGTATATTTTTAATTAAAGCTTTAGTTTAACACACAGCCGGAAGAAAGGATTTATATTTCCAATAAATGGTTTTTGAGGCTTAATTTATATTTCAGCGAACGAATCCACGCCACTCTTATAATACTTTCACTATTTGTGAACTATAACAATATTTTTTAGTTTTTAACCACTGTAACGAAACATCTTAAGATAATTCTGACCATTGATGTTTCTTTTAATATTGAAGTTTCTTTACTTTTTTATCAATATATTCAAATGAAAATAGCAGCGGGGAATCATGTCATCATAGAAAAATGTGCTTGTTATTCCCACCGCGCGAAGCAAGGAATGTAGCAATAGGCAGCGTCCCTACGTACGAATGAAATAACTTAAAAACTGTTGAGTGTATTATTTGTAAGTGTAGGTTTATGACAAGGTCCTCATTAAAGTTTGTTACCTTGATGTTGATTTCAAGGTATCAACGAGACTTTTTCACTTTACCCTTCTCATCACGATAACTCAAGAATCTTTTGATTTGATAAAAACGTAGCAATAAAAAATTTATATTTTATGTCTTTAATCGTTGGACTTGTTTGGAGACATGTCGTGTCAAATGAACTTCTGATGATTGAGTGTTTTATTTCGGAAAATTTTTGATTTTGTGTTATTTCATGCAAGTAAAATGAAGAGGATGTTTTGTATTGATATTAGCTTTTCAAGTCATAAAATTCAACTCGGATCATTTATATCATATCTTTTTCGCATGTAAGGCTAACGTACACAATGTATCACTACCTAGTCTTTAGTTACAGGGAATGACATTATACAATTTTTTTATAGACCCGAGGAAAGCAATATTGACAGGGGACGAAGTCCGAGGTCAATATAGCTTTCCTCGGGTCTATCAAAACAGGTATCGACCGAATTTCAAGAGTCCATAATTGTTTTTTTATGTTTCGAACAAAATACGAAAAATAAGAAAAAACTACAGTCATGAACAGCAATTTGGATCAAATGTTCAACATGATGGTCAAATAACGTTACGATTACAATAGCATGACGTCAGGTAAGAACGGTTTTACGGTCATTATGTCTATTTCAAGTCAATATTAATTTTGGTCGGACTCGGAGTGAGGTCAACATTGTTTTCTGTCTACCCACACGTGACCGCTTCTCGACCAATCGGATTGCCGGAAAAATAAGCTGACATAAAAAATCTTATTCTTGACCAGGTTAAATCAATGTCATTATCAAAGATAATAATACCATGATGAGAATGTATATTTGTAACGGCAGTTTTGAATTTTTGTCATATGATTGATAGAATTTTGTGACAATTAAAAGCATGTATATATCATCTGAGGAAGAAAAGTTTGTTAGCGATAGTTGTTGCAAATGAAAATGTCTACAAAATGTCTACCAAAAACAACCCCCCCTATATTCTTCAGAGTTAAAATCAATATGCTGCTGCCAAATAAAGTTCCTTTTGAATGTCATAAATAAACCTATGTTTTGTAAAAAGGAATGCACAAATTTACTCATACTGTCCGTTAATGTTTTATACCTGTTCAAACACACAAGTGGTGCTGATATCGTTGTTTTAATGTGTTCTTAGAACAGTACGTTTCGGATTTAAGTCATCATTTTATACAATATATGAGTATGAAGCAAATAGCAGTTGTTGTCGACGTAATGCATCCATAAGGATTCTGAAGACATGGTGTATCTATGTGTTAGTTTTAATTCTTTCTCGTGGATCAAACTATCTTGCATTTTCCATGCGGGCATTTCTTTTGTCTTTGAAATTGAACGATTGATCCAAAGTCCCACAAGTTTTCTGCTTGTGCCAGTGTAAATTTCTCATTTGACAAATCAGACATCTTCATGCTATCATCGAGAGTCAATAAACAAGATCAAAACCTCAGGATGTTAAATATGGAATTTTCAAGAATTCGTCTTTGATCATTATTTAACACTTCTATTCCTTCTTTCATCTTGCTTAGGACATCAGAATATCAATATCCCCAGATGTGCCATATGTCAAATAATGCTCACATGATTGCTATAAATCCACTCAATGGAGCCAGTGTCAGCGTTTACAACCTGAATATTGATACCTTTCAGATAAATATATTTATCTTCCTGCATCCATGTCACTTTAATTGGTCAATACATGTGCAAGTTCTTTACTTAAACATTCATCAACACTTTATGGTACGCCAAGTGGAGAAAATGTCATTTCATTTATGTATCATAGTGCCATAGCTGTGCACATTTCGAGTGCAGACTGCCACTTGATATTAATTTTAATACCAATGTGCTTTCCATGTAGGAAGTATGTGTGTCCTTAAAAGTGTATTCATTTTATTATATTCGCCGGGGAAAATATCGAATATGTATACTTGCTTTTTCAAAACATGTGATCATAAAAATTATTGGTATTTGATAATAAGGATTGAATTCATTTTAATGTGTGAGGTTAAGATTAAACCATGTCTTGAAGTATGAATACCAATAGACTCATACTCATCAGTATTTTACCTGTAAGTCACACGGGAGTAACAGACTTTCCTGGCATTTGATTGGTTGTTGTGAACCAATGAAAATGAACGTTGTGCCGGGACTATTTCATTCATATTCTTAACTTTTTCCGACTGGTTATTTGTTTACCCGTATACTACATTTTGACAGGGTTTATTTATTCCACGTAGTTGCAATTCGTAATTTTTCATCTGTGCCGCCGCAAAAAAAATGTGAAATACATCTGCCAAATTGCACAAGTGTATAGAAATTAGCGATTATTGAATTACTGTGTCATTAGCCTACAATCGCGAAAAAAGTGCCTGGTTTCGTTCCATTGTAAATGCGTCATAGACACGAGTTACGTCACAAGAATTTCAGTATGAGCCGTCTTGTAGTATTACGGTAGGGCGTCGCTGACCTCTTCAAATTAATAGAAACACAGATATGTGTGTTTTTTACAATAATAGCTACAGACCTAACTTGTTTTATGAATTAAAACTATTTCAATTAAATGGTTTTTTATGTGGTTTTACGGGTATGTGCTACTTTCAACTGATGGTATGTACAATGATATGAAGGTAACTATTTAAGTTAATAGTGATTAAAAAAAGGCAGACTTAATTAAATGAAATTGTGCACCGGATTTGATGGAGATGTAACATGGTTTAAAACTCCTTCGTCGGTAGAATCTCATTCGGTAATCTATTGTTTTAAGTTTTTAAGAGGGTAGGCCATGTTCTCCAATGTATCGTCCATATGGAGGTTTTATTTTAAGACTTTGTAGTAATTTGCTTTTGAGGAAAGATTTAGGGTAGCATTCAACATTTGAAAAGCATTGTTTATTAAGGATTATTTGTTAAACGATACGGGAAATGTTGAAAGAGTTGATATCACCGAAAGAAAAAAACGTTTTAAGAATTGAACCGTTAAGGTTGAATATTGGTTTAGAGTTTGTTAACGTTAACAATAATATACATTAAGACACATTGCACTCAAAAGGGCATAAATCTCCTTTCGTTGGCCAATTTCTCAAATTGGGATATTGCACCACTAATTGACACAGGACTTAGTAGTTTAATAAATATTATAATATTTTGAGCTTCTGGATTAGCTGTTCCTCCTACTAAAGCTATTAACTCCGTGTGTTTTTTTATAAAAAGGTCTCTTTGACTAATGCGTCTGTCATTTTCTTCCTGAAATGTGACTAAATCCAGATTACAGTCATAAGAAAAACACCCGGAGATCTTCACTTGTCCTCCTTGTGATATTATTGGCATTGTGTTTCATGGTGTGTAATGTGTTTTGGTACACCTCCATACTCTGACCCGCCCATCAGTGTGAAACAGGAAACAACAAGAATCAGATCACTGAATCCTCATCTATGATCTAAAGTTCCATCACTTCAGGCCATGTGTCGACCTCACCGGCATGTACCATTCATTGCCCTCAATCTAGCGACTGATGTTCAGATATTTCTACAGAGTGTGAAACTGTATCTTGCAAAATAAGAGGTTGTCATGACTTCAGTGTCAATTGCTGCGTCTGTAACAAAAAAAAAGAATCATATCTTTTCTACTCATAACACCAACATTATATGACCTGAGAAAGTGAGAATTAGATATTATTATTAAATACACTTTTTTTCTTCAATGTTAAGAGAAAAACAGTGAGTATTTAACAGAAATTTGATTACGGAAGTTCTTTACAACTTTTTGCAAGTACATGTACAACATCCTGAAACTGATTACCAAAAAATTACTTCTGCTTTACAAACTTGGCTGAGCACTTCTGCCTGTGAATTTCACGTAAGCTCATGACTTCTCTCTAACCCACAAACTGACTCTCAAAATATGATATTTAAAGGTCACTGAAAAGTAATCAGTTATGTCTCATTGGTTCCCTGGCTTCATCCTCTCTGAGCTGGTTAGTGGAGGAAATCTTTCTTCGTTCCAGTTGATTAGGTAATAACTAGGTCGAGAATGATAAACGACATTTATTTACCGATTTCATTAGAGAAACTCCATAAGCTTTTTTTTTCTTTGTCTACGACACTGCTTGTTTTCTGTTAGCTGGGATACTTTTTTATCAGATTATATAGATAAGGGTCATCAAGACCTGTATTAACAAACATTAAGGGTATCAAATTGCGCTCATGTTTTTAATGGATAAATTCATCTCCCTACACTTCTGAATGTTACGAGTGGTCGCCTGATGAAAATACTGCAGTGCTTGTGCTGTGTTCAGGTCAAGATATGCGTGCACACGAAGGCAATAAATCAACGTGCGTCGTATTTTATATGACAATCCAAGTAATAAGAGTGTCTGGAAGCCAAACTGATTTATCCCTTTCAGTGAACCTTCTTCAACCTATCATATTCATGCTGTTGATTACATGAATTATGTAAGTATAATCGACTTATTAGCTTCTGTATCTCAATAAGTTCTCATTAGGTCCACACTATGCAGCTAACGTTTTCCTATTGGTTTTCAAGATACCCCATACTTTATAATTATTGATAACAATTCTTTTCTTATGTTTGATAAGGGTTAAATGACAAAAGAGAATAACCTTATGAAATAGGGAAAATACTTGATAACAATCACGAAATTGCAATTATGGTTATTTGTATATGATACACATCTCTTCTAATACATATCTGATGTAATACTTATCAAAGCATACAAAGTGTCATCAACTTATTTTTTCATTACTCGATCACATTACCGTCCAAAAGACACAATGCCGTACACAATCACATCTATTTTACCCGGTAATATGTTCCCAACTTACCGAAGTTTAACCAATTGTGTCTCCTCGGCCTAGGTATGCCTATCATAGTGGGAGTATTCTTACAGTATTCATAAAGTCCTGTATCAAAAACAGTTTTGTATACAGTTCCTAGACAGCAAAATGATAAATCAGTGTGGCAAATATTTCATTTGTATTATGTAGCTAGTAGACCCATCTATGTATGGTATAAATATTCTTCATATAACGATAAAACTACTATTCGTCCATCTACGACTATTTTAGTTCATGTAAATTATCTGTCTCGTGTGAAATGTATAGTTTAAGATAATGACACATACTCTGATATTCAGTAATGATTGGTTAGAAGAATTCGATAGCTTAGCTTCTCAAGAATATTTGTGCGAGGATATCTCTACTATAGCCCTATATTCACATACAAAATTGACTTCAATAACTGTAATTCAAAGCGGACAATCGTGGATATCAATCAACATATTTTCACATACTAAATCAAAGTTAATCTTCTATCATTTATAAAATTAAATTACATGGTTTAAAAGTTGTTATTCTTAAATATTTCACATTTTAAATTAACTGAGTAAATAAGTGAATACACTTAATTAACTTAATTTAATAAAAAGTGAAATGATTGAAAAGATAAATTATCTCAGATGATTTCAAAATATAATGTCCAAACACTGATTGAAATGTTATCAATGTTGAAAGAAAACTGTAAGTTGGAAGTTATCTTCTTTCATTATATCAGTCGAAACCGAAAGTAGAATTGGCAATTTTTAAAGGTCTATAATTCCCTGTTAATGGACATAACTGAATAAATTTCAAAGTTTGCAATGTTTTATATTCTACTGTCTGTCTGATAAGTTTCATGAACTGTTGTTAATGAGTTATGACGTTTGAAACACAGCCCTAAAAAATTCACATTTAACCCTCCCTTGTGACTGACAATGACTGTTCACGAGTGATTTTATTTTATTGATTTTGAAGGACCGTTTCCATGTCTGACTATCATGCAGAATTCATGAATTTCGACGGGTATGTTATTGAGTTATTGATGCCCTTGAAGTTGGCAATTTTGGTTAAAAAAAATTGAATGGTGCACTTTGACAATAAAATTTATAATTTGCAGATCCTGAGAAAAACATTTTTACAAAAAACAACAACATTACAATTACAAGTGTAAAAAGTGAGCCACCCAAAAAGGGTTATGAGAGACTAAAAGATTTACATGATTACACCAATAAAAAGAGTATATAATAGTAAAAATGACACATCATTTCTTAAAGAGTAAAAACGTTCTCTTCTGTAAAATAAGCTTGCACGTTTTGGCAGTTAAGAAGACAATATCTGGGCATGACATAGTAAAACATATTATCTGAACATCAGTAAAAGTACTAAAATTTTCATTTATGCTATCACAGTAGTTGAATAAAACAGAACGATAATCACGGTATAATGGGCAGTAGAGTAAAACATGCGACTCATCCTCGATGCTGTTGGGGCAGTTAAAACATGTTCTTTCAGTTACCGGTGTGTTGGTGTATCGTCCAGTCTCAATACGTAGTGGGGCGATGCCACAACGGAATCTGCCTAGTGCTCTTCGATGACTCCTTGGAATATTGCCTGCAATGTATTCTTCAGGTTTAAAAGTACATTTAAAAGTTCGATAAAATCTAAGCTTGTTTCCGGCGTCCCCTGGTTAACTGTTCTGTCGTGATAAGTCACTCTTCCAGTCCTTCAGATACTCGTCCAACACTTTGCCTCGGATTTCGCTGGATATAAAATTAACATGGAAAGTATTATGTATAGAGATAAAATGTTGCAGTTTGAGACTGGCCAGCTTCTTGTGGACTCTTCTATTCCAGTTGTTCTTCTTAATCTCTGCGTTCGAATTTGCCCACATAAAAACCTTGAATAAAAGTCTCTCTGAGTTGATGTTACACAGGCGTTAATAAAATCTGTTGATAATGTCCCATTGTCGTACGCAGGGTGGTGTCCAAGCCATATCACCGGCCACAGCTGAGTTAGGAGAGTACTTGTATAATCCAATGAAAAAGCGCATGGCTCTATTCCGGAGACCGTTGACAGTCGGAAGTGCATACGATCCCCAGATTGCTGCACCATACGAAATAGTTGGCCAAACCATACTGTCAAATAACTTGGTGTAGGTGTCATATCCCATTCCTCCGAGGATCTTAAACATGGAGATGAGTAGTCCTAAGGCCCGGCTTGCAGCGTTTACAGCAACTCACCCCATCCTGGAGTAGTCGAGTGACTCGGTCCTCCCAGATACATATATGAATCTGCCACGTCAAGCTCAATGTCTCCACATCTGAAGGTCACTGCTGTCTTTTCTTCTCAAGACCTCCGAAAATGCACTACCTTCGACTTAGCTGGGTTCACTGACATCTTACTAGCTACACACCAACTATTCAACGTGTTCAGTAAAATGTTCAGTTCATCTTCCGTTCCAGCCAAAAGGACTATGTCATCAGCATATGCCAGTATGCTTATCTTCGTGTTGTCTACTTGAATACCAATGTCAAGGGCTTTAACCTGTTGAATCAGGTCATTTAAAAACAAGTTAAAAAGCAGGGGTGATAAAAGACACCCTTGTCGCAGGCCACAGTTCACTTCAAACCATTCAGTTTTGAGCCCATTTAGCCAAACACAACACTTCACAGAGTTATAAAGAGACATCATCGCATGAAACATGTTACCACTTATACCCACATCTTGAAGCTTGTTCCACAAAATGCTTCTGTCGATACAATCGTAGGCCTTTTTAAAGTTTATAAAAGTAGTGAAAGTCTCCTTCCCCATGCTCTTTCTAGTCTCTATGATAGAGGTAAGAGAGTAAACGTGTTCTGTTGTTGATCGTTTTTTCCGGAAGCCATTTTGTTCGTCATCTGAAAGATTGTTATGTTCAGCATGGTTACTTAGTCTGGCGTTCAGTACACTGCAGTATAACTTGTAATTGGAACTTGTGTAAGATAGGGGGTCTCGTAGGTCATCAGTTGAAGACTTCGGTATTGGGTTGATAATTCCCTTGCTCCATTCGATTGGCACTTTTCCCAATTTAAAACAAGCATTAAAAAGACGGTGTAAAACATAAAGACAGGAGCTATTCTTTAAAACTTCGACTGGTATCTCATCACACCCACTTGCTTTTCCCCTCTTGGCATGTAGCAATGCCAGTTGCACCTCCTCCAAGGTTATATCTGCATTCAATAAGTCCAGATCTGTGACGTCATCCTGAGTTCTGGCGTCATCAGAGAGGTTGATCAATGGGTCATCGGTATTACAGTTTAAAAGTGTAGAGTAGGCATCCTTCCACGTTTTAAGAACTGTATCTGTGGTTGTCGAAACTGTGCCATCATCCAGTGTAACTTCCATTGGTATCTTCTTCTTTCTCTCCGCTGCAACCCCTATATGACCGATTTATTTCCAGAACTCACCACTGCTCTTGTCACATAACTCCTCTAGTCTGTTCAGTGTGTCTCTCACGTGCTGACGCTTTGACTTCTTCACTTGGCGGTCAAACGCTTTCCTTCTTTGTATGTAGATGTGCTTGAGCTCTCTCTTGTGATTGTCGTTACAACTACACCAGTTTTTCTCCGCTGCACACATATCATCCCACTTGGCTATTAGCTCGTCATTCCACCGTGGCTTCCTAGTTCGCCTTGCTTTATTAGAACGACATGAATTCACTGGCACACGACGTGGCGGCAATTTCTCTTGCATCTCCCTCTTAACAGTATGTACAAAGTCACTGAGGGCTAAATCTATATCGTCTTGCTTCCCATTAGATAGCTCGAAATTCTGGATTATGTCTTGAATGGTTTTTATACATGTATGTACCTGACATAAAATCATTTGGGATATTAGTGGAATCACTCGTTAAGATGTACTGGCAAGGGGTACTCTCATTTTTTCCTGTGACGTCACGAAGAGTCTCGCTGTTGGCACGGAGCTCGACACACCACAATAGCACTAAATGATCTAGTTAAGATACTTCCCCGGCATCCACCACCCCAACCAGATTAAGCTTATTCACCAGTTCACAAGGCCTGGTCACACGGAAGCCTTGAAGAGTGTCAAACTTATCATAGTAACACAGGCAGTAATCCACAACTGACACACCCCCCGTAGATACAAAGTATAATCATCATGTTCGCTTCGCCCATTTAACATACACAAATTAGCATTTATCAAAAAATCAATAAACATACGTCCATGAGTATTCACAACATCATCAACAATATTCCGTATAGGTAAAACATCAACTCCTTCAATAAAATCTAACAAGGTCCCACATCGGCTGTTAAAATCTCCACAAATACAAACAATATTTAAATCACGATACCGATATATCTGTGACAGTAGCGTGTCAAAAAAGTCAGCTGCGTCTATATGTCTTGTTGAATGTTCTAGTGGTAAATAACAAACACAAAACGTATATACAGAGTCCGTGAGATTCTTGTGTGTGAGTTTCACCTACATTATAGCTTCATAGGATATATCTAAAACACATACATCAAAAAGATCTAAAAGTTTATTCTTAATCAGAAATCCAACACCTCCAGAACCTTTCTTAGCTTTCCGGTGCAGGTTAGTGCGGTTATTTCCAAGCCACGAAAACCCGTCAAGTTCTAATTTGCTATCATCAACCAGATGTGTCTCTGCAACACCCAAAATGTCCACATCTAGGGTTTCTATACACTGCTTTCGCAACTGATGATTATCGGTAGTTGAATCATTTGACCAGGACGAAATATTCCAAAACGCGCATCTGGCCTAATACCTAGACCAGTCTGTGTTGCTCCGCCTCCTGTCACCGCCGTGACCTCTGCGTCCACGCCGTCCCTGTTCCCGATTGGCTGAACCGCTGTCATGATCACGTGATCTCTGTTGATCAACAGGAACACGTGGGTTGGTGTTGTCGTTTGCATCTGCCGAATTACCGTCGTAACGACTATGTCTGCGATCCTGGCGATGTGACCTCCAGTCGTCATGATCCTCTCTTCGACTGTGTCGATCCACTTTCTGCATACGGCTGCCCCACAGTGTCGGCGATAACACGCATGTTGGATTCTAAAATTCTCTGCTGGAGAGGCTTATCACTGTTGACATAAACATTGCGAAAGTTCTTACTGTCTTTCAGCTTATTCTTCTTTTCTAAAATCAATCCCTTATCTTCAACTGTTCTGCACCTCGCTATGATGACTCCCGGGCTCCTTGACCCCCAGGACTCCTTCCTCTCAGCTGATTCAACCTTGATGTCGGTCAGTTTGAGTCCGTCGCGGATAACACTATTCACCTTGTTTACTACGTTTTTTATGAGCAGATTGCAGCACGTTTCGTAGCACGATGTTTAGGTGAGTTGTAGGGGATTTCACAGTGTCTGCGTACGTCACGGATTTCTTGATTTTGCTATCGACATGCTTACGCAAGTCGGCATGTTCATTTCTTATATGGGTCATCTCCTTGTGCACATTTGCGATCGTTTCTTTCTCTTCAACCCGAACAGTTTTTATTTTCTCTTTTATCATCTTCTTAACTTTTTTAAACATCTTCTTCCATCATAGCCATTCTCTTATCAAAGTAATCAGTCTGGGCATTGATCGCTTGTAACAAATCGTGATTACTTGTGCTGCTCTGTCCCTGACCTCCCACCCGGCTCACACTGACATGGCCGACAGACAGACTATCATCGCAAGAAATGTCAACTTCACCATTACCTTTCAGCTTCTTATTGTAAGAAGTGTCTAAGTCTTCGTCGTCTGGTAACGAACGCTTTCTCTCCTCTGATGATCGCCGATTATCCGAGGGTGCTTCCACTTCGGTGACATTGACAACCCCTGCCGCCATTACACAGTTCACGTAGCTTTGTGATGAAGTGATATCCTGATCGTCACAGATCATGTCAAATTATTGCAATCAAAGTCACTTTAAATGCACAAGCGGATTCACAAATAATTCAGGGATACTGATCACTATTCAATCAACAGTTCATACCTTCAATTTTGATGAATTTCAAATTTTCTTTCCTCTCAGCAAAAACAATCAACCTTTCATACTCGCGCATGCGCATCAAGCACATCCTCTCGCTACAGAAGTTGCTCCGTCATTAATTCCCATAAAACCTCTGCCCTGCCATATGTGCTAATGATGACTTGTCAAAATCTACCTTTAGAACCTTACATGTATTATTTCCCTCATCGTATCTCTACCCGACACCATTGTACATTAAACCAGAGGACTGAATATGTACCTATATTCGATTGAGAATTCAAAATTTGAATACGCTGGAAATGTTCTTGAATAGAAGATCCCTTTTTAATATCGTTCACACCATTTTTATGTCAGGAACTAATATCGCTGACTCTAGTTACGAGTTTGTTGTCAGCAAATCACTAATAAGGTATATACCATGGTGTATCATATACGACATGACGCTTAATATATACAGAGCACTCGAATATTCATTGTCACAAGAATATAAAGAAATTTTGTAAGACAGTATAAGTATATATCCCTTTTTTATCTGACGATAGGCAAAGGCAAAATAAGATTTGAGGAGATCGTTATCTAGAACCAAAATGGTACAATAAAATATGTAAATCGGAATTTAACTAGAGACGGTCCTGATAAACTACTGCTTGTAGGTATCGCCACGGCTCATCACTCTTCAATAAGTGGTGAACAGAGCTCTTCAGGGCTTCCACTCACCAATGTACCGATAACGAAAGCATGTTAACATCAAAGTGTTTGATAAGTGAATGAGAGGCAGGGGATTAACTCTAATTATTGCGTCTCCCCGACTACATTCACTGTGTGCTATCAAGCTCCAATCCACATCTCTCTCCCACCTTTTTTCGTAAATCAAATCGAACAGGTATAGAAAAGTTATGTGTAGTAAACAACGGAAGCTGCGCTTCAGGAATCTTACTCTGGTTAATTTATCGTTGTAACAAGTTTCTTCAATCATTCACATCTGATCTACATGATTTCAGTATAATTCATCATTTGAATTTGAATTCTTACAAAAGCATCTGTGAATGGCGAGTATCCCCTGATGATAAAGTTTCATAAGGTTTTTAATCAATTAAACCGCTTTAAACATCTAACATGAGTTTTGAACTTCTTTATCTGTCAATATAGCGCTTGATGATCTAAGGATACTACTTTCGGTCGAAGAACAGTATTTCTAAGCACGTCCAATATACATATATCATGTTACTGGCATGTAACTGTGAATCTGACACTTCATGTCAATATTTGGACCAATTCGACAACATTTGTCCAAAGCACGGGAAATGAAATGTTTTCATAAATAACAGATAAATAGTCTGTCACGAATTCGCATACACGGTCATCCTTTACACAAAAACATATAATTCACATTTAGAATAATTATAACATTACTGTATATATATGCTTGACTCAAGTGAATGTAAAAGCAAACAAAAAAGCATCAGGTTTATTAGCCAAAATCAAAAGAGTATTATGGAATCATATCTTTTCAAATTTGCATATACTTTTAGTACTGTAATGATCACGAGAATTATATATGGGAAGCCACATAGACTTTACCTCATTTCGGCAGGGGGCTGTTCGCGTTTGTGACAGTTACCTTTTTAATGGCAGTGATTGGACAATCAGATATCAGATAAACAGATAAAACGGAAAACCAGCCCTATGTGAAAACGTCCCATTTTAGCTATAAAGTAAGAGAGTAGTAATAAAACGGCTATATATATGACACTTAATAATGCGATTGTGTAATAACGGATAGGCACTACATGGGATAAGCAACTGTATTATGTTGTGACAGCAAAAGGATGTTGTTTTTAGGATGTACATTGAATCTACCGTCTGCTCTACTGGACGACAATGTTAGATACAATGAACTATCCGTGAGTGCAAAAAGTAAATATCAAATCGAATATTTGCGTTGATAACAATAACTTTAGGGATAACACTAACTGAAAGATGTAGTAATCACCAACAAGGTAGGCTGTAGTTAAATTGGGAATAACACTAACTGATGGATGGAGTAATCTCATTAAGGTAGGATAGCTGTAATTACTCTGAAAATAACAGTAACTGATGGATGGAGTAATATCAACATAGTTGGCTGTAGTTGGGAATAACACTTAAATACGGTTATCTTAGGCTAGGTTCTAGTTTGATTGGGAATAACACTATAATCACCAACAAGGAATACTGTAGTTACATTGAGAATAAAACTTACTGAAAGATGGAGTGTTCTCAATTAAGTAGGCTGTAGGTACACTGGGAATAACACGAACATATGGATGGAGTAATCTCAACAAGGTAGTCTGTAGTTACACTGGGAATAAAACTAACATATGGATGGAGTAATCTCAACAAGGTAGGCTGTAGGTACACTGGAATTTACACTAACATATGGATGGAGTAATCTCAACAAGGTAGTCTGTAGTTAAACTGGGATTTACACTAACATGTTGATTGAGCAATCTCAAAAAGGTAGGCTGTAGTTACACTGGAAAAAACATTAACTGATGGATGGAGTGATCTCAACAAGGTAGGTTGTAGTTACACTGGAATTTACACTAACATATTGATTGAGCAATCTCAAAAAGGTAGGTTGTAGTTAAACTGGGATTTACACTAACATATTGATTGAGCAATCTCAAAAAGGTAGGCTGTAGTTACACTGGAAATAACATTAACTGATGGATGGAGTGATCTCAACAAGGTAGGTTGTAGTTACACTGGAATTTACACTAACATATTGATTGAGCAATCTCAAAAAGGTAGGCTGTAGTTACAATGGAAATAACATTAACTGATGGATGGAGTGATTTCAACAAGGTAGGTTGGGGTGATCTCAACAAGGTAGGTTATAGTTACACTGGGAATAACATTAACTGATGGATGGGGTAATCTCAACAAGGTAGGTTTTAGTTACACTGGGAATAACATTAACTGATGGATGGGGTAATCTCAACAAGGTAGGTTTTAGTTACACTGGGAATAACATTAACTGATGGATGGGGTGATCTCAACAAGGTAGGTTATAGTTACACTGGGAATAACATTAACTGATGGATGGGGTGATCTTAACGTGATATTTTATAGTTACACTGGGAATAACATTAACTAATGGATGGAGTGATCTCACCAAGGCAGGCTGTTGTTACACTGGAAATAACATTGACTGATGGAGTAATCTCCAAAAGATAGGCTGTAGATACACTTGAAATAGGAACAATCGGCAGTAAGTCCAACTAATACTGCAAATATTCATGAAGATTACTTTAAACAACATGAGATTTTACTGTGTCTTAACTGGCTAATAGCAAGTTCTGTCACTAACACTTTAGATGGAAAATTGTTTTACTCAAGTTTTATAGAAAATAATATCAAATTGATATTTGTTTTCCACTTTCACGGTCTCTATTGTTAAATGCCGAATTTAAAATGCACTAAGATGTTTATGTTTACAATGGTTAATAACTTAACAATGTTGGGTAGATCAATTGAATGACCCGAGCACTAACACGTGTGGCAGACTAATCGACATCTTACCTTACTTCTCAATTAAGGCCTGTATGATGAATGAGCTCATTGTGATTCTCTCAGCCCCTTGTACACTCCGGAACTTTTAGGGAGATGCAATTTCTTTAAAATCAAACAAATGATTTTATTACGCTTGTTCCGAAGATTCTGACGAGTAATGTCTAAAACATAAAGCTACATGAATTGGTGAAGGAATGAAGAAACAATAGGAACTCCTGCTCCGTGCAATCACACATTGTGACGTCATAATCGATCTGAACAATTCCCTCTGGGCAATACTAATCAGTTTTGAATAAAGCAGATTAAGCTGCTGTCACAAGACTGCGAGATAAAGATTATTCCTTCATTGTACATATGATTGACATGAAGCATTTCTGTTTTCGAATAACGATAGGAAATGGAGATAATCTTTCAAAACCTTTTTTTAAAAACAGGGCCCTTTGATTTATAGTTGTTACATCGACAAAGGCAGTTTTCCATTAGTTCGATGAGATGAATATTCTGCTCTGTGTGCTCCCTGCCCTGATGAGGAGATAATCAATGACCGCAAGTAAGTATCTGATTCTAGATGTCTCGCAAAACTGCATTCTTATAAGTGTTCACGGGAAAAGTTATTGCGTCATAATTTAAAAATGAACAAACATGTATGCTCAGGTGAACACAGGCCCAGTTGGTAGATAAATGTTCCATCTAGTTTGTTACATATCAAATTAAATTTTGTTCGCTGCCTCTTTCAATCTATTTGTATAGTTGATATGGTTTAAACACATGTATTTCAATGAAGGATCGCATTGGTACCCAAGCTATCATTCTCTCCAAACAGAGGTTGCTCCGTCATAATTTCCTATACAACCTCTGTCTTAATACGGAGGTTTCCCGGGCTTCCGGCAGTTTACCGTACCGGTACAATATTGCATTTTAAACTACCTGGTTATACTTCAGCCAATGAAAACACCGAATGCATTGATAACATATATTTGTTGTCACACAGGCCTGTGCAATGATACAGTCGAAAAATGAGGCGTTTGTGTTTTGTAAAGACGACTCAAAGTGCAAGGTGCATACTGGTAATCGAATAAAGTTTAGCTTTTGGAAAACTTACGGAAATTTGTTTTGAAACGGCGTCGCTGATTGCCCAACTAGGCCTAACTTTTATTGCATCCAATCGCGTTCTAGGCAAGGAAACCTACTAATTAAAACAGAGGTTGTACAGGAATTTATAACGGAGATACCACTGTTGGGAGAGAATGAAGAGCTATAAGCTTATCTAAATACTGCTCCAAGATATAAAGTAAAGTTCATGTCTTGGTAAATTTAAAATATATATGCTTAAACAAATGCCAGCAACTAATTACAAAAACAACAACAACTGCCGCATGTTAATAATTAAATCATAAAGCTAGTATTAAATGGAAGGAAGTTTAGTTTTTTGTTTATACCTGCCCACATGAAACAAGCATTAATGTCCACAGTGACTTGACTGCTATTTTGACGGCAGGAATAATAGTGTGACGTCACAAGTAAATACCATTGCGACGTCATATACGTGCACTGGTATTACACTAGTTTCAAATTGCAGTTTAAATAGTACACTGCAGTTTATTCTCATCCCTCCGATACGACGTAGTCGGGTGTTATAGAGTGGTCCGCGTGTCCGTCCATCTGTCCGTCCGTGCGTTTCCGAAGCGTTTTTTGAAACCGTATGACTTGGAAACTCAAAATTTGGTATGAATGTTACCTTCAGGATGTTGATGGACGTTCAGGGATAAAAATTTCAAGGTGCCGATTATTTTTTAAATTTAACAAAAGCCCCTAATTTTTCAACTTGGTTTCTTTTCCGAACGCGAAAACTGTATCACTTGGAAACTTCAAATTTGGTAGGAACTAACCTATAGGAATATATTTTTAGCATAATGTTCTTCGATTAGTTCAAAACTTTATTATAATGGAAAAGTTCATACACAGCATTGTTTGTTTGTATTTCATAAGTAATTCGTTTTGTTGATATGGTTCATTTTGTTATATTTAATTCAGTTTATCGACCTTATTGTCATATTTGCAGTCACCACAGGTATATGTCTGAATCTAAACCATCGATACTTCTTATCGACTAAGTAGCATTGAAAGCAGAAATATAATCATATAATCAGAAACATATCAAAACTATCTGACAATGAACAGGCGACACTAGAAGGTGTTTTAACTAAGACTGAAATCTCATTAGCACTTAAAAATATGAAAAATGACAAAAGTCCAGGACCAGACGGTTTTACAACAGAGTTTTTTAAATTTTTCTGGAAGGATTTGGGTGATTTTCTGTTAAAATCCTTAAACTTTGGTTATAAAAATGAAAAATTATCTGTGACACAAACTCAGGGATTGATAACCTGCATTCCAAAAGGTAACAAACCTAAAAAATTTCTTAAAAACTGGCGACCAATTTCTCTTTTAAACACTTCGTATAAGATAGGGGCTTCCGCCATCGCAAATAGAATAAAAACAGTTCTCCCAAATATCATCAGTGAGGATCAAAAAGGTTTTATTTCCGGTAGATATATTGGAGAGGTAACACGATTAATTTATGATTTAATGGAATACACAGAAACATTTCAGATTCCTGGCTTATTATTGCTAATTGACTTTGAAAAGGCATTTGATTCAGTAGACAGAACATATCTCACTAAGGTTCTACAGTTTTTTAAATTTGGACCAAGTATTATACAATGGATTGAGACACTATATAACGGTATTGAATCACGTGTACTTGTGAATGGCTTTGCCTCCGAACCATTCAAAATTGGACGCGGCTGTCGTCAAGGTGACCCAATTGCCCCATATCTATTTATACTTTGTGTTGAAATTTTAGGCAGTATGATTAAAAACAATAAAGACATTAAAGGGATAGAGTTAGGAAATATTGAATACCTACTTGCACAATTTGCCGATGATACCACGTTGAGTTTAGATGGATCTGAAAAATGCCTTTATGCAACACTAAATACTCTCCAATTTTTTCAACGTTTTTCCGGTTTGAAGATAAATGTAGAAAAGACCAAATTAATATGGATTGGATCCAAAAAGCGATCTAGATATAAAATGTGCAAAGACTGGAAATTTGATTGGACTCAGACGAACTTTTCTCTTTTGGGAATTAACTTCGATATTGATCTTGAGAATATGGTTGACAAAAATTATGGTGAAACTTTTACAAATATTGAAAACCAAATGAATATTTGGTCGGCTCGAAATCTCACTCCTTTAGGCAGAAACACCATCCTGAAATCCCTTTTACTTCCTAAATTAAATCATTTATTTTCTTCACTGCCAGATCCACCAAAGAATACACTTGAAAAATTCCAGAAGAAATGTTTTCAATTCATTTGGAGGGGTAAGCCTGATAAAGTTAAACGCGATGTCCTTGTTCTTTTACCTCAGCATGGAGGAATAAAAGCTCCAAATATTAAGGAAATTATCGCATCTCAAAAGCTAAGGTGGATAAGTAGACTACAAAGTGGAGACAATAAATGGGCTACTATTTTGGCAAACAGAATAAATAATATGAATGAGCTTTGGCTTTCAGATAGCATCTTTATTCGAGATAAATTGATTCCAGAAATGACAAATACTTTTTGGAAGGATGTTCTCATGTCATATTCAATTTTTATCAATAAGTGTAAAACATCAAGCATTTCAGAAAGCGAACTGCTAAGTCAGTCTTTATGGAATAATGATGGAATAAAAATAGATGGAAAGCCTATTATGTACAGATCATGGTATAACAAAGGTGTAATATTTATCAATGATCTGATGCACCACGAGGGTAGACTTATCAATTTTGAGGAATTCGAAAATAAGTTTAAAATTCAAACTAATTTTTTAAGCTATGAAGGTATAAAAAAGTCCGTTATGTCTTATATCTCTAAGTTAGATATACAAAACATACAGAATGTTTGTCCAAATCCAATCTATCCTTTTAACTTATTTCATATTAGCGAAAAATTAAGCAGTAAATATATATACACAAAATTAATGGATTCGAAATATGTGCAATTACCTTGTTACAGCAAATGGGCCAGAATATTAGACTGTGAACTCTCAGAAAAGGATTGGAGAGTATTTAATATGATAGCCCAAAAATGCACTCGTAGTACTGACTTGAAATGGCTGCAGTATAGGATTATCCATCATATTCTACCTACAAATTGTTACTTATTCAGAATAAAGGTATCGGAAACACCGCTATGTCGATTTTGTAATAAAGAATTGGAAACTTTAGAGCACCTATTTTGGTATTGCGACCCGGTTGTAAAAATGTGGAAAAGTTTAGAAAAATGGCTACAAACCGCTCAAATTCATATAAATTTAACAGTGTCAAAGATTATGCTCGGTATAAAAGGAAGAAATAACAATCCTATTAACGCTATCATTTTACTTGTAAAAGACATTATATTCAAGAACAGTCAAATAAGGAATGTTCCGAATTTTCAGTATATACTTGGCCAAATCAAACAATACTACGACATAACGAAATGCATTTACTTAGTTTCCGGTGAGAATGACCCATTTGTAAAATTCTGGTCATCTCTACACACCATATTGAGAGATTAAATGTTTTGATAATCGACTGTATATATTCTGTTTTACACACAGATCATTTTCTACTTAGAATATGCACGTCATATTGGCAATGTTTGTTATGTGCATATACCTTCACCAATAGTATAACCTGTATAGCGCTGAAGGTCACTGTAGCCTATTTACTTATGTCCTTTTGCTGAAATGTATGATGTTCTTTATTCTTGCTCAACTGTGAATATGTACAAACCGAATGTATGTAAAACTTGAAAAATATGCAAATAAAAAAAAAAAAAAAAAAAAGAAATATAATCATTGCATAAAGGTCGGGGTGCTTGAATCCTTCTGTCCATATCTTGTGCTTACAGGCCTACTACTAATCGTGGTGCATTCAAGTACACACACGTGGTCGGTACAACTTTAGTATATATATACTTCTATTATTTCATGACTTCCTAGACTTCACGTATTTGCTAATTGTTAATTATAACCAGTATCGCAGGCTTTGAACGTTTGCCTTCCCGGAATTAACGTTCATACAGACAGTGACAGCTCGAGGTGTTTTAATGTTGGTAATGTTGAACCCTAGAGAAGACGATATGGAGATCAAGGGTTATTGTATCGGTTAAACATTTAGGAGTGCTTTCTTATCAACCTATGAAGACTGATTGATATCGTGTGATTGTGAAATGTTACACCTGAAAAACCTTTTCAATCATCAGATCAATAGTAAAGATGTTAAGTATTTATTATAATCACCCTGTTTTTCTGACAAATGAAAAGCCTAAAATGCTTTATTTTTTAGTTTCTCCTCATTTATGTCATTATGCACATTGAAATTTTCACCACAACTTTAACTAGTTGAAGAAGAAATGTGTGACAGTTAGTTCTTACTTACAACTTTCTCATCGCTTAGACTGCTTCCTGTACTCTAACTCTAAAGGAACACGCACATTTATAAAAAAAAATGATGAGTTATTCTGTGATGTTAGATTCACACAATCTCACACCACAGGATAATTCACACAATGGATATATTCCTATGTAATTTACATTTTGCAACTTTTGAATCTGGAGATCAAAGTGTGTAAAATTCATGATCTTACAATGTTTGATAACTAGGTACATATATCTCATTTATTATTTCATTTCATTTATCAATCGTTTTTATTAAATGTCCTAAATCAAAACGAAATTTTGAACATCGACATTCTATTAAAATTAAGACCCCTCTCAGCCAAATTCTTATTCTTATGCAATGTCATCGATATTTCCAAGATGATGTCAGTTTACAACACAATGGGGCATTTGAAACCAGCATCAGCCAATGTTCAGTGGCCGTCGCATTAACATGTAGGGCAATGCTTACAGCGCAGTTCATTGCACCCGCGGAGGAGGTATGTCCGTTAGTAACCTTATTTTCCCCTTGTAAATGAATGGACTTTTGATCTTACCAACCTACTAATGCGTGATACATAAAATATACGTTCACTCATTGTTTTAATGGGTATTTACATAGACAGCCATGAATTTAAAAAAGACGGGCAATTAAGGTCGGATATATCCGCCGCCAAGAGGGAAAATTTGAAATATATTGAAAACAAGTTATTAACCCTTATCTTTAATCAACCCTTATTAACTCATATTTAATTTGAAAACTTTCCTTGGCAGTCCATCGGACTTGTCATAATCGGAAGATTATTGTTTAAGATCCTTTATTTTACTTTGCACGGCATTAAACTTATAAGTATCTTCCCTGTATACAGTAATATAACTTGTGTTTTCATGAAACTGGCAAATGATAAAATTCCAAGGAAATTGAAAACCCAAAAATGTTCGTGCTCCCCTATAGATCCCCTAGGATATTTGTTCAACATACAGAGTTTCCACCTTACGAGTTTTAGTTCTGGTTTGGAAACAAGTTGTGTTTCTATGGACACGGCTTAAAAATTAAATGTTGGAGGTAGTTGAAAACACTAAAGGCGCCTGTACTTATGATGACTGTTCCGTGTACCAAGTGTCAATGAGTTAGGTCTTATGTTTTTTTATCAGGAAAAAAGCCCGCACGCAGGGACGAACGAAGGTCATTAGGAGGTCAACAACCCATTATAACTTCGTTTCAGTTGGCATTAATTAGGTCGCATTGAGCATATATGTCAGTTGACAGTTTTATCTTTGCGTTTGTAGGGCACAACTTTCAAAATCAAAATCAGTATATAGTATTTTCATGTTCATTTTAAGATCGTTACAGTCAAAAGTATTCATAAGACGATATGTAAAGTAAGATAGAAAAACATAATTCTATGTTCTCGTCTTTTCTTTATTTCCCCAGAGTATTGCATTGGAAATTTGTTTGTATAACAGAACAGTGCCTTCTTATAACGAGGCGAATATGATTGGATAATTGTAAAAGAAGAAGGAGTTTGCTTTTCCATTTTTGTTATGAGAGGGGAAAATTGTGACGGACGACTTCATAGCATGGTTATGATTATGAACTTAAGATAAATTGAATTGATGTTACAAAACGACTATTTTCATGATAATTTTACAAATTTCAATAGTTAATGTGATATGTAGGTTAAGCATTACATATAAACAGACCGTGTGATCGTTATGTTGAATAACCTAATCTCTTTTCTTCACATCAACGTCAGTTACATGTAGCTCTCAGTTCCATATCGGTATCTCGCCTCGAAAGAACTTTCAACCATATTGTGTTATGGGGTACTTTAACGTTAACGAATGAAACACATTTCAATATCTATTACAACAAATCTAAAACGTTTCAGAAATTATCACAAAGTATTCGCCCTGATCTTCTCTTAGGGGATTGTCCCGTTTCTTACCAGAAGGTCAGTTATTAGAGTGACACAGAGAATGTTTCATAAATTTTAATTGGCTGAGATAAAATTCAGAATACCATCTGTCTTTTGTTCAATTCAAATATATGAAAATGCATCTGTATCTCTAAATGCCAAAATCAGGGTATTTACTCGTTTTCAATGATAAAAGAAAAACTGCACATGCCATATATATAGTTAATAAGTCAGAATTGTGCATCTAATTTACATGGATATAACTTAATTGATCTATTAAACACTTTCAAGGTATATTTTCGCTTGTATCTGCTGTAAATAAATTTCCAAAATTACGTTCAAGTTATAGGGGCGCGCCATTGTCCGGATTTAAATCACAAAATACAACTTAAATCTGTTTATTGTCCGCATACTGAATTAATGAGCAGTAAGATGGTGACTTTCAGAGACAATCACTACTTCTCGATGAAATAACACCATTTACAAAGTCTGACATATTTGACTCCAACAACATACTCTGTGATCGTTTACGAAGTAATGCAACTTTTATGTCAACATACTTGAAACATTACTGTGGTGAGCGATTGTCCAGCGTATTTCATAGGTATATGTAGTTCCTGAAATAAGCTTAAATAAATATTTCCCCTTTCAAAGCAATGTTTGTTCAATCAAAGAAAATGTTACAAAACAAACTTGTACTATGTGAATTCATTTCGCGTTTAATTCCTACCTCAAACCTTCAAAAGGTCCTCACCCGTGGTTGTTGTCTTGATACTTGATTATTTCGGATGATCGGGCTGAGTAATGAGTAATGGGATGTTTTGACCCTCTGAAGATAATACATTTGGCATAAGCATGTTTAACCAACCATTACTTTTAATATATTCTCACAAAAATAACTTACAAGATTGAATAAGATTTTCTTTCATTTCTCATTCTATTTTTAATATTTGTCCTTCTTTATTTAAGTTTTTTTCAGTTTGTAGTTGGAAATGTTTTTAAATTGTCACGGTTAAGGCCCCGAATATTCGCTTATTTTAGTTAAATCCTTATTATTAAGACACATTAAGATGCATTGATGATACTTATTCGTATTTGAAACCAATTTGATACAATCTTTAAACAATATCTATCTTCCATTCTTCACTTGCAAGGTTTTCGTACATAACACTGAGAGTAATGGCCTCGTAAATTTTCTACATAAAAGTATTGAAAAAAAAGAAGATGCAAAGAATTGAAATGCTAGTATTTAATATTTAATGTCGACAGAAATTACCATTAGTATTTCCACTTTGATTTAACAAAATCTTATCCAAGCTATCCAATGAAGCACTCTTTGTCTAATTCGAGGTCAACATGAAAGCTTGTTCCTTTGATAAAAAAGATCTACCGTTATTAAGCCGCTAAGAAATCTATAAGAAGAAATTATAGCATACAGATTCTCACTCTGATGATTTTAGTTTTAGATAAGATCTCCTCATATTATCAACGATCTTTCTCATGGGGAAGCAATTCTATCCATTAAACTACATAAATCCTGATAAAATTTCCAACATCACCTCATTCTTCCCCATAAGTCCTACAAGTTTTCATACCGGTTAAACATGATGGGTATTTCATCGGCGAGAGGTGTAAGTGTAAGATTTGCAATTTGAATTTACTGCATATTCATTCAAATGATTTTCTATCATGAAATCGAACTTGATCTATTCCTTCTGATAACAGTATTGTCCAAGAACCGGGAAAGTCTGTTTAAGAGACCGGGAGAAAGAAAGACGTGCATAGAGTTGAGAAAAATGGATCCCTTGTCTGCAAACGTCAATATCAGATTAAGTGTTTGTTAAATAACCCAGCTTTACGACTGCTTCATGCATGTGAAGCTACTCTTACATAAGCAAGCGAGTTCCAAAAATAAAGATTTGATTTTTTGTTTTATAGTTCCATTTGTCGTTATTGTCTTCTTCCAGTTTCATAAATAGTTAAAACTTGAATTGAACTCGAACTATGAATTTGTAACTACATTACACTGATGTGTAAAAGAGAGCATTGCAGAGATCAACCTGCACTATCTGTTATTTAATATGACATACTTTCTATCATTATGACCTCTTAGAATACATCTAGAAAATATTTTACTTTTCCGCCAATATTTCTCTGTGGATAATCTTACAATATAAATTCAGAACAATGGAAAACAATTATGTTGTAAATTTAGCTATAAATATAATTCATTTCGAAACTTCCCTTAGTTAAGAAAGAATCAATCAGAATTGTACATCAGATTACGTTCTCTAAATGTAAATGCGGAAGGTAGATATGATAAGATTCGTAACAATGCATTGTCTTGTTAGGCTCACGGTAAATTTAACATTTTTACCAAGCTTGAGGAAAGCTTGAGCAAGTTGGATAATTGAATATTTTTTTTAAAAAGATCATGTTTTCAATGCTAATACAGATTTAATGTTATATATAACTATTTGAAAGCTGTATGTGGAAATGTAACTCATGCCAGTTGGTGTTATGATGTGTCCAAATATTTGCCGATTTAATACATTAAAAAAACTTGAGATGAAACGGTTGAACATGATCATACAATCATGCAAAAACTACATTGGTATGGTTACTGAAATAATGCAGATATTTGTATTTTTTCGGGTTAGTTCCTCTTACTGAGATCGAAAGCACACATGTGCGTTCCAACAGATAAATATAACGATGTCTAATTGGCTGTACCACTAGAGATTATAACCTTGTTACGTAATTCTCTGAATGGCGATCAATCTTTGATAATTCAGATGAAAATGGATTTGTTAATATGTATTGTTTATAATACACAAGAATATGTTCATAGATGCTTCTTGATTTAGCAACTTTAGAGTTAATGTTTAAATGAATAAACATACTTGTTTTGTAGGTGTCATACATTAGAACAACGAATATAGTTAACTCATTTGTGAAACTTTGTAATAATGCATTTCTTGTTTCATTCCGACTGCAAGCCCACATCATACTATGACAGTATAAAACATCATGAAATTGAGATCTAAGAGCTAAATCGGTTCACTCATATAACTCAGAATATACCAGACAGTCCTGATATACAACTGCTTGTAAACGCAGGTATCACCACGGCTCGTCACTCTTCAATAAGTGGTGGACAAGAGCTCTTGAGGCTCTCACTCACCATGTTAGCATGAAAGTATTGGATAAGTGGGTTACAGGCAGGGAATTATGTTCAATAATGGCGTGTGTCTTGCTGCATCCTCTTTGTACTAAGGACTGGAGTGAGTATCTCTTTCAAAAAACCCATCACCATGTCAGTAGAACGGGTTAGAGGAGATCAGTGTTTGCAAATAACTTTAATTGTAACAATCTTGCGCAGACACAATTTTTGCCTTTCACCATACACAACCAATTTCAATGCAGTCAGTGTCCATTTGCAAATAAATTCTAGTGTATTTCACCAAATAACCGTCGAAGCCATATATGGATCTATGTATAACCCCGCTCTGTTTCCCGGGTAAGCAGGAATGTCATTACACAGTCTGCAGCATGAGCTGTATTACTATCTTGACAACTCATACGAATGGAATAAACATAAGATGGTCATGTCATCAGTACCATGTACAGATAAACGTGGCGTTCTGAAACCTCTGAAAATAACCTGGATAGCACTTTCTGGCTTCAATGAAAACCTTTGCCATTTAGTCGGAAGTAGTGATAAAAACAAATTCTGCCGAGCTTTCACTCTGCATTCACTTTTCCGGTCACTGGGAACACGTAACATTAAAACATGGTTTGTCTGTAACTTTTATGGGTCTTGCAGATATACGTAGGAATCATTAAGGCTAAAATAGGGTCAACGTTTTACGCACATCAAGGTGGAATCTCCTGGTGGTTGTCTAATGTAGAGATTATATTTAAGGATCAGTTGTTATTGCTGCCGTCAATAATGCAAATCAAGTTATTGATCTAAAGTTCAATCGGAAGTAAAAATGCATGGCGGCAAAATCAACTGTTACTTGTAAAGAATATCAAATTCATGTTTGTGAACAATTTGGTTCCGCAAACTTAAAACAAGGAATGTACGTGGCCATAAGTTAATAATTTTTTTAATTTTTTCATGACCATATGATCAAAGTCATCGTTTTCAGATTCAACCAGATCGAGTTCGCGACCCATTACCGCGAGCTGTCTTGGCTAAGAGCTCTTAAGTGATGTCGATGTTTCTTAAGGCACGCAACATGTCATATACATCTCCAATGACCCGTTTTGGCGATGAACTGTCAGTAATTAGTGCTTCGTTTTACATTATGCCGAGGCTTACAGTCCTTGAGTCGTTCTTGTTGAAACAGTTTCTTCTTTATTAACAAAAACATGTTACCTAAGCAGACGCCATTCCGTCAGATACAGATAGTTAGCGGTCCAAATAGTGGAGTGTTTCTACAAGCTGCATCACCTTCATTTAGAGGTCTTGAGATGTTTCCATTACACACTGAATTAAACAGCATCATCATCATCAGTAGTAAGAAAATCAATGTAGATTTGGAAACTTTTGACTTTCTATTAATACCTGTACCATATCTAAGCTGATTTAACTCGAGTTTATAATGACTTAACAGTAGACCGACTCATTATCTTATATCATAGTTTATTGTGGGTTATTAGAAACCTTTTTTTAACGTCATGTTATTTCGATATAGCTTTTTGATTGTTTGCTTTTTTGCAACGTTTAGCATTAGCAGCTTTCATAAAACTATGTACAACTGGATATCATTTTCTGCAATACAGGTTGAGAGGTTGAAATATCATGTCATATGGATGTAAGGAACATTGATTAGATGAATAAATTTAAGACATTTAACCGCTTAGGCACCACTTTCTGAAAATAGTAAATTATTTTTAATTAAGCAGCCAATTGATGAATGAGACAGAAGTTAATGTAAGATTCTTATATCTGCTACGACAGGCTCACTGACAGTAATTCAATTAGCAAACAACATATTTCATCAAACACTCAAATATACTTTATAAGGTTAAGTCTAACAGAGCCAACCTATTCAACAGTCATAAACTTTTATACTTACAGTTGGCTATGTAAACTCAACCTTTCTCACTGGCATAGAGTCACCATAGTGGCTTATTGTGACGAACGTGTTCGTAAAGTTGCTAAGTTGGCACTCTGTTGGCCATCGCATTACATTCGAGTATCATCAACGGACTTTTTTATTCAAATTCTATTGAATAACTTATTTCTCTGACTTATTTTATTTACATACTTTAGAGCTAATTTTAAGTCTATCTAAAGGAAAACTTAACAAATTATTATTTTCGCGGATGACTTTCTGATTTCATGTTTTTTAGCGTGTTAGATAATACTTGCAACAGGTGAAGCGGGATTTTAGAACAGTGTACATGTATTTCCGTTTCATGTTTCTAATTAGAATGTTTTAACAGAGTAATTTGTAAGTGAACATTGACAACCAAAATCCAAAACAAATAAGAAGTTGCTTTCAACATCAAATAAATATTCGTTCACGATTCTACAAACCATCGTCAGTTCACATCCTATCAGTCTTTACTCTTTGAATAGGATTTTTCATCGTTACTTCACTGACTTCTCTAA
This sequence comes from Phorcus lineatus, assembly GCA_921293015.1. Classification (NCBI taxonomy): domain Eukaryota; kingdom Metazoa; phylum Mollusca; class Gastropoda; order Trochida; family Trochidae; genus Phorcus; species Phorcus lineatus. The sequence continues at coordinate 12,760,040 of OV121090.1, forward strand.
AAGAATAGATATTGTAACCGCAGGCCGATTTTATGGTCTGTGAAGATTAGTGCTTCTAAGAGAGTGAGGGAGTAGGGATTAACGTGCTGTTTACAGTATGTTAACTTTTCACGCGTGTTTTTGCTGTTATATCGGAGGATACAATTTATTTTCATTCATCTACATTTGTTTGTTTAAACAACAAAGATTTATTCTTAATAGACCTTTGATGAGGAAAACAATTGGATATGAGGTAATCTTAGTATTCAGTAACGTGTAATTGGTCATCTCCTCACTGCAAAACAAAATGATGGTATATGACATTTGAATAATTTCAACTACTTAATTACAAAAGTAGATTTACACCAGATTCGGGAAAAACGAGATAAATCCACATCACTCCCTAGTGTATTAACAGATGACTCTGAAGTTTCATTTTGCAGAAAAACCTCAGTGCGTGATGAACCGAGCACGATGTTGTGGCAATGATAACATTATAAAGCCGCCAGCACATGCAGCTCCCTAACACTGTTTCCGCTCCTGTACTCTGGTGTTTCAACCCTGTCTCCTCTCATCTCCTCAATTCCTGCAGAGTAACCATCCGCCTCGGGCTGCTCACTTTACTTTCAGGACAAAAGTAAGAAGGACTCGTTGTATGTAATATTTTCTATGTCTTCGTGACGAAATCATCGAATGAATCAAATTAGAATATCAATTTTCTACCCTTAACAATGGTGAACTTAAATTGTAAAATATGAATTCAGTTGCTCGAAATTCATTAACGATGATTTTACCAAATTTGATTTAAAATGTTGGCGATGTTCCCTCATTGATTACTACTGTAGCCATATTTTGCTGAGACAACAGATTTTTGACTATTTGAAATAGAGGAGCCTTGGATGAGGTTTCGTGATTTTGACATATTGTGGCTTTGTAAATATGTGTTTACTTAAACGATTATGAACTATAATCTCACGAGGATGCTACAATAGTTCTTCTTCAGAATGGTCTCTTGATTTGTTTTTAAGGGAAAAAATGAATCTTTTTTTTCATTTTTCAAGTTGTACTTTCTTGGATAAATGTATGTCGTGACCTTCTTTTGTTAACAACACGATTGATAAATCATTTTTAAGCAGGACTACCAAATTAAAAAGAAAAATTAGTTTCAAATACGCATTAATCATGTGTTATGAGTGACATATTCTTTAATATTGCAATGTTTTTATCGTCATTTTCATCATTATTCCATGAATCAAAACTCCTAGATAAAAAGATCATCAAATTAGTGATAGCATATGCGTATTTAAATGCGATTTTTTAAATACAAATATATCGTATGTAGTAACTTGTCATTAAAAGTAATAGTTAGAGTATAGATAAGAGATGACATAGAAGAAGGGTAGAAAAAATAAAAACACATTTTGTTACCAAAAGAAGCAATAAAATCTAGTTTAAAGCCTTAATTTGTACCAACAACTTTTCTGCATAAAAAACATTATTATGCCGCCAGAAAAATCTAAGGATGACACAAACCAAGGGCCCAAAGGGAAGAATATTTTGACGACGGTACATAAGACAGTCAGTCAAGCACAAAAGGCAATGCTAGAAAAACCAAAGCAATGGAGACATCAAGACTATAATTCATCCACGATGCAATTAGCTAAATGACAAAACAGTCATGGATGTACTAGTTGCATTCCCTTTAGCTCATTGTCATATCTTCATATCTAGATTAGATTATGTGAACACCAATAGACCAACTGAATGATTTATGACTTCATTCGCCTAACTTGTATTGAATCTTAAAATATCATAATATTATTCAAACAGAATTCACAATGTAAGAATGTGTGTCAAAGAAAAAGCACAAATCATGGAAGTAATACTTATAAAATCATTTATACTTATGAATAAAAAAAGTACACCAGTAAATAAAAAATATGTTAATGTAAACGATATGAAGGTCAATCATATTTGTTGTTCAGTCAAGCGAGTCATGATCAGTATTCAGTACTTCGTATTTGGAAAGGAATCTCGTGGTATCTGTAACCAGATCCTCCGAAGAATTCTGATGAATCTCGATGAAAGGTGAATACAACAGCAGTTCTGGCTAAAACACAAATTATTCTTAATGTAAAGGTAGATGCTGATTAAGGCTTCAATCACCCATGTGACCCTACTAGGTCTTACAGTGTGGTTTATAATTCCTTCAATTAGATACATGACTTCCGTATCGTTGGTGAGATAAATGGCAATTTTAGTATCCCAAAAGAGAGCAAACTTGTATTCAAATGGTACCATGAACAGTGTTTTAAAGAGACTTCGACAATTTCTTAAACGAGACATGTAATTTTGAATTAGAGTAAATCAGTTGTTTTTGTTTGATTATTCAGTGTTTATCAATAGGTGTCGCTTGTATGAGATCAAGAACATCTACAGGCAAATGGTCTTACTGCTGTTGTGTCATCAATTATTACCCTCCTAAAGCTAGTCCAAACTCAGAACTACGACGACGATGCTATGATGATCTAAAGTTCATGTCAAATGCTTAATACTTCGTAATGCTATTAATTAAGAAAATCGGCATTTTTTATCATTCTCGGCAAGAGAAGGCATCGGAGATCAGTATTTCTTCTAACTTTAAATCTACCAAATAGGAACAGATACCTTTTTGCTCTGTTTGTACGAAGATTTGCATTTGACCAATCCCAACCAATATCAAAATAGTCAGTAGTGTCTCTGACTGGAAACCTCGAGATTCTTCAATGGGACTGAAGAAATAAAAAAATTACCTTCATATATTTTGCATGAACATGTTTTCTAGGGTACAATCTACGTCATAGACTGTATGACTATCTCGATGTAAGCCACATTGTGTGATCATCTGACTTGGCGTTTCAGTGCTTCTGATCTGTAACAGTCACTTCATACGTCATCAACTATTATATTTGGTTTCTAGACGGAATAAGATCTCATGACAGATGCGAAGTTGTTTCTTGCATAATAAATTCTAGTTGAATAGATTGTTCATGTTTTGTTAAAAATCTATGGTACACTTCACTGTTTCCATGGATAAATCATGTCATATGAAAAAACTATTTAAACTGACAATTATACATGAACATTATTAACTACCATGGCTCAACATTGTTCATGAAAACGTGTCGAGTGACTGAGATTAATGTCACACCTATTGCTTGGATTTTACCACCTAGATCGCTTTGGATCTGAATCTTGTAAAGTTTCATCAGTGATATGACATTGTCATCGTTATTTTTATATTGTTCATATTGCACATTCGATATGACAAAGTTATTACACCGACTTCGCTTTCAGTACATCTTTCATAACGTACTCTACACACTGTAGATTAATGGTTCGTGATTTCATTTGATCACTATCATGAAGTTCAGAGACGACCCAGCCAATACGAGACTAAGCACTGCAAGGTGTCAAGTAAGAGATTCAGAAGCTTCTCAAGTAACACATCCTGTCCTGCATATCCTCAATATTGCAGCCTTCATCTTCAACTGTCGGTTATTAGTGGTCCATCAAGTAACGTTATGAGGCTAATAGTTCTAACTGTTGAGAACGTTCACAGATCTGATTGGCTCAAAGGGAATTTATTACCCAAGCAGGTGTTAATCACTCAGGTGGCAATCATTCATAGTTGAGTAGGGGTTTTTCAACAGGGATGGAGGAATACCAGGTGTGTGTAATTTGTCTTCAGATTCTTCCTTCATCACACACTTTACAATTCATAATTAGATCACATGATGGAATGGTGTATCTGTCTTCTCATAATGCAGCAAATTAATACACTTTAAAATTTGAAGAATCTATCTAGGATTTTGACAGAATATAAATGTAAGACTTCCAAGTTGTAAGCTGTTTTATACAGAATCTAGAATGAAATAACAGTATAGCAACTTATTTCATTTGACATCCTATTTATTTGTTGGTAATGAAAAAGTTTTTTACAAAACCTAAAACTGGGAGTTCTCTAACAAACACATACACCTTGTTATCAAGGTGTTTTATTGAATAGGAAAATATGTTTGATAATAAACTTGTTACAGAAAAGGTCATTCAGTTACCGATTATTGTTCTCTTAACAAAGCTAAAATTACAGTATAAATTGTTGGTGTCAGGTAACAAACAGCAAATATAATTATAAAGTTGACATCAGACTTTCAAACCCCTTTATAATGCCAAATCAGGAAGGAACCATTTTTCAAGAGTTACATCTTCAACAGCCCTAAATTTTAAAAACCTCTTATTCCTTTCAGTTTACAATGTAGCTCATCGGGCTTAGCGACATCTTGATGCAATAGTACTTTGTTTTGTTCGTAAAACACCTCCACTGACTCTGTGTCAGCCACCGCTTCATATTCAAACTTTTTCAAACACTCCACATCCGCATCTCAATCACTCAAACATCTTCTTAACTTTTGGAAGCCTATACGAACTGACAACGAATATATATATATCGTATATATCATATTGATCCAGTCACAACAATGCCGTCAACAACTTCTCTTATATACAATTTCACTTCGGGAAGATGAACACAGGCTAATACTTTTCCTGTAAGTCCCTAAGATGTTGTTGTGCCATATCTACTGCAATCATCTTGAAAATCCGGTTTAAACTGAATTAAATTAAACATAATTTACGCTAGCAAAAAAAAAACATGCAAAATTGAAGATCGCAGTTCTGAAGAGGGAAACAGATTTCATCCATATACAATGACGTCATAAACTAGAGTCATAATGTCATATTGGCGACGGTGAAGATCACAGTTTTTTTTAAAGGCTCCGTTTGTCACTTAGCTCTTGGTATCAATCAAGTTTACAAGTAAGATAGGTCGCTCGTATTTTATATTTAATTTCACTTCTTGTCAAATACTTTATAATGAAACTTGTATTTTGAAGCATCAGGGTTTGACACCAAAGCAACATTTTTTTAATGAAATATCTATTCCTGACTGGTAATGGCAGATTATTTAGTCATATGAGTTCAATAAGACTCGAGCTTTATAAAGTCAATATAACTCGGTGAAAATAATACCAAATTCCCAGTTACTCATAAAACATTGTTTAGCAAAACAGAATGACAACAGGATTCATCTAAGTAATATCAGAACGAAAAGTATAGATAATTGTTGATTTTCAAAATTCTTTCATATCAATCTGTAATTCTTTTGAAATGTCATATGCTTCTAAGCTGTCAATGGCAAAAGTATAAAGGATGAAATTCAAAAATTATAAGTGTAAAAACATATCCACATATTTCAGTTTATTCATAAGTGTCTAACTTTTCTATGTTACCAGCGTGATATTGTCAGTCAACATTAACAACCCACGATAAAACTTATGGACATCAAAGAGTTGCCTAAACGTATAAACGTTCATGTTGATATTTGTTGATGCTGCTACAAACTGTCATCAGTTCAAAGCCTTTAAATCTTGCTCTTTGTTTGGCAATGTTTTTAACTGATCTGCAAGATTATTTTCACTGTTACTTCATAGACTTCAAAAGAATAACGATCTAATGGGACCAGCAGGCAGATTTGTGTGTTCAGTTAGGATCTGCTCTATTAAGTCGGAGGTAGCAATTTATTGAGATCCTAAATTATCGGATTGTTTAAACATCAAAGACTTGTTCCTATGAAACCTTTGATGGATAAAAAATAAGATGGTCATGGGATCTTGTAATGTGTTCCTGACAAACAGGTTCACATGTGCGCCATAATCATAGGTTTTAAGTTAAAAAATAAAAATTTTCATCGAATTTAAATGCAAACTTAGTTTTCATTTTCTGGAAGCACTATCTTGACGTGTCCATTTTAATTTTTTCGTATGCTTAAAGAAACCTATCTATGAATCTTATGAATGGTTGATGGTTATATTCAGTCCCTTGTAAACAATCATTGTTTCCCTTGAAATGTTACACATGTAACACAAACGAAAAGTATATGGCATTCAAGAAATTCTAAAAGCTAATTAACCCCATTGTCATGAATATGCATTGAAAACATTATCATAATCACCAAGTTGATATCATAAAGATACCAAGTACTAAGTGTACCAAGTTACACGCTTATATGTACCTACCGTGTTACCAATTTGTTAAGAAACGTTTTAAATACGTAAAAGCTTGCTCATTATCCTCTGTACATTGTAATAAACCTGGAGGCGTTTTTCTTATGTTAGAGGTTGAGGAGGTAGAGGTTGCGAGTCAAAGATGACATCAAGGAGCTTGATTTCAGCCTGAAAAAAGATAACACCTCCGAGGTACATTTCAAAGACTAAAAAGTTCTATATCAAGCACTTCCCATGTCATCATCGACATATGGCTGATGTAGGTCCCATTTACTTAATATCATTCAACGGTATATTTCAATGCTTGAGGACTCTAGTGTGCTAGTGTAAGGCTGTGGTGTGGTAACACTGTACGCCCCCTGCAGCTCCCTGGCATTGTTTCCGCTCTTCTTCTCCAGTGATTCACTCCTGTCTCCTCTCGACACTAAATCCCGCCATGAATTTCCAACTGCTTCAAGCTGTTAGGCTTTCTGGGATAAAAAGGCAACCATAACAGAACCAAGACGTACAGATTTCTATAATGTTAAAGAATTTACCTGAAGGTGTTAGCAGTTTGAGAGAAGCACATTCCATGTGTAAGAAATAACGAAGCTGTTAATATAAAACTGTCATTCATACTGTGAACTGCACAGATATTACTGCAACAGAACCTAACTTTATTCACATGTTTTGATATTAACAATTATGTTTTGATATTAACGATTAAGATTTTGTAATTTTAAAGCTATACACTTTAGCAAAACTGATGTTTGTTAAAGAAGAACGGTAAAGATGGGATATATAAAAGTGGATATCCTGTATAGTGAAATGGATCGCTGACACATGGCAACAATTCTTCACCCACAGTCCTCGCTGAGCGCTTGCAGATTTCATATTTCCTTTCACGTATGAATACATGCATTAAAGATTAGATACTTATCCTTAACGTTTTTTGAGAATGCAACCAAATATAGTGCGCTTATAAGATATAAATATCACACTTAAAGCTTATTAAAAGGGTGAACCTGAAATGGACTTATCACAATTTTTGTCAACTTTTAAACATTTACTAACCACTGAATTACCAAAGCCGACAGATTTCGGAGGTGAGGACAGAAACAAAATTATGTATCGACAATTCTTGGAGTTTACAAATATGTGAGTATGAACATCAAATTCTTCATAGGCTCTAAAGTACTCTTTCGGAGAAATAACCCTCTTTATCGGAACCGACTTATTTTTACGAAAATGCTTTTACAATGTATGAGAGATATAAGACAACAGTATGAGAAATCTCCTGTATATATATTTCTAAGATGCCTAGCGGTTAGAACAATCGAAAAAAAAGTACTTTATCAGACAATAAAGGTATAGTTTTTTCATGACGTAACAATTGAATGACGTTATATCCGCTCTTCCCCGCTGCCCCCTCGTGATCACGCGTCAATGGTAACCTTTCATCTCGGTTCTTTCGATCAACATGGCTTGTCCCTATCAATGTCTATCGTATTGGCGCTTTTGCCGATAATGTTTCTTTTAATGTTGACTAGTATCGAACCTCATTTAGTTCTATCTACCGGAAATAAGAATGGAAAGCAAATGCTTGTCGACTGTCGAGTGACCGCGTTGTTTCGCGTTGGGTCACGGCGCCCCGTGGGACTGTGACGTTGGTTCACGTCAACCGTCTCTACCAGGTTCAATGTGACACGGTCAACCTAATGATTATATAATTCTGGGTGTACAGCCCGAACAGTCTGCTTATATAAGAGATAAAAGCATCACCTTTAACGTTTATGACAGCAGCAAAAAAATAGATGGCAGGATTGAGTCCGCCATCACGCTTCCAAAACAAACATTACCCATAATTCTTTGTGGAATGTTGACCACGTCATAAGCCTTATATGGGCAATGTGACCAGCACTGCATAATCGCGCGACAAGAGTTTGTAAAAGTAAAGGTTTTTTAAAAACCAAGAGGTGTTAATTTGTTTGTTTAAGTTTGTAAAGAAAAAATAAGCAGAAAATATAATTCAAAATTGAATAAATGAAAAAGTTAATGTGCAAAACTGAAAAAATCAGAGCTTTAACCGACTAAATGTCGTTTTAAACAAGGGGTTGGGTTCTATACTTGGAATAGCCAACAGTTAGCCCTGTTCATGGATTATTAATGTGAGCGATGTAAACACTATATTCTATTTCGAAATTAAGATAATCAGAGTGGTCCCTGTAAAGATCATTTAAGCATCTTAGAAAAGAAATAAAGTTCGCTCTACCCCAATGTGTTTTGTAATAAAGTATAGTTTTGCCCTGAACTATTATAACGTTAAAGCACTCGGACTACCGTCCTCGTGCTTTAACTATAATAGTTCAGGGCAAAACTATACTTTATTACAAAACACATTGGGGTAGAGCGAACTTTATTTCTTAAATAACTAGTTTACATGCAGTAAATATAGTATATAAGAATGCATCTACATAAGTCAAGATTGGTAATTAGAACTGTTAACGTTTAAAGGTTAAAAACCTAGTGGAGTACAGTAATTTGCAGAAGAACATCCGAAATGGACAAACCGATTTTCAAGTTTTGAATGAGTCGCGAAAAGTTTACAATAGCTAACAAATTTAAAAAAATACAGCCATGTTTTCTTGACCTTATAAATCAGGGTCACAGAGCGGTTCGTTAGTGTTCATTGAAATAGGCTGTTCCTATTGATTATAAACAAGATCTACTTTTTCTATGAACTGCTATCAAAAGTTTGAATGTCTCTAACGAGTTGGATTGAATGTTATTTTAAGCATTTGTGATCCAAATCTAGTCAGTTAATTGAGTCTTAACCTTGTTTTCCGTTGGTTTTCTGGTGTTATAAGGGAAGAATCAACCTTTTCACAATGGTGTTAGTGGCGTCGTGATTATTACTCTATTGGTGCTGTGTTGTTCATACTCAATGTTTCACTCATATTCTTATAACCGTTGATGATGAATATTTGTACATGCGATGCATATGTTCACCAGGCCCGTAGCAAGCGGGGGGGCCTGGGGGGGCCCGCCCCCCCCCCACTAATTTTAGGGAAAAAAACTTTTTGTGCTTATTTCAATGTTTGTATGAAAAAATAGAATATTATATGTTTCATGAGGCACCTGACCCTTTTCTGCAGATTGAGAACATGACGTGAACATTAAATGCCTGTATTTGGTCTCACCGACGTTGTAAGCGGGTGTTTTTCTTAAATAAATAATCTGTCATGACCTATAAAGTATAAACGTTACCCCCCCCCCCCCCCCCCCCCCCCCCCCCACTCTCGAAATTGGTGCTACGGGCCTGTTCACCATTTTGTAAGTGCAAGGCAGCTTTTCCCAAAGCAGTTTGTTATATACTTTTACATATGGAGTAACCAGGACAATAGCGAGATTTCAAAGAACTGTCAGCATGAGACAAAAGAAGGCGGTCAGTCTCAGGCGGTGATGGGGGACTTTATGACACTAATACGTTTCTTTAAGAATTATCTTCTTGTGTTCGGAAACTCCCCCGGGTGTTCTTGTCAGCTTGTTTTGATAATGCTTTACATCAGGAAATAATTTTAATGCATAAAGAACGCCAAGTAACAATATCGCAAAGTTGAGATGCAGCGAATGGAACCAGCCCAAATTAAAAGACGATACAGAGGGCATGGGGAAGTAAAGAGTAGGACATATAACAGACATAGCTCCAGTCAGTCAGTCACAGACAGGGAGCTGATCGAGCGTTTGATGTATCCTGCAAGGACAAATATGATTGTTTCATGGATACATTTCTGCTTTTATCTCTATACCAGGTGTCCTTCTGGACGGAATGATTATATTTGTTTTCCCTTTAGACGTCTGTAAGATAGACTTCATGACTAACACCTTTCAATTAGGCTTGCATTGACTATCTGCTTCCGACATACAATACAATCCTATTGACAAAGCTGATCGGATAAACACCTAGACGTAGATGAAGATTAGCGTGACTCATAAGTTCCATTATAAACAGCGTTATATAGAAATCTACTTTACACAAACGGAGGAGCTTTGACGTCGTTTCAAATAGAATAGTAAAGTGAATGTTTCAATATGGAAATACTCCCACTTTGTCATTACTCTGTATGTGGATGTGGAACACTTTTGAAAAAGACGGACCAGTCCTCTGAGCTGGTACAAATGGTTTGCAGACCAGGATGTCAGGTAGTGTCTCTGTGTCTTCTTAAGACCTTCTGTTTACATCATGGTTGTATTGCCTGCTTGTAGTTCAACAATTCTACATAATAAACATATCTAAGTGTCTGTTGGCTCTTTTAATCATTAAATCGAAAATGGCTTTTAATAAACCGTATAGTTATGAAAGGATACAGTGTAATTTTAAAAACTTTTTGATGAGCTATAGGTGAAGACAATTTTATCCATCATGAAGGAATTTTAAAATAAACGCGCATACAACTACATAATCCAAGGGTTTTCACATGATCAACCCCACAACTTATAATCTTGCAATAACGTTTGATTTCACTGTTTGATAAATGATGACTGTGACAGTCATTACAGTTAAAACGAATCTGGTCTATGACGATTATGGAGACCTGTTAGTCTTTTCCTGATAGAAACACTATTGTACAACTGATGAAAAAGGACTTTCATGACAGATAGGCAATGTTACAAAACTGATGAAAATGGTCTATATGGTCTTGTGGCTTTGATATCAACAGTTTAGTTTCTTTCTATTGATCATCTTCACCAAGTTTTATCATGGGTTGAAGAAGCACAAATAATACAAACTAGTGCGTAGCCGCCATTTGATTAGAAATTCACACAAAGAATCGATAGCTTGATATTGTAAGTAAAATCTCGTCGTACTTTGCAAGTTTTTCTTTCAAGAAGACATTGATCTTGTTTTCTTTTTTTTCAAAAATCTCTCAATCGAGCCAGATGTGGCAACTATATGAACTTAAATTTCCTAATTTTCGAAAAATAATCGAAGCAATAGTAATACAAATTATCTAAAATCCACATAATTCAATTATTGAAAAAACTTTTCAACGAGGCATTTTCTTATGTCAAACTACTGCTTGTTCATTATGTCAAATGTTAAATGTGAGATTTCAGATAAAAGTGCTTCTCGAGAAACGAGGATATGATGGGCGTTTGACATAGAGTGATAGAGAGCAAACTTTTATTGACATTTCTATCCGATTTTGAGATGTTTCTATTAGTGGTGATTTATTCGTTACATTTTTATGAAGAGCACTGACCCTAATGGAATGTCAATGATAGGCTTCTGACAGGTTTCAAAACTTTTTACAGTTTGTCGATCAAGCTGAATAACATTCGAGACATTTCGATTTTTGTTTGGATATTTGAAGAACTCATACAATGATCAATGTTATATGTAATTATGATAGCTATATCCACCTTACACAATACGCACCCGTCATCATTACCATCCGAATACCAACAATACCTCTTATGGATACAAACATGTCATAGGGTATCAGTTTGCATTACCTGATCTCCATTTTAAATATCTCCATTTTCAAATCAACATAAATTTGCAAAATAATGCAACTAATCAATATTGGGCTAACAGCTTAATAAGATATTATTTTGCAAGTTAGAGTCAATATCATCAAATTGCATCAAATATTGAAAAAAATGTTTATAGGGCGATAAGTTTGAAAAGTTCATTTTAATTGAACCAGGATGTGTTTCTAGATTTTCAGATGGAAGCTTGCCTTCGGATAAGATCAAAAGGGGTTTATAGTTTTTTTTGATAATGTAGCTGTATTACATAAAAACAGAGACAGTTAGTTTTCTTAGATCTATGTGCAAACCATGTACTATTGCAAACCTAAACTATTAAAAATTACAATGCATATGCCTAAATTTTTTAAAAAGGCATATACAGATTTCTTGAGATATTTTCCTCATGACAAAAATGAAACTAATTTAATATATAAGTACACATAGATATTATGCAATACTTAATTTTATTCAACAAACTAAGATCATATGATATGATACATTTATGGACATGCTATTCAAGTTCTGATTGGTTCATGACAAGTCATCATAAATGCCTAATCCAAGTTTCTTCTATGAAACAGTTTAAGATATTGATAAACAATTGCCCTCCTGTCCAGGATAAGCCCTGTGTAAGATACCAGATTGGAGGTTTATGCTACATCGATAGACAACCTGAATACCGAACACGGCAACACCTTTCGTAAATACAACAGCAAAGCTTATACTTGGTATACTTGGAAATGGTATGTTACAAATATAACTTAATAATGAATATTTCATCCTATTCAAGGTTGAAACTACACTACTACAGGTGTTTTCACAATCCAGTATTTCTCATTTCTAAACATTCGACACAGACCGACATCCCATTGCAACGACGGCCGTCTTAATTTTTTCAATGATAACTGCAGATTCACTTTAAGTAATATATCATTTCATTAAGATTTCAAATGTATATAAGTTTCATTAATTCTAACGTATAATTTGGATTTAGAAGATACACTCGAATGTGCGTAAGACTCCAGGAGACTATTTTATATTATGACACGCTGATACAGCCCCCAGCATGCAGCTCCCTGAGACTGTTTCCGCTCCTGTACTGGGGTTTTTCACTCCTGCCTCCTTGCATCTCCTCAATTCCTGTCGAGTAACCAATCTCCTCGGTTTGTTTTCTGGGACAAGTTTTTAAATCTCGCATAGATGCAGGTTTGTAACCTGGAAAGGATCAAGCGAACAATGTGTAAACCAACAGTTTACCTTCAGCTGGTCCTTGTAAAAGAGAATCATAGAGATATGATAGATGGTGTTAAATTTCATTAAAGGATGAAATTCATTCTTTAAATTCTTTATAAACCCTTGTCAAGCCATATATACCTCAATTGGGTATTCTTAGCATTTAAGACGCAAGAAATTAGATTACTTATGTTGAAACCAAGACAATCTTATCAAAGCAGCAACCAAATATTGTCTGTTAAAACGTTAAAACCATGTTTCTTACCCTCAATGAAAACTTAACGAGATAATATTTCTATATCATCCAAACTGTGTTCCAAAGGAGATATCGCTTGTGGAAGATCAAGCGAAATATCCTAGAAGATATTGTTTTGACAGTAGATTTTGAACAAGGCTATGTTACAGTCAAGTTCATGACATCACAATTGTTTTTCATCATCAAGAAATGACATCAAAATGCTATGACGTCAGAAACACGACGACGTCACAATGCTATGACATCACCACACTGAGAGTCTTAGAGTGGTGCAGTGTCCAGAAATATTCACTCACGGAATCGAAATGATGTATGATTTTGGATGATAAAAATAATCTCACCCTCGTGTCTTTTGATATCAAATATATCAACACTCGTTGACAAAAGTAAAAATATTCTCAGCAAGCCTCGAATATGTGTACCTTTTTTAACTTGTGTTGATATATTTGATATCAGAAAAAAACTGAAAAAACAAAAACAAATTTTAATCATGATATTATTATTCTTCGTACCAGATTTGAATAAAATCAGAAAATGACTTCAGACGTTTTGAGGCAGACATGACTCGAAACGCAAAATGAAAATTAATCCAAAATTGTAAATCATATGACTTTTAAGAAATTACGTATCTCATTACCAAATTTGACAAAATTAGATTATCATCTTATGAGCCGGACAGGATTTCAAACAGTTTTCCAACGGAGTCCCTATTCTTTGTCAAATAACGCAAAAGTTTACAAAAATAATTTCAGAATTGATAATCATGACACACCTTCATGTATTCTTGCATGTTTATTCCTAATTAGATCAAAATTACATGATAAGTTTAGAAGTAATGAGCCGAAAAATGTTCTTCATCACTTTAAAAAAAATCCCAAAGGTTTTTTTAAGATATTTCCAAAATAGTTAATGATAATACATCATAGTGACACCTTGGCATATTTCAATTGAAATAGTTGATAATTTTACAAAATTATGAGCCGGACACAATCTGTAACGGACGGTGCCAATTATAATAGTCCCTTCAACTTCGTTGCTGCGGGTGATAAAAAATATAACGATGTCACGTTCTTTCTTCGAGTGTGTTATAAATCCTGTATAACAGTGTTGATATTTTGATAGTCGAATGAACACTTAAAAGTGACTTGTGAAGCTGCGTTGAGTGGTGACGTTCCTTCTAGTGGTGACTCCATCACTCACTAGGATACAAGGCTGTAAAGCTTCAGACATTGACCGAGACATGGACCTCCAACACCAAACAACCAGCCCAATTACATGAATGCATTGATGAGGCAGACACCTACTTTGCACTCAAGAAGATACTTGGAATTTCAGATGTGACATTATGGAGCGTTTTTAACAACACTATGAAACTCTAACTGAAAGGCGTCCAATTTGTCCATATCAAAGCACTCGCTAAAGGAGACAGAGTAGCCGTCTTACACAAATTATGGTACTCAAAAGAACTGTGGTTTAGTATTCAATACCCTGACCTCATTGTAAGTTCGAGAATCTTCAAGGATGTTAGGGAGCGGAATGTATCAAAACTTATTTCTGGCAATAAGCGGCGACAGTATATCAGTAACAATCATCTTGAATCATATCTATAAATTCTCTTCACTACCATCTTCTTAATTAACGATAGTAGGTGGCATATTTATTCAAGTGCTCAATTGTAATATTAGAATAGACATCCGCTTTTAGAAAGATACATTTAATTTATAGGATTATATCTGAGGCACTGAAGTGTTATACTTACATATCACTGTCAATGCTTTTTTGGCATTTAATGGTTTTAAGGAAATAACTAGAAATAATCTGTAACGGTTAAATTACTTTGTTTTGAAAAATAACTGTAAGTTAAAACGTAGTCGGAGTCGATGATGTGACAACAGATTGCCTGATATCAAGTATTTCTTCACATACATGCAATATCTAGGCACAAGTAAGACCAGGATCGGTTAAACTCAGCGTTCAGACACGAGGTCCCTATAGCTAGAGCAAGGCGTCATATCAGGAAAGTAAGCTAGATTTACCCTTTATGTTTCCTTTGATCTTCTTCTCGTGACGAACACGACATGAAGATGTGTTCACGTTGAGGTCTCGTCCCGCATTAGTTGTGTTTCGTCATAGTACACATACCAGCAAACTCCAAGTCAACGATCGCAAAAAAACATCATAAATTGTTCAATCAAAAGTCTTAATATTCCGCCGTCAATCATATTTATTATCTTCTAACAATCGTATGTCTCGATCTCTATCGCGAGAACAAACTCCTGGTATTAAAGAGCCACTCCGTGAGTTGTTGGAGTCATATATGCCCAAATTAATCAATGGTGTCATTTGATCGCGAAGTATCGACTGTTACCAAAAAGACACATTTTAAAGCTTATTGTTTTTTTACAGTGACAATATGGAGGTAGAACGTCTCAATTATGATCGAAAACCGGACAGTGGCGCGCGTCAATTAGTCAAAGGTAATTTTGGAGACTTATCTATAACAGCCAGGAGAGCAGTTAGGAGTTGATAGTGTTTGTTAAGTTTTATAACTAGTATCCATGTATATTGGACGTGATATCTACACCTCTGTGCATTTATATGGCTGTTTTTAGATTTTCATGGAAAACCAGTATTTGTCATAAATATGTCTTTTGGACATGAAAAGTTAAGATATTTTGAATTTATATCAACACATATCACATTTAGGTTCGTATCAAAGGTAAATAATATGTTATGAAAATCACGGAGTGTCTCTTTAATGTCCTTGATTCGATTTGTTTCAACGTAATTTCGGCACTACAAGCTGTAGAACCGATCTTCTCAAGCGTTTTGTTCAGGCATTTACCGTATTTCTTATTCATTTGGCATTTTAGACTTGCTTATGGTTTTTCTTTCGCCTTAGCTATAAATTTGATTATAAGGATTTTGGAGGAAGAATACTCGTACACACATTTAGAAAATACCAATTTCTACAACCGGCTTTTCAATAATTTTGGTATTTCAACTGTTCAACTGACAAATACTATTTTTCGTGATAAACAAATGATTTATTGTAGAAAATATCATGCTTTATTGTTGTGAAAGCGGTAGAAGACATTGATCTACCGATTCATGTCATTCAATCAGTCATTACTTTAAATTTTGACAAGAATAATAAGAAAACGACAAATCCTTTCCCCCCCCCCCCCCCCCCCATAAATCGCTGTACATCACCCAAAGTTTTACATATTCTTTTCATTAGATGAGATAACGATCACACGTTTAAATTAAAGAAGTCATATTCAATTCGATTCCGCTACATGACTGACGTTTCGAGATGACGAAGTGTTCACATGGAAGTCATTGATGGCCGATAATGATATAGTTACTGGCTTATCGGGATATATGGCTTTTACGGTGTGAACCAAAATATTCATCGTGAACTTACGACTCTAATTAGTTGAAACAGAACGTGACAGTTGGAGTATGTAATGACATGCGTGGACAGAGCCACCTTCGGTCTCCTAACGCTCAATGAATAAAAGTTTAACAATAAATTCCTACCTACCCCCTATATACTTGAACTGTTCTAAACTGTTTTGTCCCCCGTTTCCTCGATTGGTCGTTGATATAATTACGTGATATCTAGGGTCAGAAGGTTACACGTGGGACATACTGAGGATTACCTTGATCAGGTGGGCTGTCATGGAGGGAGGAGAGAGTGCCCCAGGGTTGGAGGACAAGGAGACGGAGACAGGGCCGGAGAGAACAGGGGGTGCCGGGAGGAGAACATGGAGCCGGAAGCGCGAGTACATCCTGTCCCTGCTCGGCTACTCAGTGGGACTGGGATCGCTCTGGAGGTTCCCTTACCTCTGCAATAGGAATGGAGGAGGTGAAGGTCATTTGTTAAGGTTTAAAAGACTATGGGTATTCTTTATTTTATACATTGCTTCCAGAGGTTGGGTATTTTAGGAAATTGTGAAAACTCGTACACGTTCTATTCAAAAATTCTTCTTATGATATTTCTTTCTTATTACAAAGCAAGAACAAAATAAGATTTGTTTCACCACGTTAACTTTCAGGTGCTTTTCTTATTCCCTACTTTCTGGGTATCATCACGTGCTCGTTACCAATTTTTTTCTTGGAGGCGTCCATCGGCCAGTTTTCAAGTCGCAGCGCAATGCACGTGTGGGAAATGTGTCCCCTCTTCAGTGGTGAGTCCTCCCTCATTCTAACGTTCATTGTTTGTTTTTTTCGTAAAACCACCAATGCCTTTCTATTTGCGTTCAGTCTTTACAATGTTATCTTTGTGTTTGCAATCTTATGTAAGTGATGTTATTTTGTAAGACGTCCTTAAATGAGAATTTGCATCAGTTTGGATACCGTCTTATGGTACATTTTCGAGTTTCTTAACTGTTCCATTGAACTTTGATTTCATGAAAATGAACAGAAAACTACCTGCTCCTCTTTGGGAACCCTTTTCATTGATGTCACCAACACTTTTACGACACCGCATAAACAAAAATTATTACTTATAATTCACAATATGGATTACAATACGGAAAACGTGTACGATAGTAAGGGTATTTTATCGGTAACAATGACCAAATGAGCCATGAAAAATTCAAAATGACATTTGGAAGCCAATTCTCTTTTCACTAACCATTCTTTAAAGCCTTTCTTAGTTCACATTATGTTGACGTTTTATTTTAGGCATTGGAGTTGCCCAAATAATTGTATCTTTCTTCGGAACCATCCCCTACAACGTGATAATCTCATGGTCAATCTACTACCTTGTGCAAGCCTTTAATCCCGTGTTGCCATGGACGACATGCGGCAACTGGTGGAACACCCCGCTCTGTGTCAACCACCTCGGCAACTCCTCAGCTATCAACACCTCCATCTTCAGCCACGCCGCGTCCAATCAACGTCTGGCAGACTCGCCCTGGAGGAAACCTAACGTCACCATTACAGCTTCAGAGGAGTTTTGGCAGTGAGTCATGGCACAATTGTCACATATAATGAACAACTACAGGAATTCTTCCCGAAATCCATATAACCTACTCTACAGTCACTCTGATATTGCAATCACTGATAACTTATGACTGTCTGGGTTCAGGTACAACACCCTGGGAATATCAAGCGGTCTGGCGGATGTGGGGAGGGTACAGGCTCACCTCGTGCTCTGTGTGCTCGCAGGATGGGTGGTTGTCTTCCTCTGCCTCATGAAGGGTGTCCAGTCGGTTGGGAAGGTACTGAATACGTATAACAATAGCATCCTCTGTCAACAAATGAGCAAGAAAAATCTATTATTCATTTTTATTGGACATAAATGTGAACGCTGTAAGCCTGCATGGAGCTGGTATATGTGGTCTTCACAATGCTCTACCTGTCTGTAAGTGTCAAATTATTATCATACACAGCAGTTTTGCATATGTGTATTTATAGACGGTGTATGTGAGTGCCACCCTGCCCCACCTGTGTCTACCTGTATGTACATGTGTATTTACAGGTGGTGTATGTGAGTGCCACCCTGCCCTACCTGTTACTGACGGTGCTGTTAGTTCGCTCTTGCATGATGCCAGGTGCAGTTGACGGACTGGTGTATTTTCTGAAACCGGACCTGTCTAAACTCGGCTCTGTTCAGGTATTCTCCAAATCTAATTTCGTTAAAAACTAAATACAAGTCAATATCCTGAAGCATATATTCGGTGTCATATCATGTTTAAAGAGCCACTCCGTGAGTTGTTGGAGTCATATATGCCAAACTTAATCAATGGTGTCATTTGATCGCGAAGTATCGACTGTTACCAAAAAAACACATTTTAAAGCTTATTGGTTTTTTACAGCGACAATAAGAAGGTAGAACGTCGCAATTATGATCGAAAACCGGACACTGGCGCGCGTCATATAGGCAAACGTAATTTTAGAGACTTATCTAAAACAGCCAGGAGGGCTGTTAGGAGTTGATAGCATTTGTTAGGTTATATAACTAGTATCCATGTATATTGGACGTGATATCTACACCTCTGTGCATTTATAAAGCTGTTTTTAGATTTTCATGGAAAACCAGTATTTTTCATATAAACTCTTCAAAAAAAGAAACTTGACACTGACTTTCAAAGTTCAATTCAAAGACCACAGATGCAAGTTAAACATTTAAATGAAAACTAAAACGCTGTTTGAAGATCTCTGTTCAGTTAATTTTATTCAGAATAAGCATGATCTTGAAATGCACAGGTGCACAAGTGTTTCAACATCACAGGGGTGCACAAATGTCAGTATCGGGTATGGACACCATTGGCATTGATTATTGCTTGGCACCGACGACCCATGGATGCAATCAAGTTGTCATTCACAGCCTGTGGAATGTTCTGCCATTCGTGCTGAAGTGCTGCAAGAAGTCCTGGGAGTGTTTGGGGTGGTGGATTCCTACTGCGCACGCGTCGATCCAGTTCGTCCAAGAGATGCTCAATTGGTGACAAATCTGGTGACCTGGCTGGCCATGGCAATGTCTGGACATTGTTACGCTGTAAAAAGTCTTTACAGACACGTGCAACATGTGATGGAGCACTGTCCTGCTGAAAGAGACCACCATGGGCGTTGACGTGAGAAATAATGTAAGGCTGTAGGATCAAGTCCCTATACCGTACTCCTGTGAGGTTACCCACAACATGCACGAGGGGTGTCCTAACACCGTGACGAATCCTGGCCCACACCATGACACTCCCACCTGCAAATGGGACAACCTCCTGAACACAGTTGGCAGCATAACGTTCTCCACGATGTCGGTATACACGTGCTCGTCCATCACTTCGTCGAAGCAGAAAACGGGACTCATCACTGAAGAGAACGGTTCTCTACGTGCCCATCTCATCCTCTGTTGACACCACTGGAGACGTTCCGCCAGATGACGTTGCGTTAAAACGGGACGTCGAACCGGTCGTCGTGGAAAAAGTCCAGCCTCTCTCTGCCTGTTGCGTACCGTTTGGTCGGAAATTCGACGCAGGCCTGGTATCTGCGTTGTTGTTAACGTTGCTGTCCTGGTGCGTTCCCGAAGGTGGAGCAGTCGGATGTACCGATCTTGGGCCCGAGTAGTCACCCTTGGTCTGCCTGACTTTGGCCTATCATCAACGCTGTTTCGGGTGTTGAAACAATGAAAAGATGGTCTGTCTGGACACGCCAAAGTGTGTTGCAACATCTCGCTGCGTCGCTCCTGCTTGCAGTCTGCCAATATCGTTGTTGCGTTGCGCTCTGTTCAGTCTTGGCATTCTTCAGGTCGCTGTACCGATGTTGTGTAGTGTCAATGAACAGCGGCTGATATGGCTTTTTATACCCCTAAAGCAGACGTGTCTGCATGTAAACCTTCATGATCCCATGCTGCACGTGCTTTGGCAGACAATGCATTTGGACGAATCGCTCGTTTTCGTCCCTGAACACAACGTAAACTTTTTGGGCCATTGTTTTTGGTAAATTTACACTTTTTAGTAAGCCTTTCTTTAAATTACAGGTATGTATCATGAAAAAAATTGACCCGTTTCGAAAAAATCAATTTCGCATGAATGTAAAGTTTCTTTTTTTGAAGAGTTTATATGTCATATGGACATGAAAAGTTAAAGTTTTGATTCTATATCACCACATATGACTTTTAGGTTCATATCAAAGGTAAATAATATGTTATGAAAATCACGGAGTGGCTCTTTAAGTTCAACCAATGGTTATAAACGTTTCATCAGGTCTGTAACAATAAATTTTCTTATGGTAGGTTAATCATTTGATATAAAGTTCGAATAAGAGAATCAAACTTTTACGAAAACTGATGTTTTTTGCGTATGAATAACTTCATTCACCAAAACATATTTTCATGGTCGCATTTCACATACATACTTTTAACAAGCAATTGAGTTAAATTTCATCAAATAATAGAATGATGATTGTTCTTGGAAACTGAATTTGTACTTTCAAGGGCTTTCCATTAGCTGCCGCACGAAGGGACTTCAAAGCTTTATATTGATCAAAATTGCCCTGACGTTTAGTAAATAGAGTTAAAGTAATAAAACTCTCAATGACCCTCTAATTGTTTCTTCAAATTAGGTCATATTTTGTATGTTTAGCAAAATCGTTACTTAAAATAGTTGTAGATATACGCAAGACATTGACATTCTTAGCATCTAATGTACTGAATGAAGGCATGTGCAAGAACCTGACCTATGAACCTTGACCCCTAACGATGCAGGTGTGGCTGGAGGCTCTGCTTCAAGGCTTCTACTCGGTGAGCGCGACGTTCGGGGGACTCATAACCATGAGCAGCTACAACAAGTTCCACAACAACTGCCTCAAGTAATTCACTCCATTAGCATATATGTCATCCTTCAAACAAGGCCAAACGTTTGGTCTTATAAGACTTTTTGAAACGGTAAAAGCTGATTCCATTGGCAGCTTGCTTTGGTCCGAATAACTGCGTTCCGTATCATCGTGGAATGGTTACATGAGTGCTTGTTTGTGTAGAACGAATACATGTTTTGAGAGGAAATGTTTCTGTTGAAGGGATGTTGTGTTTGTGACTATTGTTGGGGAGTTGAGCAGTGTCTTCTGTGGACTGGTTGTCTTCTCCACGCTGGGTTTCATGGCGTTCCAGGCGGATCTTCCTGTTTCTCAAGTCGTGTCTTCGGGTGATTCATGGTTATACAAGAACAGGCTGGTGTTAAAATTAATTTGTGTTAAACTGTTACAGTTAAAAAAAGAAATATTACATGTAACAGAAAGGATGGCTGCAGTAAGAAAGTGGCCGAGTTGTGAGATTGGTAAGGAAGCATTTGCGTAAGAGATGTTAAGATAACAGCATCTTGGTTGTCCTTTGGTTCGTATGTGTTTGATGTTGTATTTAGACACTTAAGATTCCATTTCCTTCCATTTATATCTCTATCAACCATTCCACGGTTGTAATGACATTTTCATATATGACAGGATCTGGTCTGGGGTTCATCATCTACCCTGAAGCGATCTCTCATCTGCCTCTCCCTCAGCTATGGGCTGTCCTCTTCTTCCTTGTTCTCTTCAGTATCGGCATCGACGGTCAGTTCAGGCAGCTTTCATCATCTTTATTACAATTGGTTTTGTACGGAAATAGTCTGTAAGATCTTTTCTTTGCTTGTTCATATTCTTTATATTTTTTTGTATCACTCGATGGTCAAATGGTTTTTGTATGTTGTCTTATAAAAAAACCTATATGGAAGAATATGAATGGTCCCTTGATATGTGACATGGAAACATGTTAACTGTTCTTATGCTACTGCACACAAGATGTAAAATATGTATAAACTGATTTCAGTTTGCAAACGTGGAAACATCAGTGTCCGGCATCTGCGAGATGTTCCCCAGATATCTATACCCCCGACGAGTGTGGGTGACAGGGTGCGTGTGTTTCGTCAGCTTCCTTCTCTCACTGCCATACGCTACCGAGGTGGGTCGCCGGAATTCTATTATACCAAACTAACGCTCTGCTACGGTTTTCTTTTATTTACGTGTAGGTGTATTAGCCGACACACTACACTTTTCCAATAAACTAACACTGTCTGATAAATCTACAGTAACGTTTTTTTGGAGTCAAAATATACACCTAGAAAAAGGTACCTCAAAACCTGCTTTTTCAATACATTAAGTGAAATAAATAAATTATAGTCGAGTATTGTAAAGATTTTAAAGTGTTTCTTTCAGGTTAAAACATGGAATTCAACAAACTCATCAGTAATAACATAACATCATTTCTAAAACTGTCATCAAAGAAAACCTCATAAAACCGTAACATTTCATAAGTCATAGTCGAAAATGTTTTGGCGAGACATTTTTTTACTAAGACTGACATTCCTTAAAACACAAAAACAAGAAAGAAAGTCAGTATTTGGTGTAACCCCAATGAGCAATAATGGTTGCCACTAAACTTTCCCTCAATTACTGAAGAAGACTTTGAGGCGTCTGAGACTGTTGGTTGCATTTCGTTTGGTGATTTACTTGTCAGAGGAGTTTTAGAGAGGGAAAGCGCCATGTGTTCATACATTTTGAAGGGCAATGTTAGAAAACTTGAAAAAAGTGTGTTGTTTATCTATTACAAACTGCAAAACTAATAAGCATAGTGTGAATTACCACTCACCAACAATATACAAATGCAAAAAGATATTATGATATGAAAATAAACTCTCTTGCAAGGCAATGACGATTGCAATGGTGATTAAAGCTAGAGTGAGTTTCTACGAAACAATAAGTTGTTATCATGATAGGTTTCCCTGAAAAATGTTGAAAAGCTTTACGTTTGAAAGCGGCGTGGTCCACTATAACATTAGAATAATCTATTGTAATTGAATTACCTGAATGAAGAGAGAGTACATGATAAGACAGACATTCGCCTTTGCAACAATTTTAAAAAGCCAAACGTTTCGTTTCTTTAAATAAAAAAACTTTAGTCTCGTTAAATGTCTAGCTAATCAAAGAAATAAGTCCAAGAATTTATGTTTTTACTTAGTCAGAGTGTCCACACTCATCTACATATGAAGCATGTGAAAAGCACAGCTAATATATACTAGTGCATTTTTACTGATAAAGGTTGCCGTACATCTTACATTTTCCCCATTATCTTTTCAGGGCGGAATATACCTTTTCCAGCTTCTCGAGTGGTACTTTGTGTCCTTCAGCACACTACTGGTCGGGTGTCTGGAGTGTATCGCCATCAACTGGCTGTATGGTAATCTCTTACTACATGATGTTCTATAGAGGATAAATCTTACTCTTCTGCTAAGTTCACCTATCGCTACAGACTGAAGGCATGTCCTCTTGTTGCCAGGTTCTGAACGGTTCTGTAGTGATGTGGAGCTGATGATCGGAAGACGACCCCCCGCGGTGCTGAGATTCTGTACCACCTTCCTGACCCCCATCATCCTCTTCGTGAGTCTAAATAGCCTGATCATGATTAAAACGCCTAGGTCTATCCACGGAAAACGCTGCATTTCTTTAATAATTCCCAAACCTCATAGTGTCTTCTCAGTTAAACTGGAAATTCCTTAATCGCCGTGTTTGCTATAGCAGTACCATTTATGATATAAGTGAAATATTCTTGAAACCCTAAATCACCTCACCTCGCCTCACCTTCGATCGCAAGGTGGATACTGCAATTGTTTAGAATTTAGAGAGAAAGAGACAAATGGGATCTGTTTTTCTAAATTCTGAAATAAAATTGTCCTAATTGACTTTACATAAGAAATTCATCAGACATACACCTAATGAACATAAGATGAATTATATTATTAATGTGTGCCGATGTTGATATTTTATGAGAGAAAAATGAAAACTGGAGTTTTCGAAATTTATAGATCTGGTCACTCCAATGAGCTGCCAAAACTGTTATAGTTATTTGTTACTTCGGACTGTTAAACACAACATTATCATTTTCATTCCTTCATGGTATGATTATAAATTTAGGAATTGGTAGGGATATTTTCAATAGTAAGAATGTCTTAACACATTATACAAGAAAAGACGTTACAAGATTTTAAAAATATATGTCTCCAAAAGATTATAATGATTGAAGTACTAAGTGCCGCCATAATCCCTTTCCTGCAAATGTTCCTTGTGATCTTCTTCGGATCACAAAAAAATGATATTTATCATATTACCCCCCCTTTGGACATAAGCGCCATTAAAAAGATAACCTGAGACTTGATAATTGTAATTCTTCCTCTATAAGTTGTAGATCTATTTGACAATGGATAATATTTCTGATTTTAGAAAATTATTGATCAAAATTAATTTAGATGTAAATTAGATGCACAATTTAAATGCAAATTTATTTACAACTATATGGCAGTTTTTCTTTTATCATTGAAAACGATAAAATATCCTAATTTTGGCATTTAGAATTACAGATGCATGTTTAAGGAATATATTTGAACTGAACTAAAGACAGATGGCATTTGCCTCTTATCTCATCCCAAAACAATGTTTGGAACTTACTCTGTGTCACTTTTAGAACTGTGACAAATACGGTTTGATAGACTTTTAAGTATTTAGATCATTGCAGGTTTTTAATTCTCTGTTAATTATCAGTTTTATTCACCGGTGCACGAAGGGAGAGTCGCCATTAATCCATCTAACCTGGGGTTTTATGCTGAGAAACGTTTATTCAAAGTTAGTAACTAGAAATGTCAGGATTTTACTTGAAAGGGAGAGGTATTGTTCAGTGCCTCTTGTGAAATATATCAGCAATGCATTAGACGCATGAACTTTACTTGAAAGAAATTCCCTAGCAGTAATTAACATAATCATAAATAATAATTGTAAACGACAAGTGTTTTATAAAGCAAATACTTAAAACATGAATATTTTTTTTAATTGAGTAATCTTATAAAGCTGTTGAAAAAATTATATTCTTCATTAAACGTCATTATCTTACAAAGCAATGCCATTCTTATCAGCCAAAATCACCGAAACGTATTGGTGCAGTAAAATTAGATTATTAGAACAAAGATAAAATAGACTGTAAATTATTTTCGACCATCTTATGTATGTACTATTTCATTCATTATGTATATAAAATTTCATTTATAAAACCGTTTTATGTCTAGATTGTATAAACTACGTGTTATAGGGGGCGCTGATCTTCTCGCTCTTCATGTACGACCCGCCCAGATACGGCCAGTATTTCTACCCGGAGTACGCTAAAGCTCTTGGCATCCTGATGACTGTTCTCCTCGCGCTACCAATCCCATTCTGCCTGGTGTACCAGCTCGCCTCCAAACACGGGACGCTCCGTCAGGTAGGCAACGGAGCTAACATGAAACTCCAAGCAGATATGTATAAGGTATCCCACCTTTGCTTAAGAAGGGTCGCGCATTTGCTATGAACGTATTGGCACAAGTACCATGCCACTACTGAATTGTCAATGCTGCCTCGTTAAATAAATTAACTCTTCATCAATTCACAGTTAAACCACTATATCGAGTTATTAGAAAGTAACATACAGTATATTCCCTTTTATTTGGCTTTGACACGTGCTTAAATACCACATGTGCTTATTTAAGTTGAAACCATCTGACTTAACTCACATATGAGCCAAAACATGTCAATCATATGACATTTAATGCCTTCGATGATTTTAATCTGAAGTCATTATCAATGTTGATGTTGAAGTGATCAATAGGAATAGATTATACTTATCGCAACGATGAATGAGATGTCATTTAATTACGATTCGGGCATGCTGTGTTGAACATAAGAAATTTGTTAAGTTTAATAGATAGGCACTAAAGGATGGATATGAAACAACATGTATATTGCCCGCTCGGTTTCATGTCGTAGGCTATTTTATGGCATACAAGTAATTACGCAAAACCTTAAGAGTCTGTCAAAGTCAAAAGTCAAAAGAAGTTTATTGTACTTAAGGCCTCTGGCCCATATACAATGATAAACACACATATATCATATATATATAATATACATCTTTACAGAGATGCGTGTGGATATAACAACGGAATTAGGATTTACAGATATGTAGGATTAAACAAAGAATAGTATAAGTATTTGCAATGTAATGTTTTGTCTAAGATCCATGCCATGTTTTATGAACAGAGATAATTTCAATATGACATCCTCATCATTTGATGACAAAATTGATGTGTATCCTGTTACAATCCTCATTGAGAAGAAATGTTTCGGTAAATATTTCATTCACAGTTCAGTATAAGACGGACAATCAAATGTAAAATGAATTTCGTCTTCTATAGCAGCATTACATAATGGACATAGTCTTTGTGTTCTCTCAAGCGAGATATACCTTCCATAGTTAATCATAAGTTTTAACAAACCAAGTCTGTATTTGATATATAACTTTCTTAAAAGATTATTCGTCAAGACTGTCCCTCCGGCGATCGGTCCGCAATGTTGTTTCTTCGGGGAATTACATGACAGATGCGCTGCTATTTTACTTATTTTAAATTATTATTACAATAAACTATATGAATGGATAGAATATCCACAAATTTATGACGATTTGTGATAAGACTAATCACCAATGCTATGTAATGCCGTAACAAGGATTTTCTCACTCGTTACGCCCATGAATGACTTCACTTCTCATTGTTTATTTACCGAGTGTGCGCTCTTTTTTATAAAGTTGTCAAATCTGAATCAACCAAAATGTTACCCTCAGTAACATATTTAAGCTGTGGTGTTTATAACACTGCACTAAAAATATATGGATAAACAAGAATGTCCCCTTGAACTTCGTTTCCACAAAAAAAGACCCATGGGATTGTCCTTTATGGGAAAAGGACTAGTTATCATATTTGACAACTGACCTGCAATCAATAATGAAGAAGTGAAGACGGTCGAACTCGCTTAGGGATGTAAGAATTTGTCATTGTCGGTTGTGCACAATAACGGTTATAACAAAATTTAAATTTGAACATTGCAGTTATCGTAGTTGATGTTTAATGCAACGTTGCAAATGTGCATTTCACATTTACGCAACTTTGGTGTGCGTTCGTAACTTTGATGATATCATTTAACCATGTTTAACGATAATAAGCGTCTTCTGGATAACAACATTGTTTTACGAAAAGTTTGACGTTCGTTAAATTTTTAAAAAAATGTGTAAAATCTGAAACCCTGAAAACTCCATTTTCAAAATTGTTGAATATCTTGTTTTTATGTTTATGGTACATGTATACTGTTCACCTTACAGCGACTGCGCCTAGCGATTCAACCCACCGCTAAATGGTGCCCTTTACGACCCGGGGATAAGAGAGAGTTCCTGCAGAAAAGGCGGGTACACAGCCGGGAATTTGAAGTTCAACTTATGACGTCCTCATCTCCACCTGATTCGCGTGTACCGTCTTGATAAGATTTTTTGTTAATTATGTGCCTAAGTATAGCACATATAAACTTTGAAAAGGATATTCTATAACTTTTTAAACGTATCTGAAAAAGAATAATTCGAAATGATGAGCATTGAAATATGGTTGAAACAATTATGTTCGAACTTCAATAGTTTAATGTAAAACATCAGGTTAAATAGGTTATGGATTTCTATTGTGTGTGACATTCATGTGCTTTGAGAGACCTTTCATTCGCCAGACAGAATGAACAAGGAGTAACAGATACATTAAATGCAGCCAATATCAGGGATCATAAAGTGTCATCATGCATGTTACCTTATCAAGATCGGAATATAAGTTTTAGTTCGAGTCAAAGGGGACAGCTTTTCTTGAAAACTTTGTAGGATAGGATAACCACATTTTGCGTGCTGCTTTGGGTTATAAATAACTTAATGAAGTTCACAACGAGATTTCTCGAAGTCATTGCCCTTGTTCCATTTTTTACCCGTTTCGATTTTATTACCATGAGGAATTGTTCTCGTTATGGCAGGATAACCAAATTCGCTGTGCGACTTTAGGTAATCAATACATTGATGAAGTTGAAAAATGAAAGCGCGCAATACTTTTTCCCAGAGTTCTTTCTTTCGTATTTTCCTGTTGGACTGGGACTAGATGTCCAATGTCTTCTCTTTATTCACACGGTAACTGGATGCCTGGTGTGAGCTTTAAGTGTGGCGCGCCCCTCTCATTTAACTAGTTAATAATGTTAACAATTGTACAAGGGACAAACCGCACATCTCAGTTCTTAGATTTAGGACATTTATATAAAGGTTGAGAGTTATATGATATGTCTGGCGGGAGACGTTGGTTACTTGTTGTTATTCAACCTGTGCAGTGGAATGTTGGTAAGGAGTAAGTATTCCATATTTCAATGTCAAACCACGCGTTTGTATCGAGGTACAAATATTGTGGATAAAATTCATTCCGGGAATTATCCGTTATTCATTCCACAAAGTGTACAAAACATCTATGAACACATATAATTGTTAAATACAAAGATGAAGATATTGACACAATGACTTAAAACCATAGCCCTGGGTACAATGGCAGTTTTGCTTATTTACATTATCATTTTCCATTATCTAAGCAACTTTCATATTCTCCACCATCAATACGCGGAAGTTTTCATTAAAGGGGATTCTACTTCAGTTGTGCGTTGAGTGGGTTGATTAACCCTTCAGTTGAGTTAAACTAGCTGTGAGACAAATCCTTCAGATGCATCACTCAGCTCAAGAGCTCTCACTCAGACCAGGTACCTTCTTCCATATGTACTCAAGCAGATCGCACTTAGGCTACATACTTCTCCACAAATTGATTCACCTTGTCTTCAACACTATAAGAATGAATTTCCCGTAAAAAAACTTCAGGCGAGTCTTCAAAACTAGTTTTGAAGATAATATATCCCAGGTTTTTTGCTTTGAATGTACGTACATGTATTAGAAATCTGCTTGAATGAAACGTCTACAGATGACATTTTTCATAGGCCCGTTATAATCAAATATGGCGATAGAAACATTACGCAATACCTAAAGTAATGCCAATGCTATCAGAAAGTCGAATTGGTTCTGACAGGCGCCACAGATAACGTCATTGGCCAACAACCACTATGGCGTCTTGTCCACAGAAATCGACATATGACATTCAGGTCACTTCAGGATACATGTTGGCAACTAAAAAGTCTCAGGGTTCATAGAGGTGAGACCAGCCATTTTGATCATCCGTCTTGTAAATAACGTTGAACGAGGTATGCTTATCAACACACGTATTACACTCATAGATGTTTCAATAATAATTCATAGAATTAGTGAACGTTATGAATGTTTTCAGAAATGTTTGTTATCAATGCGGAGATGTTAATTCTTCTGACCATAAGAATGCGGATTCCATTTGTGAGTATAAAAATCATTCAATCAATCATTCAAATAATAATAAACGTTTTGAATTTTCACAATATTGACTAGCTAATTTATCACATTTCAAGTTCCATTATGTATTCATTAAGTGGCTAGTGACGAGTGGAGGCAACTATACATGTGTAATGCATCAGTATTCTCTATACAGTTTGCCTCTGATGAGCGAAGGCTGTAACATGCATGTAACTCCTCTTCCTGGTTACACTGTAACATTTCTCCCATGGACCAAACAGTACGAGATGATGGTCCGGTTGACTTTCAGTTCTCACTATTGAAGGGACGATGGTTCGCTATGTCATAACTAAAGCTAGACAGACATTAAAGGGCTAGCAAGATGAAATGGCTGCACTTCAAAGACCCGGTCCATGTTGAAAAGGTCATAGAGGTTGTCATATTCTTTCTAAGCTCTCATTAGCCTTGCACCCTAAAACAAAAAGGTGGGCATGTTCGTTATTTCACACCTTTGATAGTCCAAAACGTCAGAGAAAATAATTTTTTTCTAAAATACTGACATAGATGTGGTTATTGCTTTACTCTTTTTAAGCACGAATGTTTTCGCGCATTGTTTATCAGCAACAATAAGTTGAAAGCTGACAAAGCTCTGGGTAAAGATGGCATACCTGCTGATTTTTGTTAGTTTCAGATATATGTTCATCGCTTTTCTTTAGCCGCTTATCAACTCAATGCTAGACATGGTTATTTTTCTGACTCCTGGAATTAAATAACTATTCCTTAATTAAAGTCAGGTTGTGCGACCGACCCAAACAACTATCGAGGTACAATATTGACCCTAATTATAAATAGATGCTTTGGTGCAATGGCGTTTCTGTTGTGCCTCTATAGACTTTAATAAAGACCTTTGCCATGTCAATATCGCCAAGTTTCTGTATATGCTACCTAAATCAGGGTGCCATGGTAAATTAAACAATCTTTTCAGTATCGTCCAATATTTTTTTATCTTCTTTACACTTAAACTTGCTTCAGATATTAGTAAATCGTGTAAGCATATGATCTCTTTATTCCAAGAAAAATATGTCATGATGATAATAAAACATGTGTATACTGAAACAAATGTCACCGCCACAGGAACCATTTAATGTGACTCCTGCACTTGTACTATCCGACGGTAGGACCGAAATACTAAGCAAAGGAATCTGTATCAGCATAAACATTAATAGAAATATGTTTCTATCATCGTATCAATATTTGGTTTGTTAATAGTTTAAGTTCCTCTTTCTCAGTACATTTGAACCAGTATCGGCTTTGATCATATATTTCGTCAAGGGTCAGCTTCTCAGGTGAATGTACGACGAAAAACGTCTTAACATGTAGCCTCTCATGAGAAACCTTGGATAGTGTCATAGGTCTTCATTTTCTTCTGTCGACAAACCGTGACTCCGACAGACTCCGATTGATTCTTGTACAATGTAAGCTAAACAGCGGAAGAGGGGTACTAGTATGACATGCTTATTGGTAACCGTAAACAGTCCTGTGATACCAGGAGCAATACAGGGGCACGGAATAGGTGTTAAGTTCTATTTAAAAAAATGCTTATATCGAGACATAGCCAAATTTCTTATTCATCAGTATTTGTAAGTACCCCAAAGGAGCTGCAGAGTGCAGGGTTTGTATAGAATGCATCGTGACGTGACGTGACGTAGCTGCAGGGTGCAAGACTCGTGTAGTATTCAAGTGACGTGACGTGATTCCAAGGTTGATGATTTGTCTGGTATTTAACGTGACGTGACGTGATGTCGCTACAGGGTGAAAGACTCATTTAGTATTCACGTGACGTTACGTGATTCCAAGGTTGAGGACGTGTCTAATATTTAACATGACGTGACGTGACGTAGCTACAGGGTGAAAGACTCATGTAGTATTCATGTGACGTTACGTGATTCCAAGGTTGAGGACGTGTCCAGTATTTAACATGACGTGACGTGACGTGGCTACAGGGTGAAAGATGCATGTAGTATTCACGTGACGTTACGTGATTCCAAGGTTGAGGAATTGTCTAGTATTTAACATGACGTGACGTGACGTAGCTATAGGGTGAAAGACTCATGTAGTATTCACGTGACGTGACGTGATTCCAAGGTTGAGGACTTGTCTGATATTTAACATGACGTGACGTGACTTAGCTCCAGGGTCCAGGACTCATGTAGTAATCAACAAGACGTGACCTGGCTTCAGGTGGAAGACATGTGTAGCGTTGCGTTGTGAGGCGGCAGAGTTGAGGATTTGTGTAGCTTTCATTTTGGCGTGATGAGATGAGGTTGCAGAGTGCTGGCCTTGTGTAGTATGACGTGACGCGACGTTGTTGCAGGGTTGAGAAACTGTCACTAACAACAACAAATAAACTTTGCAGTAACGTCGGTCAATTTCCCTGGATTAAAGTGTGTCTCCTGCCATCATCGAACATTTCTCTCAAATTCCCCCATGATAGGATAGTATTTTATGATGTTTCGTTTAATTAAAAAAAACAGAGCATTAATAAGAAGAGATAGGAACGTTTTAACTAGCCCGTGTAACTTTCACTCCTTGAAAACTGTAATTTAGCATACTTCAGGCGACCTTAAGCTCGGCATCTTTGTAATTTGTGTTTGTGATTTTGAAAGTTTTGATGAATCTATAACCTGATATAGGTTAGTGGCAGTATGGTTGCTGCTTTCCTCTTGTTTAGGAAGTTAACCAATTGTACTAAGTAACGCAGGCAAGACCAAACCACCATTTGGATATTGATTAGGTACGCTTATTGAAGAGCTGTCAGGCTTAAACGCTGAGAAATTACCTTGAAAACTAATTGAAAGCTTTAGTTTATTGAGTTTTTTTCGAGACAGTGAATATGGATTTGGGAGCCTTTAGGAAACTAATGAAAGTCCATTCATATTTGACGTGTGAGCATCTTCATCTAGAAGAAGTGCTGATTGCAGCAACCCAAGTTGGAGAAGTGAATGTAAATATCGATCTATGTATATTCAGGCTTACAATTTTAAAACAGAATCAAACGTCTTACTCTGAAAACATAAACATTAAACAAGCTCTAGCTCATTAATGGATTCACGAGTTCTTGTTTCTACACTCGGTAACTGCAATATATCAAATATAAAAAACATCATAACACAAGCAAATATTGTTTCGAATTGATTGTTTAGTTTAAAATATTACTTTCATTTGCATGTATCACCATTGGGCACAGCGAAATCACATTGCATTTGCATTGCAATTCACTAAATCAGGTTCGTTCAGTGATCAACCGTTTATGTGTGGCAAAACGTTCTCTCTCGTCTTGTCAATATGAACATCCAGAAACTATTGATCAACAAAGAATTCTATCAGGGTGGCGCTAAAAACTTACAGGCTTACCAGCAGAGCATCTGTAGAGCTTTTGTACTTTTGATCCACTAAATAGAGGTAATTTTTATTATTATTATTATTTCATCATTGGTGAGCATAGGTGGACTTGAACCATATTGTATCATTTTTCAATCAGTAATTTATTTCCAGATTACATATCCAGTTAGTTGACTGTATACATCCAGAAAGAACCTTACGATCCCAGAACCAGCACCTCCTTTACCCGCCAACTGTCAACCTCACCACTTCGGTTCTACAATTAAGCAGTACCAGCACCGTGGAACGCTTTGCTAGTTGAAATCAATCTTTCTCCACCACTTAAAGCTTCCAAACATTCCAATGTTAAAATTTGCTATTTAATCTTGCCATCCTTGCAGTGTATATATTTTACATAATGTTTCTTTTTCGCATGTAGCACCCTGAGCATACCCCAGCGGATGGAAATTGCGACATACGAATACCCATCATCAAGTTATCATCATTATCACATTTGTCTTATTCACTTTATGCACATGCGATATCAGTTACAACATGAATGTATTTGCTTTTAAGTCTCTTGAAACGCAGAGGGTTTGAAGCAATCCGTCTTCATTAATATGAATGTTATGTGCCTCTTGCCCACAATGCGTTCAGTGCTATCGCACTTGTTTGAATAGAAAAACAGAGCATGGAGTCAACTAATGGAAATAAAGGTATTTGGTTTTACGTTAAGTGAGTATCTGAACTTTAAAAACGTCCAAAGATCTAGTGATTCCACACATAAACCACGATATTTGGTTTCTAATCGAGTGAGATGAGAACACGTTATCTGACCATGCATGGTATGCACGATGGAGAAATAATTGCATTTCGGAACAGGTTGACTAAATAAACGTGCTAGCCACTGCGCTGTGTCGACCCCTATACATTATACATAACATACACCACACTCATAGCGAAATCAAGCTATGTGTTTACATTAATCTACTGGGGGAAGACGCTTGTCTCTAGCTGTGATTTAATCACTACACCGGTCTCAGCGGCAGTATAGATTTAACCAGTGTTCACTTGTTGAAAATTCCGGACTTCGTGAAGCTTTGCTTGACTCTGGTTGGCGTTTATTTGTACATCGTATGTATTAATAACTAGTTTCATCAATCAATGGCATCATGTGATACGGATGTTTTTATTTTGCGCTATAACTCTATACAAGCCATCCTCTTAGACAACAGTTATCACTGTAAATGGTACTCCCAACCTGCTCAATGTTACCATGTATATGGGCTTGAAGCCAGACATACTGAAAAAAGAACTCACATTGATAGACTCTTGTAATGGCTGTAACGAAAATAAGCAGCTAATCAAATATAGCATTCGTCAATAAATAAGAAGCCCCGTGTAGACCGGGGTATCTTTGTTAGTGGCTTGATAAGCTTAAAGGCTTTGACATACACAAACAATTTATTGATAAAAATAACGCACAGACAATGCATATCTCTCAATCTTTCAAATCAATTTCAAATTCAATTCAAGGAATTAATTCAACGTTGCATTAAACCAACATAAACTACATTAATGGCAATGTAAACATTTTGTGAACAACTTGAGGGTCAAAAGCGGAGGCCGCTCTGGTTAATGTGAAAAAAATACTTATACCGTGTATAAGAAATCATTGAGCTTATAGATGCATCTTAAACAATAACACTTCATCCTTGATCTGAGTTACATTTAAATAATTCAATTATTCCTAGGTCAGCATATCGATATTTCAAATTTTGTGCACAGCAATTTTATATATGTGTTGGTGACTTTGACCATTTTAATGTTTTTATTTGTGTTGAGCCCAGAAATAACTTAATTCGTCAAAAACACTAGCTTGTGTAGCGAGCTAACATGTGTTCCTGTGAAACATGAAAAAAGATACAGCATCATCTGTGTCATTATGGCATATGGATCCAAACTGTGGTTGAAAGTTAACATTTTTTGAAAAGTGTAGCATTCGTATAACGTCCATCCAAGAAAAGCATGTAAATACTCTGAATGCCATTTGCAAACTTTATCAGAATGTTAAATTGAACAATATATGGTTATATAAGGTAGCATGACTTCAAATAGATGAAATAATGAAGGATTTCATGAAGAACTGTTACACAAGTTTTCCAATGCCACACACATTTTAAAGAGCAATGATGATTCTAATCGGGCCATGATATTTCAAGAATCCAATTAGTAGGACATCGACTGTCAGAGCCTAACGAATGATAGACCATGGCTCCATTGTTTTGAACCGTGGTCTAACCGGCACAATTTGCAGTTAAACCAAGAATTTAACTTCTTTTTATGAGTAAGAATTTTTTAGGGATTCAGACATAAACACTTTGATTGAAATGATAACATAACATAAATTATATTTTGCATGCTATTGAATAAGGATTGTTAGTGTTAATAAAGCAACCTTTCCTGTCACTAATCAATATAACACAAATTATATAACATAATATTAATTGAAATCATGGTGTACACAAAATCGGTTAAGCATTTGAAACATCCTGAATTAAAATCTTCTTTAAAATCCTTACCTCAGAAAATCATGCACAAATCAACAAGTCCGAAAATGCGTCGGATACAGCTGCGAATATCTATGTCTGGTTCTTTCGATTTTCCTCACACAAATGGCACTCGCACGATACGCGCATGTCAGAAGTGAAGCTGCATGTACGTATTTAGGGAAAGAGGTCTAACTTGAATTTTACATGCTCTTAGGTTTTGTTTTGATGTCAAATTTGATTGCGTAAAAGTCTGTGACAAATACCTCGCAATCAATTCCTTATAAGTAATGTCAACTTCGTTTTTACAAAATGTGCATTATTCTTAATGACTGAGATGTTATGTTTATGGTCATGGTCTAAGCAACTTTGACCGATTGTGTCTGTGTCAAGTCGTTTCACGCTTTGATTTCATCAACACTTTCAACGACTCAACAAAAGACACTCGGGTCTTGCTATAGCAAAGTCATGCTATGAGCCATTACATCTAAACCGCCACCAAGGGCCAATGAATAAGCTCTAAATGTGTTTCTGATGTTTTAGTTAAACGAAAATCGAAATCAAACCTTCTTTAAAAGGGTTTATTTTTTACAATAATTATTTGAGGTTTTTTTTAACATCTCACAAAAATACAAAATTGTAGCAATTGTTCAGAGAGCAATAAAACCCTGCAGACGAGCACTGAACACACTATATTCCTTGACGAGCAATCTGTGTGTACAATAATTGTAAATGGTAACATTTCTTTCGCCGGGATATTGACAGTAACCTTGGCCAAAAAAAATGGTCCTTTACCTGAGTGTAAAACACTGTTGAAAGGGTTCAAACAAATCGTTTGCGAAAATGAAATGTCTATGTGTTGAAGGAAAGCTGCGTGTTAAGCAAATATATTTCTATTTTCCCATTTTACACGATATTGAAGTATGATCCACACAGGGCTAATAGAGACTGCAGATTTCGTCGTCTTTGATGGCGTGTTATCTCAAGGTTCAGCCTCTCAGAGGAATAAAAGAACACTTTTTCAGCATGAACTCTTTTAAATAAAGCCATTAAATCGTTCAATAGGTGTACATTTTCTCCTCGTGATCAAAAAGTGTAGTATGATTCGGGAGCGATAATTAGTCAAAGTGTCTCAATAATGAAACGGATGATTCTGGTAACAGCCGTGAAGCGTAAGAGCGATAGTGGTATTACATGCTCCCCGTCACCCCCATCACTCTCTCATTTTAACTGATTTGGTGGCGTCGCCCTACTTAGAAAAGAAACAGAATTAGAAATTAACATATTTCAAAACGACTTTTGTTTTCATCACAATCCGAGGTGCAGTGTTAGGACTGAACTTTGAATAAGAGCCATCGGTTAAGGCCAGACACGACACGGCAGTAGTCTCATCTAGTTGTAACGAGATCATGATCAAGGTGGTTAGCAACATCCCATGATATGTTTTTCAGTCGGTTTTATGTCACTATTGATTTCCGAAAACCTCGGTTAGTTTCAATTCCTCTCTCTCTGTCTCTCTGTCTCTCTCTGTCTGTCTCTCTCTGTCTGTCTC
Organism: Phorcus lineatus; assembly: GCA_921293015.1. NCBI lineage: Eukaryota > Metazoa > Mollusca > Gastropoda > Trochida > Trochidae > Phorcus > Phorcus lineatus. The sequence goes on from OV121090.1 coordinate 12,797,376, forward strand.
TCTCTGTCTGTCTCTCTCTCTGTCTCTCTGCTTTAAAGTGACACAGAGTATGTTTCATGAATTTTGTGTGCGCCATAAATAGGGCCAATATATCATATGAACTGGGTTACGTTTAAATCGCAAATCTAAAGTTGCATCTTTATCTCTTAAATGCCAAAATTATGACATTTTCCTGTTTTCGATGGTAATTTACAAACAATCATGTAAATGTCGTAGAAGTCGATATTCGGCGTCCCATTTACATGTTTATTAGTTGAATGACCTACGTATACTAAGCAATATCAACCTATATTTCTCGTTGTGTCTTTTATAAATAAGTTTCCAAAATTATGTTTGAGTAATTGGCGCGCGCCATTGTTTTCGATCATAAATTTTGACCTTTTTCCTGTTTATTGTCACTATGGACATTTTATATGTTAATTTTAAGGAACAACCACTACTTGTCGATGAAATAACATCATTTATGAAGTTTGACATATTTAAACCCAAACAACATGCTCTCTGGCCTTTTGAAATGGCCAAAGTGAGATAAATTTAATTCATTCTCCATGAAACAAAGTATTGCTATTTCTATATATTTCAGCGTAAAACGATAAGACATTGTCAGATACAGGTATCGCATAGATGGCTTATAATAATAACAATCGATTAGCAAACTGATGCTTTGAAAGAATATATAGGAAAGAGACATAACAAATCAAATCAGTTTATTCAGTATTTCGGCCATGTGGCTAGAGTACAATTGAATGTGACCACTTACATGTGTCACGTAACAGTACAGAAATACTATTATATGATTAGTTTTTAAAATGCAAATACATGTTTCATAAAGATTCCAACAGATTTTATCAATTCAATGTTTGATGAAGTAACAAGAGCATACAAGTTTCTGTGATTTACATTTCCCAAATACTTATTTCTGAGGTTTTTATATCGTTCACATATGAACAGTACATGATGTTCATCTTCAATATTTCCAGAATTACAGTTTGTACACACAGCAATATTTATATTGTCATATCTTTGTTGTCTAAGAAGATTTATTTTAAACGAGTGTAAAGCAATTCGCAGTTTACAAAATGAGCGTATTAACGTTTTATCACTCAGTGCTGTAAGATACAATTCAGGCCGTAATGATGATTTAAAAGTTGAATACTGCCTCAGGAAATGGGATGTACATAGTGAGTCATGCCAGACTTGGTAATAAATATCTTTAACTCTCTGTGTGAAAACATTTTTAAACAATTGTAAATTGCCAACGTCTTGTGCCATCCAGACACCCATGTATGTTTTAACCATTATCATCAAGTTGTTTAAGAAATAAATACGATTGATGAGGGTAGCGTTGTGGCTCCATTCTTAAGAGTTTAAACCAATACTTTATGACACGAACTTGTGTAGATACGTGGATAGCGTATCTACCGCACTCACCCAATATCGCCTTATTTGATGCATATTTACCAACATTAAGAAACAATTTGAAATATGTAGTTTGGACTTTTTCTATACATTCATAATATTGAGTACCCCATAATTCAGAACCATATAAAAGAATAGGCAAAATTTTACAATCGAATAGTTTGCAGGCCACTGACAGTGAAATTAACTTATTTTTACGGAGAGAATAAACAACTTTACTAGCCTAGCGATATTATGACATGCCTTGGGCCATTTTAAGGACAAAGAAAACAAAACACCCAGGTAGTTATAATAGGTAACAGTTTTAACTTCCGTGTCTCCAATATACCACTTTTCCTTCCTGCTTATGATTCCACCTTTCCTGAAAACAATGATATTCGTCTTCTTCATATTTAGTTGCAGACCCCATTTCTGGCAAAATGCATGTATTACATTAAGTTGTTTTTGTAGGGCATTCACACTAAAGGCAAATGTTGAGACGTCGTCAGCAAATAGTAGCAGAATAATATCTTCAATATGTTGTGAGATAAAGATACCGTTTTGACAGTTAGCATACATCTCGGTTACGAGCTCGTTGATAAAGAAAATAAATGATATAGGGCTTAGGACACATCCTTGCCTGATACCCTTTGATGACGTGAATGTCGATGAAACACCACCATTACACTTCACACATGCTTTTACTGATCCGTACATACTCTTCAGAACGGTGAATACCTTATATCTGCAACCCTTGGTAAACAACATATATAAGAGCTTATGTCTGTCGACAAAATCAAAAGCCTTTCGGAAGTCAATAAAGGCACAGTAAAACCGACCTTTAGATTTAGAAAGATATTTCGTAGCTAGATTTTGAAGAGTAAAGATATGGTCCGTGGTGGAGTAGTTTGGACGAAAACCCCCTTGTGCTTCAGATAGTAGGTTATTAATGTCAATCCAGTTTCGTAGACGGTTATCTAGAATGGAAGTAAATATCTTCCCTTGCACATTTAGTAAGGTAATACCACGGTAATTGTTAGGCTCGTTGACAGTGCCTGACTTATACAATGGAAGTATAACACCCACATTCCAGACGTCTGGGAATACGCCAATGTCCAACACTTTATTAAACAGGTTTTTCAAGTAGGGAACCAGTATATCTTTAAGGGTTTTGTAGAACTCGGTCGGTATTCCATCTTGACCTGGAGATTTACCTGGTTTAAGTTTATTTATAATATTTTTAAAAAGTGGGTAATGTCATCAAGCTTATTGAAATATTAACAATATTTTCATCTGCAACGAATGTGACCATCTGTGGGAGTTTTCCCTTTTCTAAATATATCATCTTCAGTTAGGGAAAAGCGGGTTGAGGACCACTTTAGTTGAGGCGAACTCGCTGTGAGATAGGATATCGCAATCCTTCAGATGCATCTATTGCACTTAATTCCTGCACTTAATTCCTGCACACACTCTTATGAGAACAGCTACATTAGCTCTTTCTTCTGTTGGCCATTAAAAGAAGCAAATCTTAGTTGATAAAAAGCATTTACCGTATAATACCATGTTATAATGTTAATACCTAGAAGTCATCATTGTCAAAACACGAAAAGAACTTTTTGCTGTCGGACTCACTTTACACGGCACTGTTGAAGGAGGCCACACTAGTAGGCTATGCTTTATGGTTAAGGCAGACTGCTGGTGACTGTGGGCGGTCAAGTCTATATCGTTTGTGATTATGCTTTTTGCTTCCTCTCAGTGAAATTAGGTAATGCAGCTCAGATGACAGCTGCCATACTTGAAAGATTAAAAGCTCTCATTTCAAAGAACTGGTACATGTTTGACCTTTTGGTCAAAGAAGTTTTAATTCTTATACACATACAAGTTCATTAAACTGTATATGCGATCACATTACATGTGTGATCACTTGTTATCACATGCTATCCCTGGTGGTTCCGAAACACTCATGAGAATCTCCACTATATATAACAGAATCCTCTGAATTAGTTTTCTAAAAATACAACCTTGTTAATAAAAAGAATCTAACATTTGTGATTGATTACGATTACGATTTTCTGTTTGGATACTGGTATTTCCTTACAGAAATACCAACCTATTTGAACCGCTGAAGTGTTGTGCTAATATGACTTACCCAGGATGTAGCCACTCTCTTTACACTATAGGCCTATGTATTCACTGTTCTGTCGGATCAGTCAGGGTCTTCTTTAAAACCTACACAAGAGATTGAAATAGTCAGAATGTTGTTGTTTTGGTCCAAGATGTAATATATTTTTTTCTCCTTACTGCATTTGTGCTTCAGCATAAAATCTTAAACCAGAAGATTGCAGTTTTTAAAACTATTAGTTAAGAAAATATAACTGTAATCGAAAAGCGTTTGAATTGTTGAATTTTTTAAGATAGATATCGGGGAATTGTAGAAACATCGCAGATACATATACGCAGATAAAGCAGAATGATTATATAAAGGGTTATTGTCATACTGTATGTATGATACAAGTATCTAACTGCAGATATATTCTAATGTGAACGAGAGATGTGCTTTCATTCAGGCACGAGAGCACCATGATGTGTATAAGTCCAAGTATGTTACTTTGTTTCCCTTTCTAAAAAAAACTGGTCCGTCTGGAGTTGGATTATGTCTACTTAGTGAAGTGAAGCAAACAAGTTAGCTAATTGGTTACTCAAATGCTAAGCACAGCTTTCTGTTATAATATTGAAAACTGCAGTGCTTTATCTCGAATCTTATTCTTTACAGCCATGATTGAAGGATTTTGATCTAACGGTAAAATCACGAAAGTTTCCTTTTATACCTCGCTCGAATTAGAATCAGAGCGAATAAGCAATTCCAACCCATGTACATTTGTATATGTATCTTTTCTTCCATACTATGGTGCAATTTACACCCAAAAAAATAAAAATATGTCATTTAAAACATATTTAAATACATAATGATATTTGCTTTTTCATAGAGTGTGCACACAGCGTTCGATAATGTCCTGTGTAGGTCACCTTCTGTTATCATTATAAATGCTTGTTGATGATAAAAACATATGTTGTACATCTTACAAATAATTCCCTAAGAGACACAACAAAGAACTTAAGAGACTTGCATTGTAGAAACTACGAAGATTTCACAATGACACCAAAGACTAAGGACATGAAACAACATCCTGAGATAATGTAAACAACAGATTATGTAAACTAAACAAATTTATTATATAATATATTCGAAAGAATATGCTAATGTTAAAAATATATCTCCACCCAGTGATTGAAAGCCTTGAATGACCTAATCATGCGGGTCATCATAGTAGACACAACCAGTCATTTCATCACAAGCTTTCAAATTCTTAATACAGTTCAAGAGCAAGGATAGTTTTAGCTGGCCCTCAATGTTCCCAATATTGAAAAAACCAGGTAATATCTGCTAGTGTGGTACAAGATAACAAACTACATTCAAGCAAGGAAGCAGTACAAGTAAAACATAACGAGAGCCGATTGCACTACAAGCTGTTCTGCTGTTTCATTTAACTCAACTTTCATTGAACTTGCTTTTCTTTTAGAATTATATATTTTGACTCCTCCGATGCATGTTAAACGTATGTCATAATTATTTCTTAATTGTCATCTCATTGAAAGTAAAATTGTATTTGTCATCAACGAATTCTATTTCAAGATAACAACAGTTAATTATGTTTGAAACATAAATTTTGCAAATACCTATATAAGTGTAATTATATCAGAAAAACATAGTATTTGCTAAAATTGTGGGCAAATCACAAAATGCAAACCGAAGCAACGATAGGCTAAAGAAAATGGGCTATAACTTTAAACATAAAATGAAACAAATAAAGAAAACCGCACATAGAGAAGTTAGTAATAGCAAGTCATAATAGTGAATCTATGTTTAGACTTGGCAACAACAATATGTTCCCAACCTTTTATGTGGTTCATATAAAGCGCGACGCGAATCTGAACATTAAATGGCTTTATGATAATAAAAAAAGATCAAGTTCCGGTTTTTCGCCTTCATTTATCCAATTCTATGAAAAAGATTGAAGGTGATCCATACAGACCTAGCATTCCTGGAATTACAGATTTAGTCGTCTTTGAAAGTTTGTTCTCGCAAGGTTCAGCTTCTCAGAGGAATAAAGGAAAATATTTTTTAACATGAAGCCTTTCAAAAGAAGCCATTAGTTTTAGAAATGGGTGTTCACTTTCTGCTCTTGACAAAAAGTAACATCACTCCAGGGCACTAATCACTCTGAGAGGTTTTTTCTGAAAAATAAAGGATTCTGGTACAGCCGTGTAACTGGAGAGGTCACGCCTTTCACTTGAGCCACAGCTTTAACTGGTTTGGTCACTCGGGTAAAGTCAAAACCATCTATTACATCTATTTCATAATTTGAATATATCATACCCACCTACTGAATAGGCGCCTTTTGAAAACAATTACGTCCACGGAAACGAGTTTGATTTGGACTCCGTAGATGTATGTTTCTTCTAAACTGTTTATGATCATTCTTTCTTGATTTTGTACTAAATGAATCTTAATTCTACTGATTATTTTTATAAGTAACCTTTCAAAACGTCATTCTAAGATATATATTGAAATTATTACATACATTATATTTTTGGATAGAAAGTACTTTTTGTATCTTCAATACAATAAACCGTCCAAACATATATATCTAATAGTCTTGAAATGAATTTAAGATAAGGAAACAAAATACATTTAAGTTATTATATCTTTGTGAAAAGATATTACAAGTTCCAAGATCTAAATTGTTTTTGTTTAATGACATTTATGGTATTTCCATGAAATAATAACTTGTTTGTTGAAACCTTTACAAAACAAACTTATACTTAGTATTTTATCTTTCAGAAATCCCCTAACTTCTGTCATATTTTTTCTCAGTATCTTAGATCCTGGGCTGTCTTGAGGCTGCCGGACATGAGCTGACAGCATGAGTATAGTTTTAAACATGACATGACATGGCTGCCAAACTCAACAGGAACCAAAGTCTGCGGCAATATGTTTTTATGTCACTATTGATTCCACATCCTCTGTCAGCTTTCCAGGATTTAACAGTGTTTCTTATAACTCTACCGCTATCAATTCATCAGATACTTTGCTTTCAAATGCGAAATGTGCAAATACGAAGGTCATATAGCAAAATGGTTGTAAAAAATCTGCAAGATAGGGATATATATGCTTCCCTGAATTTGAGTGTCGTATGATTTAGGAAAATTTCTGAGTTGTACTCTAAGGGTCGAAGCACAAGGGTTAAAATCCATAACATAATGGTTTATCTTAAGACTTGCAATGGTTTGTTTAAATAATTAATACAAAGATGTAGAATACCTAAATGTTTATTGTGGCACCAAGTACATGTAACAGTCAATCGATCTCTGTATTTGAAAAGCCTTCGGAACAATTACCTTTAGTTGACTACTCGTTCGGGTGGTGAACATCCAGTGTTGTCTGTCCATCTTACAGTCTATAGATATGGGATGCATATATGAATGAGAATGTTTCTAGTTATCAAGCTTTTAATGAAGGTAGCGAGTTACGCAACAAACTTTTTTGGCTAATGGTAGATAAGCTTAACTTAGTAGAGATGTTCGCTGATTTAAAAGCTAATTTCAGCTTACTTCCAAAGACTTTAACATCTGTATTGTATCTCTTAAATGTCATTACGGGCAGTTAAGATAAAGTATTTTGGAGCGCAGGGGAAGCTAATGACATTCTTGTTATTCTTGAGGTGATATTTCTAGAGCTTTTAAGGATTGCGATTTGAAGCTATATCCATGAAATGAAGGTTAATACATCTGTTTCTTGGACCTTTTTACTTTTTACTGACTTTATATCACCGACATAGGTATATTTGTTTTCGAGAGCTTCGGAGTTTTATTTTTTTTCTAATATAACATAGATGCTGTGAAGTGAGTGAAAACACCAAGACACCCGTTGCCTTCAATGAGTGGTACGGTTCCATTAGTCAGAGCGGCAACTAATCCTTTAACATCTTGTTTGATTGGTAGTATACCTCAGTGCCAAATAATTATTAACACCGGGTTGATTGTCCCGTTTTACAAATTATAGTGTTTTTGTTATAAGCCACATTGTGGTTGGAAAAGATGTACGGGGCTGTTTGATCCTTGTTGGTTTCCTATTTTCGCACTCTAACCGTTCTGAACACCTTTCCAAACATCATGTAATAAAAAAAATTTACCCCCAAAAGACACATGAGCAGTTTTAATGTTTAATGTACATAATTGATGATGTGCGGTCATTGCATTATCCCTTCTTATATTTATTACTTTAAAAGTCTATTTTGAATGAGAGAGTAGGGCATCTGTTTCAAGTCCGATGTCCATCTTTAATACAGGTACGGTATTGGCCTATCTGGACTTGTCCTGCAGTTTATACAGAATTGGCTATTGACCTATCAGATTTCAACAGCTTTAGCTAAAGGGTATTAATTGTCTGTGTTGCCCGCCAACATCAACTTTGGTAACATTACAAATGTTCCTTTAAATGGCTGTGTCCACTGCACATGATGTACCTAAACATTTCCAAAGGACTGGAACTGATTATTACATTTGTGCCTACAAGAATTATGTTTTGTTAAACAACATGCATCGAGAACATTTAAGCGTGCATGGCTGTCATTGAGTTGATTAAAATAGTATTGTCTTATTAGATTCTTTTGGAAAGATAAACTGAAACATTAAATTCAATACAAGATATACATCTGAGAGAACCGTCTGCCCTCGTGACTGTTTTGTGTACCCAATCCACTATCTTCAGTTGAGCGATGAGAGGATTGAGCACCCCTTTGAACTAGTTGTGAGATAAATTACTAGAATCCTTCAGATGCATCACTCAGCTCAAGAGCGCTCATTCTGATCAGGAACTCCTTCCATGTACCCCCACGCAGCTTGCACTTATGTCCTGCACTAATTCTCATCGGATCAGCCGGATCAGTGTGCTTGCTTTCACAAATGGGATACGGGAAGTTGGTACAGAAATTGTTTTTAAAGAGTAAAAAAGACTTTTGCCATACCATAATATAATCTTTAAGGTTATATCAACAAATAATGACCTTTACTAAAACTAGAAGCTATAACTATAACTGTAAGACAACGTGCCTAGTGGACCCTGTAGACGTTTCGCCTTGGTCAGTCCTGCTATTAGTCTCCGTACAGGCTGCTGTTGACCGTGGGCGGTCAAGTCTGTTCACTTGTGGTCATGCTTTCTACTTCCTCTTAGCGGCTTTATACAGGACGTGGTGATAATGCAATTGACGTTACAGCTGCCACACTTAAAAGAAGAAAGGTCGTATTCAAAGAACTATTCCATGTTTTAAAGGTTGACCACGGAAGATTCATTTGCTTATGTTACTTTTGTTTTAATCTTTCTCAAAAACAAAATGGTAAACATTTAATCTATTATGTCTTTTGAAAGGTTGATTAAACTAGTTGTTAATGCTAAAGCTTATTTCTTTCAAGAGACGGTATCTTGGTATTTGTTTATTACTGGTTTCTTCTGTGACATGACCATTATCTTCATCAAAGATGAAAGGTCTAACCTCTGCTAAACCTGACACCAGTAGGCAGAAACAGTAACCTAAAATCCCTCTCACTCCTGAAGATAAACCATTGGTTTTATTCAGTGCCAGATCCAACAAGAGACACCCTTGAAAAATTCCAAAAGAAAAGCTTTTAATTCATATGGTGGTGTAAGTCCAATAAAGTGAAACGAAATGTCCTTTTTTAAGCCTAAGCATAAGATAAAAAACACAAATATCAAAGAAATTATAGCATCCCAAAAACTAAAGTGACTAAGTTGACCACAATGCGAAGAACAGAAATGGCACACTATTTTCGCAAACAGATTAAATAGTATAAATGAGTTTTGGCTTTCATATAGATGTTGAAAAACATTAATTCAAGAAAGGATTAACGCCCTTTGGAATGATGTTATTATATTGTACTCCGTTTTTCTTAGTGCGTGCAAAACACCAAATACTTCAGATATTGAACTTCTTTATCAGTCCTCGTGGATTAGTGATGCTGGTTACGAAGATGGCAAACCTATCATATACAAACCATAGTACACTAACAGTGTCACATTTATCGATGATCTAACGCACTTAAGGGTAGACAGGTCAATCTTGAGGAAATCAAGACCAAATGTTATATAAAAAATTAATTTCTTAACGTATGACGGTACAAAAAGTGTAATTTTATCACAAGATTTGACGTAAAGAACATATACAATATATTCCAAGTCCAATTCAACCTTTAGAGTTTTTCACACAAATGAAAAACTAGGCAGTAAATACATATATACGAAGTTAATGGATTCTTCATATGTGCAAATAACTTGTTACAGTAAATTGGCACGAATCTTAGATTGACAAGTATCAGAAAAAGATAGGAGAGTATTATCCATAATATCTTACAATTGTACTAGTAGTAACGACTTTGAATGGCTTCAGTATAGCATTATCAATCTTATTATGACTGCAAATTGTTTCTTAATTCGGATAAAGATATCTGAATCACCCCACTATCGGTATTGTAACAGATAATTAGAAACATTGGAACATTTTTGTGGTATTGTGATCCGGTATTTGAAATATGGAAAAGATTAGAAACAATTGTAAGAAACCTCTCAAACCTATATAAACTTCACATTCTTAAGATAATACTCGTAATACAAGTCATATAACAACCTAAATAATGCCATTTTACTTTTTTTTTTAAATCAAGAAACGTCAAAAAATGAATATTTGAAACTTTATATTATGTACTTGAGTCAAAAAGTATGCATACATAAGTATAGGTATAACCCTAGCTGGGCATAAAGCCAATAAAGAAAGTTTCTATATGTTGCCTGTAAGAAAATGAAAATCCACGATACGCCTTCTCTGGTTTAAAAAAACATCAAGGAAAGTATCTCAATAAGGCAATACAGGTAAATCAAAGGACGATATGGAAGCTATTAAAATGTTAACTAGCAAAGCTTTGCAATGTACGAGACAAGACCTTTTACCAGCAACCAATGTGCAGGGGCGTAACCAAACATCTTCACTGTCTTATATGAATACCAAAGAATGTTGCATGATAGGAACACTCCCTCAAAACAAACCACGGTACATGTACCGGATTGTATGTCATGGATAAGATATGAAACCCTTGACTATCTACTGATAACTATTCTCCGTATTTGATGGTCAAAAGTTATCTTTAAAAAGTAAAGCAATGTATATTCTTCAAGGAAATATTGTTCGTGCTAGAAATAAAATGCCTTGTCACAAGTTGATAATAGCTTTTGCAGGAATTCTATAGCATTGTGAGATATCGAGTGATGACATCACCCACTTGTTTCCCTGACTTCTGTTTGCCAGGGAGCTCGACAATGACATTTATCTCCCGTTGTCGATGTAATGAAATGAAAACATTTCATACAAATGTAAGAGACAAAAATGTATTAAAGGTTCCAAACAGTAAACACAATTGCTTCTTTGAGTGGCATTTTAGAAGTTGTTATGATGAAGAAAATAGGAAATTTATGGATTAACAACTTCTTTATTGCAAAGAGATGCGACGTTTCAGTGTAGATACTAACACCGTTATCAAGCAAGTGATACTCAAGGTTACAACACTGTGATTATATACATACGTATATACGTATATAAGAAATATAAAGAATCAACATTAAAATAAAGAATAATTGTGGATTGGTTGCTAAGATACTCCCATTATCCCAAATGTCTGGCAAAAGGCAAATGATAAAAAAACATTTTAGCTAACGCCTCCTTTGAGCATCTAATCTGTCCGGGTTAAATGCTCCAGAAATCATTGACGTGAAAAAAGTGCTAAACCTGTGGCATCATAAAAACACAGTTGAATGGATGTACATTGTCAGCTCTTGACCAAAAAAATGACTGACTCGAAGGCACTAATTAGGTGGAGAGCTCTTCTGATAAAGGATTCTTGTATAATATGAGCGTAGCTGCGGAAGCAAGGAGCTAGTATGACTAACCCCGGGCGTCACATATATCCGCGTACACCGTTCTCTCAGAGCATGAGCTGGGATTACTCAGAGAGTTCGAAGAAACTGATTACAACAAGTATCAGCGCCAAGCAACAAACATCTGTATCAGAGCCGGGCCTAGTGCTTGCACGTAAGTCCTGGTGAGAGAGACTATAGTGCTTTTATTCACCTTATATCTTCTACACATTTTTTCTTAAAATTTAAACATAGAGTGTATATATATATATATATATATATGAATTTTAACAAGGAACGCATAGGTAATTTCAAGAATGTTGGATTCTTTTAAAACCATAAAACCAATAAAACCATTAAACTTAATTCCTAAATGCTATTGGTGTATGATTGTTAACAGCTTCAACGAAAAAACGGTAAGTTTTTTTTTTCTTAATAGGCATTGGAAGGCGTTTCATAGTTCGATTCGGCGTCGTACAAAATAATTCGAATTATTTTTATGTAATTTCATTAATTAATAAAATCAATTCTTATTGATCATTTAAAAGTTTTATCCTTAAATGATTTTGTCTCACACTTTCCCTCTGTGCCCTCTGAGATGTGTTGGTCCTGACCTGACAGTGACTAGTTTATAACATGACGTGAGGTGACATTTCAAGCTCCGATTTAACACATATTTCAAATGTAATCATGTGGAGACAAAGGTAACTTTTAATTGTGACGTATTTGTAAAGTCCCTATCTTTCAGCCGACATCCATTTTCATTATATGTCACCCTCACAATAAGAGCAGATTCACTTTTAATTGCACTAGGCGAGTCATCATTAAACGGAATTGCCAAGATCCGGGTCAACAGGTCGCGACCTTCATTTTAAATGGTCCTTTTCAAAACACAACAATTGCAAATGGGGAAAGTGACCAACGAGAGAAGAGGTCGCGACCTGTTGACCCTGAATGAAAACCTGAATGAAAATTAGAAAAACATTCAGGAAATATGTTAAACAACACCTATGATATACGATAGAAACATAAATCTGTCAGATTTTGCTTTTAGCCTAGGCGATCAAATTTAACAGGTCACCTAAAACTACAGTTGTCTAACGTATTGACAATTCAATCAGCCAATCCTTGTATTGATCATACAAAATAAAGTCAATAAACATAAAAATGAAACCGGTACAAATTGGATGGTTTCGTTTATTGTTTTGTTTATGAAACTACCGCCGACAAAGTAATAAAAGACAATATTCAAACGTAAACTGATTAAATGAAAGATGTGACCAGGAGCCGATGGCGGTGTCGGAATGAACTGGAACCCTTGTCGCCTCTTTGATTGTTCACAACTAGGAGCAGGAACAGTTGAAATTACATAACCGTGTTTAAGAAAATGTATGAAAGGGAATACATTGGCACTATTCCTCAATAATCAAACAACAAACGTTTCACAAATTGAAACTACTGAATGTGATCAGTCAAATGACTTACCTCAATCAATGAAACAGACGCTGGCATTGAGACACTCAAAGACTCAAACATGTTCAAAACTAATATTTCTTATGCGTCCTCCACTTGGTGAGAGCCTAGTGGCTCAATATATACTGAGGCAAATAAATAAGGGACTGCATATTTCTTTGATAATGATACGAAAATGCCTTAACAGTTTCGATGACAGTTATCTTGCTCATCACCTGAAACATAGCGCCAAAACACACCATGTTCATAAAGGCGGGTTCTTAAAAATCGTGCAATTCATGTTTTTGCATCATTGGTTAGGTATAAAGGACGAATGCATTAGACTAAAGTCCTTGACTTTGGCTCAAACATGGCAGGCAATAGGTATGGTGAGATCAGGTCACTATCTGCGAGAAGGTTCAGGACACTTTCAAAAGTCAATCAGTGTCTTATCTCGCCTGTGGAACCTCTATCGTCAGACTGGTGATGTTGCGATGAGGAAAGGTCGGGGACGACCTAAAAAAACAACACCAAGACAAGACCGAATGATCGCGCGACGTGCCATGCAGAATCGCTTCAAACCAGAATAGAAGATAAACGCCGACCTCAGGGCTGTCACACAGGTGCGGGTATGTGACCGAACTGTACGAAACAGACTGAAGGCAGCGGGTTTAAAAAGCAGACGACATTTTGTCGGCGTACGGATGACACAGCAGCATAAGCAAAGGAGACTGGAGTAGGTCAAGCGATATAGTTAGACAGCTACGTCATTGGCGTTACGTTATGTTCAGTGACGAGTCTAGATTTAATCTAGACTATGCAGATGGCAGAGTGCAGGTTTGGCGCCGCCGAAATGAAAGGTATCAGCGGAGCACCATCAAACAACATGACAGATACGATGGTGGGTCAGTTATGGTATGGGGCGGCATCACATACGATAACAGAACAGAACTTATTCGCCTTGATGGACGTCTTACAGGTGTTCGCTACCGTGACGAGGTCTTACGTCCTGTGGTCGAACCGTTTGCAAAGAGAACAGGGCGGCGTTTTGAGTTCCAACAGGACAATGCTCGTCCTCATACGGCTTAAGTGTCTGCTGATTTCCTGAGGAACAGTAACATCACAGTGTTGCCTTGGCCTGCTAAAAGTCCGGACTTAAACCCTATTGAACATTTATGGGATGTGCTAGGTCGAAGAGTTCGTAGGAGGCGTATTCCGCGGAATTTGGATGATCTCTTCTAGTGTCTGCAGTTGGAGTGGCGTAATATTCCGAGAGCTACGATAAGAACTCTGATTGGTAGTATGCAAAGACGTTGCCAGACAGTTGAGAGAGCACGTGGGGGTCATACTCGATACTGACTCTCTTCATTTGAACTGATAACAACCTGTGATTTCATGCGATCCCTTATTTTTTTCCTTCAGTATATCTTCAAACTTGTCCGCTACATCATTTAACAGGTAGCATTGCTCAGTTTTAATCTTAACGTGTGGTATTTGGTTTAGTACATATGTTGTCGATAGTGTCACCACATATCACAGAGCGACATTTTCGTGAAGATATAGTATTGAAAACATTTCAAGTGTCAAGTTTTTCACATGTTTCTGCAATAGTATTTCATCCTCTGTGACATCAGTAAACTGTAAACTTGATGAAACTGAGACTGATGGGACAGAGATATTTCGTTAGAAAACGACAATGATTGTTTATGTCAAGATTGAATTTGTCAAAATGTGTTAACCTGTGCCTTGCGTAATGATTTCCTTATGATTTTGACCTCCAGCTCTCTATGGTCTCTCCTGCACTGCATACTTTTTATCGCACTTTTCCCTTTTAAATTTTCTTCATGATTCGTATGAAGCAGATAACACTATCCTGTCGGAGAATGAGTTTCTTACCACAACGCAAAGGGGTGTGAATGATAAAAGCTTTAGGTTTACAGAGAATGACATTTGGATTTTAAGTGTTCAGGTTATATTGAGATATGATATTTACATGTAACTCTTAGATCTTCTTTCATCAAACAGAGTTTATTTAAAACAAACGCCCATCGACGGAACTATTTGTAAATAAGTGACGTTTTGCTAAAAATAGAATCACTTTCAATGCAAATTCTTGAAAGAAGGTAAATAAACAATTAACATAATTCAATATATAGAATAATAATTGTTGTCAAAAGATTCTAGTGGTAGGCCTTTCCATGATATATAAGGGAGCTCTATCAGTTCCACCACACGGGAAGCAAATGTCAACAATGATCTCGCGGCCACTGCAGGGAGATCGGCCACGGAGCTGCCGTAAAGTTCATCAACAGTTTCAAAATGGGCTCCGCAACAGGTTTTAAAGTTCATCAACAGTTTCAAAATGGGCTCCGCAACAGGTTTTAGAGCTATTCAATAAGATTCCACCACCACCCATCTAAGAAGGTAAATTCGGCTGGTTTCCTCTCCGAATTTCACATTTGCGATTTTTGTTAACAACTGTGGCAACTGGCAATGTCAAGGCCACGTATGACGGATGTCTGATAATATTATTTCATGGGCACTTGCGTTGTGGATTTTCATTGGCTGATGAACGAGTTGTAGGTGGGGCTAAGGATCCTATATCGTTTTGATTGACATTTTGTCGTTTTGAGTGTTGAACTCATTCGCGTTTATAGTGCAGCTCTATTTGTTGCAAATTTGTATGTTTGGAGCAATAAAATCTTTTTACAACACCAAGTATGTATATTTTTATTTAAAAGAATGGACTTAAAATTTTATTTACACAGTTTGCACATCGGTTTTTAAGTTTATACCTCCATGAACTTAATAAAATTTAAAGGAAATTTAAATTGATTTGTCAATACCATACATATCACGAGGCTAACGACTCTTTGCCGACTGCATCCCACAAATTGTCATCGCTTTTCTATTAAAGAGCCACTCCGTGATTTTCATAACATATTATTTACCTTTGATACGAACCTAAATGTCATATGTGGTGATATAAAATTAAAACATCTTAACTTTTCATGTTCCAAAAGATATATATATGACAAATACTGGTTTTCCATGAAATCTAAAAACAACCTTATAAATGCACAGAGGTGTATATATCACGTCCAATATACATGGTTACTAGTTATATAACCTAACAAACACTATCAACTCCTAACAGCCCTCCTAAGATAAGTCTCCAAAATTACGTTTGACTATTTGACGCGCGCCACTGTCCGGTTTTCGATCATAATTGCGACGTTCTACCTCCACATTATCACTGTAAAAAACCAATAAGCTTTAAAATTTGCCTTTTAGTTAACAGTCGATACTTCGCGATCAAATGACACCATTGATTAAGTTTTGCATATATATGACTCCAACAACTCACTGATCGAGTGGCTCTTTAAGTTTTCTAAAGGTGAATGGGTGAAGGTTGCTGTCCTTACTGATCACATACAGCACACTCACTGTTGAAGAAACGGAGTAACCGTATCAAAATGTATAAAAGTATTTGAAGAAACTGAGGTAAAAGAGACGTTCCCATCTCAATTTTTAACTGATGGTGATATACAAACACAACCACAAAAGTTGGCTACTTTTTAACTGGAGTATCCGTTTTTTTAACTGTGCGACTGTTTTGAAGGCAGGGACCATACAGCACTGGACACGGAGGAGAGGACCCTGGTCGGGCAGGTTATTGGTGAGAAACATCAGCGTCATAACATACGTTGGCTTTCTTCTCGTTAATCACACTCAATCCGTTTATTCCCAAATATGAATAATGCAAAACAATAGCCAGGGACAATTACTGCATGTAGAAAACTCAGATTGTTTGAATAACGACTGCCATTGTCCTACCAGACAAGACTGCTATACAGAGCAGCATGATATGCCGTATGGCGCTAGATGGGAGACCAGTCATAATATGCTCTGTTGAATAAACCGATAAACCATGGTCTTCAGACGACCTCTTTATGTGTTTCTAGCAGGCATGGATAACTAATGGGGACGAGTCAAGTGTAAGATAGATAGATCATATCAAAGCGTCCTCCTCTTAACGGCGGAGGGAGCTACGTGTAAGATGGGGGAAAGCACTTCCGCATTGCTAAGAAAATACTGTTTGTTTCTTTGTTCTGCCAACGATATCTTTAAACATTAACTACATATTTAAGGATATGATTTTCCTGCTATAGTTATTTCTGCTATAGTAGCATATGTAAACAAGTCTGCTATAATTGTATCAAGTCTCAACATAAAACGTCATAAGCGAATCTTCAACAACTTACTATGACTGGTTTATTTGTATTTCCAGAACGTTTTGCAGAGCAGTTTGAACGAGTTTGGTGCAGTTTCGAGATTTTCTACAATGAAAAAGATAAACCTTTTATTTTTATTTTCTTATCTTTCTGTCAGATAACGGGTCTCACCTGAGTTTAGATATCGTTACACCGTGACACAGATCATATACTTGAGATTTACAGCCTGTTGAACACAGGTATTCTCCTGGATGATTTTCAGAGTGTTGCATTTCTCATGGAAGTGTTTGCACCTTTATTCATAAGCACTTATCACATATAACACATATCTAAGTTGTCTTCAACATGGGTGCCCCGAAACGTAAATTACAAGATCGACACCAAAGAGTTGAATTCAGTTGTGGGCTCCTTGACATCTACAGTGCTGATCCCTAAAACTTTCATCCTGATAATCCATGCAGTGGATGTATAAGCACTCTCCTGCACCCAAGAAGTTCAGAACTAAGCCTTCTGCTGACAAGATCATGGCGACCATTTTCTGGAATTCAAGGGGCATGATAATCATAGACTATAAACCAACTAAAACTACAATTTAAGAAGCCTACTATACTGAATTGTTAAAGCAATTGAGAACGGTGATCAAGAAGAAGAGGCGCGGCATGTTGACAGCTGGAGTTATACTTCTTCATGAAAACTCTCACGTGCACACGAGTCCTATTTCACAGGCTGCCCTTCAACAAGGTGGCTTTGAACAACTAAAACATCCCCCTGCAGTCAAGGTCTGAGGCGTGTCTGAGAGGCCAGTCAGAAGACTCTACCGCAAGGGCATAGACAGTCTTAAAGACAAATGGACAAAGTGCATCGTGGTCCAGGGAGATTAAATTGAATATATAATCAATATCACAATCATTGACTTTTGACTCATATCCACTTCTGTGAACTTATTGGCTTCCCCACGATTCGTCCATTACTCTCCTTAGGTCACAATGACCAGTTCGAGCTTCATATTCATGGTTCAAACAAGTTTGTTGACACCATCAATTTGGTCTCGTACAGATGGACACCAGAAGTTTGTTCACCTATCTGTTTATTTTAGTGCAAATTACATGTAATTTTGAATTTAGTTTTGGCATCAAGTTCAGACTTTGAAGTCCAAGCGATATTCTCTCCTCTGAATGGAACACAATATGCCATGTGATCGGTATACATTGCCTTAAACACCAAATTGCATTTTACAAAAGTAAAAAAGTATAACTTTACATTTTGACGTAACCAAAAATGAATTTCAGAACTACTTTACCATTTGTAGCATTGCGGAGTGGTGCTTCCGCTAGGACATGCTGTTTTCACATAAATTTTGTTCATAGTACCCTGATAAGACAAGCTTTTCACGTTTCTGTTGAATATTATAAATACTAAAGAAGAGATACCATTTTTTATTTCATTATATATTATTATTATTATTATAATTTTCGGCCATACACGTCCCTGTGAATCAAATATTTTAGTAATCTTTCTATGATCTACTTTTTGTTTGCGATGTCACATGGATGATGCGGCACTATTGTGGGCAGATGAACATAATTGGGCCTGTTGCATATGGAGTCAAAATAGTTGTTTTGAAACTGTAATTATTTTCTAAATCCATGTGTTTAATAACTGAAATATTGTTCAAAACATGTTAAACCGGAACTCACTCACTCACTCACTCACTCAAACATTATGAATACTACTTCTGAAAGAGGCTGACCTATCGGTTATTTGAGCGAGACTGAAATGAAAAAAAGCACTGTACTTTTACTAATTTTACAACATTATGAAATAATTTATATGGAATTATAGAATATCAACACAATAACAAATGATTTAACATAAGACTAATTAACTGTGCCCTGTAATGCCATAGCAAGGATTTTCATACTCGTAGCGATCATAAATGTCTTCACTTCTCATTCTTATCTTATTTTACCGAGCATGCACTCTCATTTATCTAGTTGTCAAATCTAAATCAACCAATGGACTAACTTGGCTGACTTTGTGTGGACAAACAATTTGAGATATTCTTTTATCGGTTGATTAATGAGAGCTGATTTTAATGTCATAGGTGGTTTTGTTTCTCAATGGATCTTTTGAATCATCAGTAAATATATGTGCCACCGACTCATGGTGACTGTCTATCATACGTAGCAGCAGTGGATTCTCGCTCTTCGGCACTTCATGAGTATGTGTGGTGTCCATGTTTGGGGCACTCAGCCTCCAGGGCGGCACTCACCCTGTGTTACAGTATCACTGATCAGACAGTAGTGGGGAACGTAGGGGAATGAAACATGGGCTGCGTTCCATGACAACCAACTTTTTTTCGCAAAAGTTTGCATTGAGATGCGGTATAGCCTTCATCAGTATATCGAACAACAAAAACCTCCGCACACGGAAATTAACCAATGAGAAGCGTTTTCTATATCCGAATCACTCAGATAACAGTGTTTTATTTAAGGGCATTTCCGATATTTTCCCATGTTCGGCCAGGAAGGTGTTAAGTAAAGGGATGGTGCTAGTGCGAGGGTCAGTGGTCATAAGTGAGATAAAGTTAAAGAAATTGGGCAAAAGGTGAATCATGTGAAATAATGGATCTCCGATCTCAATGCAAATTTTTGTGAAACAAAGTTGTTTTGAATAAACCGCATGTTGAAATAGTCGTGGTATCTTGTTTTCGATCAGGGTTCAGCAACCCAAGTGTCCTCTGTACAACAGCTCCAGAATGTTTTTATGGTTTGAACGATTTTTTTCAAATGTGAAGTTAATGTTAATCTAGATATACAAAACCGATTTAAGAGTGAAAATTATGTTTATTAGGTCAATCCAGCGATTCGAACCTCTGCGGGCTGGTCAGAGTCCTTTGTGAGCTGGACGGCACATAATGTCCTCCTGTGAGTTGGGCTGTTTTCTTTTACATACAACCGTTTATACATTGGATGTGTACGTACATAATGAAAACAATGTCTGCACGTCGTAAATAGCACATCAACTGGGGAGGTTAAGTATTTTCCCAGACACATAATAGTGACCTTATTATGTATGGCCGCTACGAATTAAGGATTATTAAAGAAGGCTGATAGGTTTACAGGCACAAGGTGGCCTAAGTTGCAGACACTTTAACCAGAAGACAATGGTTTCTGATATAGACGTGGGCTCTGAAGCTCAACAGCTATTGTATTTTATTGGGCTTAGATTTTCGAAGCTCTCTTGGTGCTAAGTTAGCTGTTGGTCAATGTTAATTGATGGTACTTACGACTATCTTAGTGATAAGATAGCTTCGAAAGTCTTGGCCCTGGGGCGAATCTATCAGAGGTCAAACAGATGGTCGTGAAGTGGTCTGCCTCGGTTGTATATGTAGATGGTTCAGTTACGGTTTGGGGGCGTTTTTCCACACAGTGACAGTCAAGAAATCTGAATGGTCTTCGGTAATCAGTATATCCGGAAGATTCTGAATCCAGTGGAAGTGCCTCATTTAGATAACCACACACGATCCGATTTCATCGACAGTGTAATGCCTTTTTACTCTAGGGTTGGACACACTTGCTACAGCATGAGGCTAAAGTGATATATGTAGTTGACTGGAAATAAGACAAAATGGAGCACATGTTGAAAACGTCGCCGAATGCAAGCACGTTATCTATCCCCGTCTGGGCCAACTGGAAGCTTTGTTACATAAGAAGCACTGTCTCTCCGAAGTATCTTGAGGTTGTTAGGGCATGAAGGATGTTCTTCGGGCATGGGTTGGACTAATCCGATATTGATTGAAACGTCTTCGAAGACAATTAGGAACATTTATCAACTACTACTTTAATATCCTTGTCAACACTGGCGTCCCTCGGGTTACACTCTTCTATCTTTTTGGCGATAATGAAAATCATTGGCCTTAGGAACAGCTGTGTGTACCTCAACCTTATAGTGGTTTTTCAATAGTCACATGGTCCCACTATTCTAACTTATCACATAATGTGAACAATGAAACTTAAATATAAAGCAGTCATGTTCAAGTAAAAAGGACAAATGCTTGACTTAGGTCAAAGTGTATAGTTGAACGTATTCTCCCTGGGTTTTTTATTTTTCTTCCGGCTACTTTGAATATCACGACGGGCCGATAATGCGGACTATATTACCTAACGTTTAAGCGTGAAATATGAAAAGAAGTGCATTTCCTTCGGTTTTCGTCATTTAAAGATTGGGAAAGAGATTGTGAAATGGTCAACGAGCAAAGTGAAAAGCAAGATCTTTCAATCCGAAAGGAGGGTAAGGGGACGATTGGACTTCTCCATAGACTATGTCGCATACAACCAAATAGAGTTACAGCCATAGACCGAAAGGAGGATCTATTAAAACATAACAATTGCAAAGGGGAAAACAAATTGTTTGCACCAGAGTTATTGAGTGTCTTTAAGCACATAACTCTAAATAA
Organism: Phorcus lineatus; assembly: GCA_921293015.1. Taxonomy (NCBI): domain Eukaryota; kingdom Metazoa; phylum Mollusca; class Gastropoda; order Trochida; family Trochidae; genus Phorcus; species Phorcus lineatus. The sequence goes on from OV121090.1 coordinate 12,818,962, forward strand.
TAATCGTTCGTTGCGTTATCGGAGTTCTGCAAACCTTGCTGTTGGTCATTTAAGCACGTATCTATTTTTGCTATTTAGAACTTGCATATCGCCTTGAACATTCATTTACAGAATTGAAGGTTGAATCTAGATGTTAACCATAGCCTCATTTACGGCATTGAAAGTTGAATGTAGCCTCATGAAGAGTGTACATCACTCCGTCAAACATCTTCAATATGTTTTATCACCGCAACATGGGCCAGCTCGTTAGTTTGCTGTCCCAATAAGGCAAGGTGTGATATATTTTATGTGCGTTTCAAAAAATTGGTTTGACAAGCATTTCAGAAAAGTTTATTTGAACAAATTGTATTCACTGTTTAAAAGAATTTGACACTAGTTAGTTCGATCTCCTGAAACACTTACGGTAGACATAGAACACCAATATTCTCTGTAAGGCAGAACTCGTGACAGAACTATCACTGACTTGTAACTTAAGACATGCTGTATTTGGTAAATTTTCAGGTTATTGTCTCTGAACTTGAACATCAAATAATATCTTGGAGATTACTTTTGGGTGTTGGTTTTTCACTTAAACTACTTAAAGTTACAGGAACTCTTTCATGAGGTGGTATATCTTCTGGGGTAGAATAAAACAGTTTTTGTATCACCTATTTTTTGTGGAATAACTTAGATCATTCTTTACAAAATGTTGATTAACATATTGAAAATGTGTTGTTCATTGTAAAGTCAGTTCTGGTTAAACAACAACCAATGAAGTCTATTTAGATAAAATTGCAGCATGCTACATTACCACTTAAATGGCTAATGACTCTGTTGGTTATTGATATAATCACAAAAACATAAATTTGATACTTTGATGTGACCAGATATCCTTAGAAACCATAAACTAAAACTCAAAACAAGGCTCCACAAAACTGTTTGCATCGCCTGTACGACTTTTTGGAGTTGATATGTCCTTGCACGTGCACTATGCATTTTCCATGAACAGTTTGGGCACACAAAAAACTTCCATGACCGTGGTGTTCTCAGTTGAAATTACAACATGGTCAGACGTCAGCTGAGTGAACTTGACAGAGGAAGAGCCATTGCGTGGCTTCAACAGGGTTTTACACAGAGGAATGTGGCACAGAGAATCGGTTGTAGCCAGAGTGTGATTGGGAGACTAAGGCAGCGTTTCCAGTCAACCAATTCAATTCAGAATCACCCACTGATAGGCAAAGATCAACATCGCAAAGTCAAGACCGGCATGTCGTTCAAATGGCCATACGTCAGCGCGTTGTTACAGCGAGATGTCTGAGAGATGAACTGCGAAATGCAAGTGGTGTTCAGGTATTGGACCAGACCATAAGAAATTGTCTGCGAGCCTACAACATTTGATCTTGACGACAAGCGGTTCGACCACCTCTTCTTCAACGTCATAGGGCAGCACAACTTGACTGGTGCACACCTCAAAGAGACTGGAGACGGCGACAATGGGGGCGAGTCTTGTTCACTGATGAGTCCCTATTTGTTAGACCGCATAGAGCACGAGTTGTTAATGATTTTTCACCCAAAATGGTATTGAACGAATTGATTGGCCTGCATACTCTCCTGACTTGGCACAAATTGAGTATGCATGGGATGAGTTGGGCAGACGTGTGAGAGACAGCATAGTTGTGTATCAAAAGTGCATATGCTTTGCATAACAGATTCAACATTGAGACATGTTGAACTCATTCTGACCAAACGTGTGCTAAAAAGTTTTGATTTACATGTTCACTGTGTCTAATAGAATGTCAAACAAAAATAATTGGTTGACCTTAACTTCTTTTGACCTGTATATAAAGAATGAAGGGCTGTTGACTATGAGGAGTTTTCAAGCAATTCTCAGAAGTTGATGCTACCATTTATGAAATAAGAATACATAGGAAATAAAAGTAACGTTTTTTCTTAGTTTACAAACTATCAAAAACATTACATGAATGGAAATGACAAAATCAGAGAAATTGAAATTGTGGATAAAAATACAAGAAATAGTTTATATGTTCTGTTTGTCTAATCACTTTAATTTCTAAAATAGAATAAACAATTTGTCAGCTTATAAAATTTTTTATTTGAAACAAACTATGTTAATAGTATCGGGATATATTGTCTCTTGTTGCGATACATTTATGTATAATAGCCCCTCATGATATATATATATATCCTGATTTATTGTCTAAATGTGACTATTCAATATTCAATTGTTTTGTAGAAGATGCAAACATGGATACTATGGAAGAACTGTTAACCTCCAGAACATGCCCATTGTAAGAACCTTTACCCCTTCTAAGGTTAGCCATTCATGACGCTAGTGAATTAACAGCAGCCTTTAGGGGAGTTGGAGAAAGTGAGGAAAATTAGTAGATAGGAAAATCTGTAGGAACAATCTGCCACAAAGATGCTTATCTGTTCTCCTCTCCTCTCTGAAATCTCAAGTCAACCATCTATACAAGAATTGTAAATATTCTTTCAACTTATCATAACAGTTCGCGCTCATTCTCTTGTCCGACTCTTCTTCTTCTGCCAAATCAACACTCTGCTCTTTGGTAAAAGTTCTTCTCTCAGTTACAATAAGTTATAAGATTACAGAACTCAGCAACTGGAGAAACTAAAGTTCAACCGATGCATTGACTATGTTACTCTTCACATATAGGCCTAATAAAACAGTGACAGTGCATCAAACAAATGACAATAATAATGTTTTGATAAAAATGAAGTTTATGATCTCAAGGTACAGGAGCGTCTGGCACGAATCAGTTTTTCTGCTACTTGAGCGTTGACCCTGACCTCAATAAGAGCCACATCAGTGCGTGCTCGGCGTGAACTGAAAACAAATGGAATACGGGACCAAGAGCAGGTGATCTCACAGAAGCTGTGCATCTCCAAGGACGAGGGACTGTATTTGTGGCTTTTGTAGCTATACCCGCCAAGCACTAAAATGCATCCACACTGGGGACGGGGATGCACACTCAGACATGCTGTGTACAGGCTTGGGAACTGTGCTGGGACCTGGCTCCACTGATCCGCAGTAATACTGTAACACTCCACACTCTGCCGACAGACAATGATAGGGATAATAAGAGAACATATAGATTCTGGATGCAAAATTAAAAGATTAATAATTACATAACTGTTCATATACCAAGTAATTGATCGGCTGATCAAGTAAGTAGAAGAGAGTAAAGTAAGTAGCAGGGTGGCAAAAAGTAGGAAGGTGGCAATTAATTAGGTGATTGTAAAATAAGAAGGAGGGTGTCGAGTAAGTAGGTGTATGTCAAATAAAATATGTAGGAGGATATCAAATAAGCAGCAGGGTGTCAAAAAAGTAGAAGGGTCTCAAATGATTAGGTGAGTGTCAAAAAAAGTAGTAGGAAGGTGTCACATAAGAAAGGGGGTCGTCAAATAAGTAGCAGAGGGTCATGTAAGAAGAGGATTTCAATTAAGAAGGAGGGAGTCAGGTAAGTAGGCAGGGTTCGAATTTGTTTGTTTGCACCCAGTGCTGTTGATTGTTCTTACCAGACTGCACCTGATTATTTATGTTTGTTTCATTTATGAAAAGTAATAAGTTTCATAGAGAATTAAAACTATAATTTCTGTTTTGTTTTCAGTAAGTTGTGATAGATTAAATGAGTGAGCAATAAAAATTAAAAAATATGGTTTACAACACCCGCATGCATGAAAATGAGAGCAGGGAGTCCTTTTGAAATTGTGAACAAATTCAATTTGTTTTTTTCAGCATTGTTAAGCAGTAACCAATCTTTGTTATTTATTATCATTGGCGAATTGTAACTAATCTAGTCTCTTTTTCCATTCGTTGCAAAAAGAATAACTATTTGGTTGCATTTTTTCAACATTTATTTTTTCAAGGTTCCCTTTCACAAAGCAACCACAACACTGTACTAAGGTTGCCTTTAGGACTTACGATCACCAAAGGGAGGCATTTTCTCGCTACTTAAAGTGTCAATGTCATTTGCTGTCTGTGAAACATGTTATGCTGCTTACAATACCCTTCGTGTTACTATTACTCATTTTATCAAGTTCATGTTCTTTAGTAAAATAGAAATAATAGACTATTTTTGCTTGCCTCAACATTTTACTATTGAAAACATGTGTATCATCTGACATAAGGTCAAGAGACTCAGTTACTTAGCGGAGACGTATTTTAACAATGTTAAAATTGAGCACAAATTAGTTCTCGCTGAAACGTCCAAAGACAAAGAAATTACAATTTTCAATCCTTTTCATTGATAGTTGAAACAATGACATGTGAAAAATATGAGTCACCCTTTGTGATTGGTTAAAAGCCTTAACAATATGCATATGATTAAAGCCCAGATACAAGTCAAATCTATTTTTGTCAAATGCCGAAGTAAATCTCTGTCACATATAGCAAACATTTTTTTAAAGTTTTCATGGAAATTTTTTTATCATTCTGAAGAAGACCAAGGTTTTAGGAAGTACAATGAGGATGAATATTTTTTCAAATTGCACCTCATGCAGTCTAGTAACGGAAATAGATTGCATGAAGCAATTTTACCTGCACTGGTGCAGAATTTATATGGCAAATTTGAACGCTGGTAGGAGGTTGTCAACTAATAAGCAGGGGGTCAAGTAAGGAGAGGATTTTAAAATAGTAAGAAGAAGTCAAATAAGTAGGCTGGTGTCGAGTAAGTAAGGGGGTATCAAATAATTAAAGAGACCATCAAGTGTCCAGTTTGGTAAAGAATGGAGGGAATCAAAGCAGCATCTTACCTGGAGCCCATACACCTTGTTCTTCCTCATCTGGCTTCCTCCAATGATGTAGAGTCGGTTGTGCAGTGCAACCATGGAATGGCATGACCGGGGAGTCAGCAGGGGAGAGCACTCTGTCCATGTGTTCGCGTCCACATTGTACCGGCTTACCATGTCGACATGTCCCTTCCCGTCATGTCCCCCAGATATGTACAGGTCACGCCCGACAACACTACCTGGAGAGGGAGAGAGTGGTGGATTATAAAAATCAGATTTAACATTTTAATGTACTATATAAGACTTCAGACATTGTCAAAATGTAAACAGGTAGAACATCCCACCTGCATGTTCATGTATTGTGTAGCCAAGTTGCTGGACATCTGACCAGTGGTCTGACTCAGGGTTGTAGCGCTCAACAGAGGCCAGCTCCCCCTGTGCATTGATTCCCCCCACTGCATACAGGTTTCCTCCAACAAAGTCCAGGTGGAACAGACACCGACTCTCTCTCATGCTGCTTACCTAAGTCGCAGCAATATGATAAATACTTTATTGATATTCAACAACAGAACAGTAGGTCAGCACATTTACAATTTTCAATGACACATTTTACCAAGAATAAATCAGCATAATAATTAAATAAACTAGTTCATGAAATAAATTACAATTTATATTTTTAAAGAGAAAAAGCAAAGATACCTGATCATAAAATGCTTTGGAAGACAACAAAACACCTTTTTTAACTCTCTCTCCACTTACTGTTGTCCAATCTAGAATGTTGAGGTCCAGTCGGTACACCTGACTGACTGCAAACTGACCAGCAAGAGAGTATTTGCACTGACCGCCAACCACATACACAAATTGACGAGCACTGCACACACTGAACTCTCTAAGTGTACTGCATGGCACAGATTTTGACATGGAAGGGCAGTCAGAGAACACAAGTTTCTCGTTATTTTGCAGATCAAAGTCTTCAGAGAATGCACATGACCCTTCTAGTCTGTTCCCAAATGGGACTCGCATTGCTAGCAGCAGTCTTTGGCCTCGCCTCACCTCCATGTGGGTTGCATGCTTCATGTAGTATTTCTCACTGTCATCCTCAAATGTACAAATTCCAGATTTCAGACAATTTCTTAAAGGAACATAAGAAACATTTTCCAAAAGGCAATTCCAATTTCTGTGTTCCAAAAGTAGGGAAATTCTTATGAAACTGCAAAGTTCCAGGATTTGGCCCTCAGTCAAAGATTGACCTTTACCTGATGAACACCATTTGTCCGCTACTTTCACTAGTTGCCACTCTGACGAGACATTCACTTTATTACTTCCTATCAATCGTTTAAATAGATTGAAAGACAGAGTTCCGAAGTCAAAAGTATCTAAATTCAGGATATTTTGTAGCAAAAATGTCAAACTTTTTTTTTTAAGCTTTGCAAATGAGAACTGATAACAGATATTGATGATGTTGGTGATATTATCGGAATTGACATCATACTGAGAACACAAGTAGCGGTCAGCCAGGTCCCTGAGCGCATGCAAGTCCAGATAGTCAACTGCTGTGAGGAGCTCATCTAGTTCCCCACGCACTGACCAATCCAAAAAGACCCGGAACACAGTAAGGTCAGCATCAAGTTCAAACTGACCGCTTTCCAGCTCATGGACAAGTTCCTGTATCTTAACCAGCACGTGCCTAGACACAAGCTGTAGTTGCATCTCATGCTTGTTGGGCCATGCCTTCTCATATCGGTGCTGTGCCAGGAAGTAACCCGAGTGTTTGCGTAACTGCCTGACATCAATATCAACCACTTCCCCATCTGAACATCTGCATGTCAGAATCTCAGTCTGTGGAAGTTGACATGGTCCAGCTTCAGTCATAATACAATTCACTTGGTCTCACGACATAAACTGAAACAAGTATAAAATGGTAAACAAAGATTATGCAATGACACAAATTAAAATAATCATTAATTAAAGAAAGGCTTCACTAAAATAATTTTCTTACTTTCTATTAATTGTTCAAGTATTATTTCTATATGCAAAAGATTAACCCTGTACGTTTGATGACAATCTATAAATGAGTTGAATTGATCAAAAATAACGAAGGAACACTTTATGAATAAATTTTACAAGTAAAAACATACAGTAATGTTATATTTTACCAAAGGAACTGAATAATTAATTACGTTTTTCATTGACAGAAACTTATTAGCTTGATTAATGAAGATGATTAATTAGTACTACTAGTATACAATCAGATTTTTTCATAATAGGCTTGTCATAAATTCTGAAAATCTGTTTCAAGTATTGGATGGTCACATTTTAAAATAGGCCTACCTCGAGAACCTTATTTTGTTCAACTTCATTTTCTTCAAGATTCGTTAATCAGTTCTGACAAAGCAGAGAGGGAAAAAGTTCTCTGGGTTTTTTAACTTCCTAAATATGAGATTAGTCTAATATCCACATCTATCGTAGTTATTCCATTTCATATAACAAAGAAAACTTTAAGGTATCATTGGTTTACTGCAACCTTATAGTTGCCACTGTTTGTTGTGAGTACCTTGATTATCTCCCTTTAATCAATCGAAAGCAAAGGTATCTAAACAAAGAACCTTTGGTATTTCTCCTAATCATATTGACTTATTGTTATAAAACATTGTTTATATTTTATTTATCACAATGAACTAATGGTTGACTGGTTTAAGTAGCAACCTCTATCAATCTTTTTCCTAACTCAACTTGACTACGAAACTAAATTTAATGACAAAATGGCGGCACATGGAAGAGTATCGGGGTGGCCAAGAAAAACAGGACAGCCGCAGGGAGGAAACGCGTCTGCATTTGGGCCAAAATATTCAGGAGCCATGCAAATGACACTAGAGAGAACAATTAATTTGTGAGTTATGCACTTGTGTAATGTTAATGTTTCGCGAAACAAAACACTTAAAGACTTTCGATGAAACCGTGCTTTTTCTTACTTGCTCTTTACTGTAGGCCTAGTCTTTGTTTTTAGACAAACTCTACTTAGATTTGCATTCATTTGGAATTGTGTTTTCAAACATTACATATGTCCATAGCACAATGTAAAATGTCATATTTTAACGCACATCGTACCTAAAATTTCATTATAAGTGCATGTCTGCATAATTCAGTATGTATCATATCAAAGTTTCTTGGATGAAAAATTCAAGAACATGAATTCAACGTTTTCCTGTTTTTAGCACTCAATGGTATTGTGTTAAATTACACAATCAACAAACCCTTTAGGAGTCTCGATGCAAAAGTGTTGAACTACAGTTTGGTAGGACATGATGCAATTGAGTGTGTTCTTGACTTTTGCGCTGATGATTCTATGCAAGTTCAGTGCCAATACATATGTCATCCGGCGCTTTATGTAATTTTCATATGTATCATGCCCACCATACTAATTTCTATAAGTATACAACTTGGAAAATGCTATCATCATTTGCAGAAGTCGCTTCATTACAGATGGGATGTTCTCTTGTACTGGAACTTTATCCAATAAAGTTTCATGTTCATTTTGAAAGACATATCATTAAGATTCTACAAAAAACAACAATCCATTGGATGAAAACTCAATTAAGTTATGACACTGTACAGTGTTGTTACCACATGATCATTAAAGGGGTCATTTTAGCTAACTTTGAGCAGATAAGTCACTTTGCAATGGTAAAAGTCTCCAAGGTCTCTAAATTTCAAGGGACACCGAGGCAAAAAGGTTGGCAAATTTCCCAAGTCCACTCCTCTAGGATCAACATTGCTTTGCATATCAAACATTTAACGTAATTATTAAAGCCCACCCTACAACTTACAAAATCCTTTTTTTGTTGATAGTCATTAGACAAAATTGACGAGACTTTGTATTTTCTGGACACAGGTTGTGTTTTCTTTACATACAAATAGAATATAATCAAACTATTGCCCAACAATTTTATTGTGTTTTGTGAAAGATATATGTTACAGCATTGTCACTTATTTTTTTCATAAAAGTTCTGTTAGTTTTAAAGATTTTATGAATGTACATAATTAAAAAAAAATTCTGAATTTCATGCCTTTCAAGCACAGATTATATTACTCTTTATTGTGACATATTTTTTGGGTTTGAATAATGTTGTGTCTTGTAATTCCTCTTTAGGTACCCTCTAAACAACTATACATTTGGGACCAAGGAGCCTCTGTATGAGAAGGACAGCTCAGTACCAGCACGCTTTGCTCGCATGCGTGAGGAGTTCGAGAAGATTGGGATGCGGCGGTCAGTGGAGGGCGTCCTCATCGTGCACGAGCATGGCCTGCCCCATGTGCTCCTCCTGCAGCTTGGCACTACCTTCTTCAAACTGTGAGTCCACAGCCACACAAGTTCTTACTTATCTGTTAGTCTGTCACTTTTAAACAAATTTTAAAACCAATGACTAGAAAACTGTATTCTTGTGTAAAGGCTGACATTATGGGGATTATTAAGAGTCACAGAGGTCACTGCCTCAACACACATTTTCATCATCTTCAGAAGCAAAAGTCTTTAAAAGCTGAGATCTTGTGGACTCCTTGACTTGTAGAGTATTTGAAAATATGGATTTGGTGAACAACTAGCAAAAAACTGAAATCCTGGCTCAAACATCACTGATTGGCAAAAAAGGAAACTCCTACAATCAATCAACCTGAAACGATTAGCTGCCATGATTAATTGAGATCAAGGGGTTTACATCCTGAGTGTTCCAGTGTATATCCTTATTGCTTGACGAACCTTGATACTGTGTGAATGAAACTGTTTTATGCACTGTTTAAGTCCACTCACTGATATGAGACATGAAAAAAATATGTCTCATGCACTGTGGTACACATGATTGAAATTGCACAGAGCACTTCCAAAAGTTTCATAATTTTTCTTCATAGCAGTTACTGGAGAAAAAAAAATAGTACTTCCAGCATGGTTCAACTTTTTCTGTATTGAATTCAGACTGTAGTAATTTATATTACTACATTACCAAGCTTAAATTAGGTCTTCAATATTTTATCTGAAACTTGAAGTTATGAAATTAAGACTGGTAAAGAGGGAAAAAAAATTTGAATTTACATGTGCTACAGCACTTGACTTCAGCAGCAAAATAAAAGTTTTTCCACTCCTGTACCATGCCTTTGATGTATGGTGTTTGATTTTAATGTGTTGATACTTCATTGAATGATATGAGGATATTGTAACAGAGAGATTGTAAAATCTTTTCAAAATTCAAGTTTGATTGTAAAGCCCACCCATATGAGAGGTCGAGATTAAAAAAGGAATAATGGAAACCTCCTCTTTTTGTGTTGCAGACCAGGCGGGGAGCTGAACCCAGGTGAAGACCAGGTAGATGGGCTCAAGCGACTCCTCACCGAGGTACTTGGAATACTCTCCATTTATCAATCTGCTTGAAACAATATTACTCATAGAAACATAGATCAATTGTTTTCTGATATACTTCTTGAACATGTGCAAGCTGAAAGTCTGTTTTTCATGCTCAAAATCTCAAAATGCTCAAATGCTCAAAATCATTACATTCTTTGACGCCTACATTTTACCAACTTTCAACCTGAGTATGTGTCTGACTTTATAGTTTGTTTTGCAGACACTGGGTAGACAGGATGGGGCACCCATGGACTGGGTCATTGAAGACACAATCGGCAACTGGTGGAGACCAAACTTTGAACCTCCGCAGGTACTTTCCTAACATGCATTTGTAATGCAATTCATTGACATTCGATTTTGATCTTTTAATGTATTTAAAACATGCCTTACATTTGACAAATTTTAATCACTTGATGGGGATGAACAATCAACATTTCAACTGTTAAGAGTGTTTTTGAGTGTAATGATGTAGAGGCAGCATATGCCATTTCAAATGTGTAGTTGACATCAAACACCATTTCTTGTGTTTTAAGCCTCTCTGCAACGCCTAAACTTAGAAAAAAGAAAACTCTCTGTGAAACTTTCTGATTGTATTTTAACAGCTTTTCAGCAATCAGCAGTTACTGCTGTGTTAAATCTACAAAATAATGTTTTTTGTTACTCGCTGTCCCTGTGACACTTACTTGTTGATTTATGAAGTCCTGAAGAGTGGTGGAGTAGCTGTGTTACGCAATGTGTGAATGTTGAACTTATTTCTTATGCAGTACCCCTATGTTCCTGCACATGTTACTAAGCCCAAAGAACGCAAATGGTTGTTCTTGGTTCAATTACCAGAGAAAGGTAAGAGATTTGTTGTGTGGTCAGCTAGCTTGACTCTTCCTTTCTTGTCTCACAGTATCCCTTTGTGCCACCTCATATAACCAGACCCAAAGAACACAAACGCTTATGCTTGGTCCAACTGCCGGGACAAGGTATGTACATACGCATACTCATGCGCATGAATGCACTCAAATAACCCACTAGCACACATGGCTGGCAAAGTATGAACACACAATGCACATATTTACAAGGTAGACCTGTGTATCGGGGCCTTCGAGACAATATATCCAGATTCCAGTTTTATTAGGCCAGACAGTATATCATGGAAGTATTGCCAAGGAACCTGCAAGTCGATTATCAATCATGGTTGCAGTGCAATATGCAACCTGATTCTCTTTTAAGTTTATGAAAGATGAAATACATAGTAAAAATGTAATGTTATTTCTTAACTAGCAACAAAAACATTACAAGACAAGAAATCACAAAATCAAAAAGACTTGAGAATTAAATATCACAAATATATAAAGAGGATATTTGACATTTCTCGTCGAATACCATGGATATATCTCATCGAGTGAAGTAGAAATTTATATTTTCACGAGTGGCGTAGCCACGAGTGTAAATATATGATTTTCTACTTCACGAAAGGAGATATTCATGGTATTCGACGAGAAATGTCAAATGTTCTATTTATTATGTTTCCCAAAACCCCGTAAATGACCCTAACTATATGAATTGAGAAGCTAAAACGCTTCACTAGCGCGGCTGTTGCATGACGTCATTCAATTGTTTCATGACGTCACAGACGACGTCATATGATTGTTACAGAGTAGAATACCATTTTTATTTCACTCAGTGAAAATACGGGTTTTATTTTCACCGATAAATGGCATATTTCACCATTCGAAATATAATAAATATATATATATCACTTATATATAATTATTTGTTTTAAGAAAATTGGTTAATAGTATTGAGATATATTGTCTTTCATGGTGATACATCAATGTCACGATAAAGACATCCATGATATATTGTCTGTATGCGTTTTGTATTGATCTACTCATATAATTTTGTAGATGATACTATCGATGAATCGTTAAACCATTAATACAAGCACTTTGAAAACTGAGCAATGTTTAAAATCTGTAAATCATAATTAGGTTTTATCTTGGACTCTCTTCACTGTGGTAAAGACATGAGACATAAAACCTTCCATCCATTTGTCAAGCCGAATTTTAATTTATTCTTATAAAAAACAACCAAAAAAGCTGAAACCTTTTTTTTTTTTTTTGGAACCACAAGGCCACCCTCTTTTAAACTCTTTTTCCTCTTCTCTGTCTGTCTGCCAAGTTTTTTTGTTCTCCCTCTTCTTCAAATAGCTTTCATCTATCTTTTTCTTCAACCACTTTTTGTGATTCTCTTCTCTCCATTTCTTTCTGAAAGTCTCTCCTTCCTTTCATCCCTCCTCTCTTTCAGTCTCTTCATCTCTTCCTTTCATCCCTCCTCTCTTTCAGTCTCTTCATCTCTTCCTCTCATCCCTCCTCTCTTTCAGTCTCTTCATTTCTTCCTCTCACTCCCTCCTCTCTTTCAGTCTCTCTCCAACCCTTCCTCTCACTCCTCCCTCTCTCTTTCAGTCTCTTCATCCCTTCCTCTCATCCCTCCTCTCTTACAATCTCTCCATCTCTTCTTCTCATCCCTCCTCTCTTTCACTCTCTTCATCTCTTCCTCTCACTCCCTCCTCTCTTTCAGTCTCTCTCCAACCCTTCCTCTCACTCCCTCTTCTCTTTCAGTCTCTCTCCATCTCTTCCTCTCACTCCCTCCTCTTTCAGTCTCTCTCCAACCCTTCCTCTCACTCCCTCCTCTCTTTCAGTCTCTTCATCTCTTCCTCTCACTCCCTCCTCTCTTTCAGTCTCTTCATCTCTTCCTCTTAACCCTTCCTCTCTTACAGTCTCTTCCCCCCTTCCTCTCATCCCTCCCCCCCTCTCAGTCTTTCTTCACCCCTTCCTCTCAACCCTTCCTCTCTTTCAGTCTCTCTCCAACCCTTCCTCTCACTCCCTCCTCTCTTTCAGTCTCTCCAACCCTTCCTCTCACTCCCTCCTCTCTTTCAGTCTCTCTCCAACCCTTCCTCTCACTCCCTCCTCTCTTTCAGTCTCTCCAACCCTTCCTCTCACTCCCTCCTCTCTTTCAGTCTCTCTCCAACCCTTCCTCTCACTCCCTCCTCTCTTTCAGTCTCTTCATCTCTTCCTCTCACTCCCTCCTCTCTTTCAGTCTCTTCATCTCTTCCTCTCACTCCCTCCTCTCTTTCAGTCTCTTCATCTCTTCCTTACACTCCCTCCTCACAGCTAAACAATCACTTAATCACACACATAATTTTATTATCCATCTCTTTCTTATCCTTCTCTATATCCTCCTCAAACTCTCTTCTTCCAAATTCCAAAATTGTTTTCCCTAACAGTAACAAATCAAACTAACCTGAATTTGTGTTATACTTTCTCTCTTTCTTTGAAACCTTTGACTACTTGCTACTGTGGTAGTCTCAAAGTCGTCTAACACCTTAGTGCTTGCTTCAGCAATTTCCATTTCTCTTTTTAAGCACAACCTATCTTCTTCCATTTTAAGTTTCAATTTGGAAATTTCTAAGTCCTGCAACTTCTTTAAAGCTTGTATTTTAGCTCTTACATCAACCTTTTTCTGATCTTTTGCGTGCATCTGTCACAGAATTTGCCTGAGATGATTTAGTTTTATTTGACTTAGTCTGGGACACACTATCATGTGGGCTTATTCAAAGTTGGCAAGCTTTCTTGATTCCTTTTCAATGAAACTGTCAGCCTGGGCTCTAAGGGACATAAACTCATTTCTTTTATCCTCAGTTTTATCATAATACTCTGTTCTTTCCTGTTCATTAGCAAGTCTGAAATAATCCTCTTCATCACAAAACAATTCTTCAAACATAAGGAGAAAGTTTGAGTATTCAGTTCTTACAACTTCATAATCTACACCCTCAGATATAAGTTCATGCACACACCTCAAAACGTTCATTACTTTCATCAAAATCTGTTTTATGTTATCATATTTCAACTTCTTCTGATACTCTTAGCCCAATGTCAGTTAATTTCTGGCGACGTTTTGGTCTAGCAGTTTCACTATCACTCATGCTATGAGATATGACCTGTTTTTCAAATTAAAATTCATCCTCTTCTAATGTTCAATTCTAGAAAGTCATTATCATAGTAATGTCAATGAAATGTAGTTTCCAAATCTTCATAAGCATCTTTCATCAATCTTTTCATCATGTCACAGGTCAAACACTTCATGAACAAAATGACAATACCTTCAATATGTAGTTTATTCTTCATTTGTCATATGAAAGATTGACAATAATATGTTTGTTCCACATCCTTATATCTTCAAAAGTCACATCATAAAACATCAAGTCATTTATCAAATCTTCATCAGCTACATGCTGTCACAGACCATGTGCTCTCATATCACCTCTATCAAATCTAATGACCCCTAAAAGAGTTGTTTCCCTTGACCCCTTAGTAGAGCTAAGTGTCCAAAAGTTAGGTCAGTTTGGTTTCACATCTAAGAAAAAGTTTTAAACAAAGAAATAATTCAAAAACCCAAATTTGGCCTTAACACTAAGTATGTAGATGTGACCTTAATTTGTTTCTGACACAATTTTACCCCTGCTTTGATGGGGTGTATAGTGCTCTGTATGTCCATCTTTAAGGTGTAAAATGTTTTGAAATTTTGACCAAAAACAGCTTTGTATGATAACCTTGTTATGTTAATATTGAGATATTATATTGTTTATCATCCAAAACTGTGTTCCTCAGGAGATACTAGCTTGTGGGAGATCAAGCGATATATCTTGTTTTGACAGTAGATTTTGAACAATGCCTTGTTACAGTCAAGTTCATGACATCATAATGTTTTACATCATCAAGTAATGATGTCATAAACATGACGACGTCACAGTGCTATGACATCACCGCAATGAAAGTTTTAGAGTAGTGCAGTGTTCAGAAATTAACATTTTACACAGAATCGAAATGAAAAATGATTTTGGATGAAAAATAGAATCTCACCCTCGTATCTTCTGATATGAAATATGTCAACACTTGTTGATAAAAGTAAAAATATCCCCGGCAAGCTTAAAATATTGGTAACTTTTATCAAGTATTGTTGATATATTTGATATCAGAAGACACTTGGGTGAGATTCTCTATGTCCTGTCTGTAGTGTAACTTGTAAAGTTGCAATATAAGCTTTGATGTGACTGAATGCGCATGTTTTCCAATCACGCTATGTTATGTGCGGATGGTTAGACTACAGACAGACCTGAGTATCATGGCCTTAGTGCTGAAATGATATATCCCGATTCCAGTTTCAGAGAGACTATGTATCATCGAAGGATTGCCAGGGAACCCGCGAGTTGATTATCATCACGATATCATTGTTAGGATACAATACGTATCCCGATTCCCTGCAGGTTTTAAAAGAAGAATAGATAAATACAAGAATGTAATGTTATTTCTTATCAACCAACCTGTCAAAACAATATATGAATTGAAATCACAAAATCAGCGAGACTGAAATAAAATATCAGAAATATTATATTATTTTCTGTTTGTCTAATGAATTTAATCTCTAGAATAGAATAAAAACTTTGTCAGCTTACACACTTATTTGTTTTAAATAGATTATATTAGTAGTATTGGGATACATTGTCTCTAATGGTGATACATCAATGTATCATGGACCCTCCAATATATATATATATATATATATATATATATATATATATATATAAGCAAATTGCACAAACCAAAGCGGTTTTGTGTTGTTTGACCTTGTAGGGGTTTGGAAGAGTGCTCAACATTGATGGATGGAGCAAGATAAATGTAGTATATAAGTCAATGTTTTCTACATTATCAAAATAGTCTATCACTACAGCTCTGTTTCATGCTGAGTGCATTTGTCAAGTGATAGCTTATGTCAGGTTTTGGCCACTTGTTGTTACGTGTGTGCGCTTGGGCTTGCTGGCTGATTGGCGCCCATTGGTTGCGTTTTGGCTATGTGTTTCTTTGTTTCTTGGGTAGCTGCAAGCAAAACTAGGCAACAACATCGGCCTCTACAGAGACGATGGCTTAGCTGCCCTAGACCAAAGCCCAAGGACAATCGAAAAAACAAAAAAAGAAATCTGCAAGATTTTCAAACAACATGACCTTAAAGTTACCATTGAAGCAAACAAAAAAGTTGTCGACTTCCTTGACGTCACTCTCAATCTTAACAACAATAGCTTTAAACCCTTCAACAAACCAAACAACACTCCACAATATGTCCACTGCAAATCTAACCACCCACCAAACATCATTAAAAACATCCCTGAAGGTATCAACAAGAGACTGTCACAAATTTCTTCAAATGAAGAAATATTCAACAAAGCCATCCCACCCTACCAGACTGCCCTAAACAACAGCGGCTACAACCATAAACTCATGTACAACCCCCAGGAAAACCAAAATAAAAAACGCCAAAGAAAACGGCAAGTAACATGGTTCAACCCCCCTTTTGACCTTGCAGTCAAAACTAACGTCGGCAAACAATTCCTCAGCATCCTCCAAAAATCATTTCCCATTACAAACCCCCTCAGCAAAATATTCAACAAAAACACAGTCAAGCTCAGCTACAGCTGCATGCCAAGTCTTAAAAATATCATCGACAGCAACAACAAAAACGTCAGGAAAACCAAAGAAAAACCAAATGAAAAAACCTGCAACTGCAGAAGCCCAAAAACTTGCCCTCTTAAAGGAAACTGTCTTGCCAAATCAGTGATTTACCAGGCTAAAGTCACAACAGAAAACAAAATTGAAACTTATGTTGGCCTTACAGAAACTGAATTCAAAACCAGGTTTAATAACCACAAAACATCCTTCAACAACCCCAGCAAAAAGAATGTCACAGAACTCAGCAAATACATCTGGCAGCTAAAAGATGAAAACACGGACTTCAACATGGAATGGTCAATTATTGGCAAGTCAAATCCATACTCAAACACAAGCAAAAGATGTAACCTCTGCATATACGAAAAATTTATTATCATCTGCAAACCTCAAATGGCAACCCTTAACAAACGTAACGAGTTGGTCAACACATGTAGACACAACAGTAAATTCCTGCTCAGAAACAGCCAAAACCAAAAACCAGCCCCAAAACGCAGCAACCCAAGAAACAAAGAAACACATAGCCAAAACGCAACCAATGGGCGCCAATCAGCCAGCAAGCCCAAGCGCACACACGTAACAACAAGTGGCCAAAACCTGACATAAGCTATCACTTGACAAATGCACTCAGCATGAAACAGAGCTGTAGTGATAGACTATTTTGATAATGTAGAAAACATTGACTTATATACTACATTTATATATATATATATATATATATATATATATATATATATATCCTGATCTTTGTCTAATTCTGTTTTGCATCGATGCACTGGTTGTCGCCAAGTCGATGCAAACATCAATACAATTGGTTCCTTCAACCACTGAATATCATGTTATCATTGTCCCTAATCATTTTCTTGGAAAAACACATATCTATGTCATAATGTTTTTAATGGTTCATATTTCAAAAATCAATATCTACTAATTTATTTCATAATTTGAGATGTTAAGTGCCATTTTGGCTCATCTTAAAGGCATCCCTAGACTTTTCACATTTTTTAACTACTCCTTGAGAAGTGCTGCGCACCCTAACTTGAAACTTTTTTGGGATATATCTTGCTGTTTGGGGTCCAAATTTGTCACTTTGGGACTGAACCCCCCCTGAAATGTGGGCGTGGCAGGTATATACGCTGAAATATCACAATATAAATAAATCTTCTTTCATCTATTTTTCCAGAAACGATCATTTATAGGAATCTCATATTTTGAAAGTTTCATCATTTGCAAATTACAGTCTGATTAAAATCGACCATGTTCCGAGGAATAAAAGTTTCAAAATATTGACTCAACCGAGATTCGAACTCTATCTGTCTAGGCTATCCTCTCCACAACGGTCTGACCGTAGCCTACTGTAGCGCACGTTCTGACGTATACTCAGCTAACCAATCACAATGCATGCGGCAAAAGCATTCGGTATCAGTAGCAAGTAACTCCCATTTACCAATCGTTAACCTTGATCGCCGCTATCCTTAATTTAAACACTATGATGTGATTGGTTCTCTAATGACTAGGTTTTGTCTGCACTAAACTGGTGTCAGCACGTGCGAGCAGTGAGGCTGCGGTCAGACCGTTGTGGAGAGGATAGCCTAGACAGATAGTTTGAATCTCAGTAGAGTCAATATTTTTAAACTTTTATTCCTCGGAACATGGTCGATTTTAATCAGACATTGTAAATTATGATGTGTAAATTTCATTGTCCAACCCACAATAATATGGGCGTGGACAGTGGTGCATATTTAAAGTGGTCAACCAACACCAAAACTTGTTGGATGCTCAAATTTTCAGAATAACATCTTTATGAAGTGGAGACTTAAGTTTGAATATTTGGCCTTGACCTGCCTTCAAATATGGACATGGTAAGGGCCACAGAAGCCGCACCCTAAAAACCCATTTTCATCTTCTTCCCTTGAAGTAAAGGCAAAGAAATACTCCTTAGGTGATGGAATTATGATACAGATTTGGTGACACTGTGACCCTAATATGGTGTCCACAACCGAAAAGTGTATTTTCATCTTTTCTAGAAATAGAGGCCAAGACAACTAAAACCTTGTGTACAGACTCTTAAACGCATAGGGGTTTTAATTTGTAGATTCTATGGCCCCCAAACGGTGACCCGGTCCCCATTTTATTATAGAAAGCCTGATGACCTACAGACACAATGGCTCTATTTCTTATCGATGTCACTGCTATATCGTGCCCTTCTAGAACTGAAAGTATTTCACTGCAATACTGTACTTAATGAAAGATACATGCTGATTTAGGTTTAATATCTACAAGGAAAGATCAGAAGAACAAGCCGTGTAATAGCGCCCTCTTTTTGTTCTACAGCACTGTTCGCAGTGCCTCGCAACTACAAGCTGGTGGCAGCTCCACTCTTTGAACTGTATGACAACTCAGCAGGATATGGCCCAATCATCTCCAGCCTACCGCAGGCCCTTGGCAGGTCAGTTGCTTTACCTCTTTCCCATCTCTCTAGGTAGTCAATAGCTCTAGGTGGTCAGTTTCTCTCTCTGTCTATCTCTCTGTTGCTTTGTCTCTGTCTCTGTCTCTCTGTTTATCTCTCGCGACCTCTCTCAATTTTTCTCAATTTTTCTAACCTGTGACTCCTCTTTATTTTGGGCACTCCCCCAATTTCCCCTTGTACTTACTTTCAGGAACTTGAAAGCATGATGGTTGTAGGCAATATTAGAACTTTCTGTGGACATGGATCTTTACAGGATTCTGGGACTAGCTTGAAGAGTTCAATTTCACCAAAATCAAAATTATTAATAAGTTTGGTGAACTGATATAACTGATGACAATTTTGAAGCGATAGCTTGGCTAAGGATGGTATTGGCCCAGTGTTGTCTAGTACTGGCCCTGTTTTTCCTGTATTGGCCAAGTTGCGGAAATCATATGGTCTAAGTGATAAATATTGTTTAAATGCCATACTATTGATAGTCAATTCTACCATGAAAGTGCTGGGTACTCCATTCTGATTGTTTGTTTTGTCCGATTCACTTGGTATCAATTCATGATTGAAGTTGCTCTGTTTACCCAAAATCAGTTTACAATGTATTATATTACATACATTGACTTAAGACTATCCTACTGGTAGCTTCAGAGTCGGTATTCTCCTTTTAAGTGGGATAAATCTCCTTCCAAAAGGAATTAACCGTATTTGTTTTCATTTGTTTACACAGAGAGAGCAAATTATTTTTATTAGTCATATTTTGTACAAAATATAAAGTTTCAGTGGTCAATCAGCGTAGACTAAACTTTCAGCTACTGGGCATGCAGCAGCATTCCTTCGAATACGGCAACAAAACAATGACATCATTTCTCGAGCGCTTCTGACGTCATAATCCTTATTACAACGTCATAGTGGTTTACTGTTAGAGACATCTATTTGCTTCATAGGGATGTTACGGTCTTTGTTTGCTATGAACACAAGAAAACAGACTTTTTTAATCAATTGTACATTTACATTTGTACAGCGTACTATGGCAAAACCATTATGTGAACATGCAGTAAGAGGTTTAACTTTGTTAACTGTTTCATTTTTTTCAATACTAAGACGCAAGTTCCCCGATACAGACGAGTTCATTTTTGTCTCCTGAAGTCGGAACCTTTTACACTAAGCATTTCGCTAGGAAAAAGAGTTCATCATTAAAATCGTCATGGTAGAATGGAGATAAACCTAGTGTGTTTTAAAGTCAGAGACATGTTAGTGCATGAGATTTCAATTTAAAATTTACTCACTATCACTCCAGTATAACATGTCTCTGATTTTAAAACACACTAGGTTTATCTCCTAATAAACAATGTATAATATTACTCAAGCAATTCACATTTATTTTGACGTTACAAAACTTAAAAACTGTAACGGGGGCTGTGTCCTTTTCAAGAGAGTTTACATATAAACTCCAAATAATTAACGGTCATGTTGCAGTATTGATAAATAGTTTGAAACCTGAAAATTTGAATGTATGAAACATAGACTACAACTGTCAGTTTTTAACTCAATATGTAGGTTGTTAAAAAGAAAAGAAATTTCAAACATAACTTATTTCTATGTTGAATGAAGCGATGTATTGACAGTGGTATACAGAAATTGCCACTCTTCTATATGCTCTTGTTGCCCAGTTGTCAATGACAGCACTCTGATGTAGGATTACTCATGGCCACACTACAAAATAAATCTGGCTGTCTGTCACAACCTGGATCAGAAAATATATAAGAGAGAATCTAACTTGCGTAAATTTGCTTGGTAGGTGACTCCACTATATTCAGTTATAAGGAAAAGCTTAATTTGTTTTATCTTAATTGTTTGAAGTTTCACAAAATGATAGTGAATTGTTCCCCTTACCGTATTCGACTTAATAACCGCCCACTCCCCTATAAGCGCCCACCCACCACGTTTTTGAGTGAACAATATGCGTCCTGATTTAGCGCCCACCTATCAACATTACTTACCTTGCATGCTGATTCATTGAGGAAGGTTTTTCAGTCTTGTAATAAGCCTTTACTTCCACTAAAGTGAAGAATACAGGGTATTTCAAGACCCCCAGCCACCACCAAAATGATAAAACTTATAAAACCATATTTCAAAGACATGTGTATCGTAAGAAAACACTTTCAAGACTAAACTTGAGGACAATTTTTATCGTTTTAATTAGCGCCCCCTTTACCCAATTTTTTAAGCGCCCCGGGCGCTTATCACGTCGAATACGGTAATAGGACTTAGAATCTGATATTTTATGTTGATGAACACTTCATGTACACCAATAAGGGGAGTTGTCTCCCTTACATCAATGGTTAGATTTAGGGTTTGGTTTACTTTATTTGAATTTCTTACGACAGGAGACAATTGTGAAGTAAATACCAATCTCCCAAAAGCTAGATTGTTGGAACGTTATCTGACCACTGTCCAACTTACTGCAGAGACATGACCGTATCCTTCAAGTTTCAAGTTTTCTGAACAGCCATTATTTTGTTCATAAATAACCAGTAGTATTTAGCTGTACGCAGATAGCAGAAGAAGCAGTGCTTGTTAGACAGTGGAAGTTTCTCTAGCATGTATGGTTTGTCTTTGTTTTCTCACCAATGTCATAAAATCAGGCTTTTTTGCATTAACTTTCAAGATCAAAATATGCAATTATTACAGCAGTTGAAATATTATATGAAATATAGTTTAATGCCTCTTGCTGGTTAAACTGTGCAATTTGTTTGGCCTGCATGTTAAACATGTTAGAACTTCACTATTGATTGAGAAGAGGAAGCTGCGTCACTGTTTACTTGGGAAGTAATAGTAACAGGTCTTGGAACATCATAGCATAGTGCTCAACAATACAGTCGACAAATAGGAGACAAGAATAGTGATGTCTAACAAGGTGAACTTTCTAATCATTGCATCATTATCTTTAATTTCAAATGATTTATGACAAGTAAAGGATTTAGGATTGATAATACTTTACATACATATACCATTTTCCTTGACTGTCCCCAGATATTTATAGCTTTTTTACACACTAAAGTTTGTATCAGAAATGTACACCTTGACTTCAATGTTTCATGATGTAAAAATGACAATATTTGCTCCCCTGTAAAATAATCCTTATAATGGGAATTTACATGAACAGTCAGAAAAAAAAGTTTGATAATATTATTTATAAATAGTATCAAAATTTCATGTAGCTTTGGGTCATTGTTGCACTGAGATTTGGTGAAATTAAGTAATTTCTGTTGGGCTGAAAATCATTACTTTTTACGAACATATTTTGCTGTACTGAGAAGAGACTATATATAGTTGTGTGAAAGTCTATCAGTGAATATGACGGGGTGGCTTGTAAGTTTCCTTGTTGATGTAACTCTCACCACAGGTGCATGTTACAGTATTCTAGTTATACTAAAGCCAAAACGTTGAAAACTAACTGATGTGTTACATACCATAAAGTGAGCAGCTTACCATCTCAGGATTGATAATGTGTTTTGTTGATGGCAAATGATTTTTGTTTGAGATAAAATACAAGGACAGTTTTTGTTGATGTGTAGTGTTTGCATCGCTATTCAGCTATGCATCTGTGAAGAAACTAAGAGCTGTGCCCCATGTGGAACTCATTCTTCTCAGCTGATTCAGAGCTGCTAGATTCTCCCTCCAACAAGAATAGTTCATTTCAATGCTACATTGCTATTTCATTCAATAATTCTCTGTGCAAACACATCCTGGATGTATTAATACGAGTCTAATTACTGAAACATTAGTTTTCCGTGTTTACTTTTTCTGAGCATTGTTCTTGTATGGGTGAGTGACATGGTTTGTGTTTGATGTGTATGTGAGTCAGACGGGTTGAGAGCCCCCTCACGCCCGGCCCGTCCCTCTCCACTGGGAGGCACTGCTCACAGATGCATGTGTTTGTCTACCCAAACTGCTGCACAACTACCAGGATAAGCTCACATTCTCCCTATTGTGCTGTGCTATGTGGCCGAGAGGAGGGCTGGCTTGATAGGTGCTATTGTCCCCTGGAGGGAGCAGAAAGGGGGACTTCTACTGGGAAGACATTCAGTGTTCAAACTAGCAGGTTCATTTTCAAATGATGAAGCTAATTATTGGAAAGAAAGCAGATTTCTTGTCTTCTTTGGACGTGTTTGATAACTGAAATATTGTTAAAATCACATTAAGCCACAACTCACTCACTTGCTTTTTGTTCAATTTAAGAAAAGTTGAAGACATCTTATTGATCAAAATGTTCTTTAATTTATTTGACTTGTCATTTTAATGGGTTATTGTTTTCATATACACAGAAAATACAGTAGATGAATATAAACATGAAAAATACACACATACGAAGGTCTAAGGTTGTAGACATAGCCCATAGTGTTATTGACTTGTAAACTGCAGACAAGACATCTGAGAGGTGCACGATATATAACACAGTCTGTCTCTTCCAGATTCATTTCATGAACTGTTTATTCACACCACTAGCCTGTCCATCTGTCTCTCCCCACTTGATTGTCTCCTGCATGAAGACTGCAACATTGCAGTAAATATTTTGGTTGGACATCAAGCAGTGTCAATGTTTGTCCTCTTCTCTGAAAGAGCTCCTTTTTTCGTGAGTGATTCACTGGCAGATGTGTAGTGAGCAAACAGAGGACCCGAGCTGAGAGTCAGCATGGTGGTCAGATCAGAGGAATTGAGACAAGAGCGGGCAGCTGACGGATGATTTTGCGTCACATTGCTTGATTGCACTGTCTGATGGAGGAGACCTGGGTCTAGTCCCGTCCACATTTCACTTAAATTTGGGCTATGAGTGAACATCTGTAAATATAAGTGTTCTTTCTCTTACAAAAAGGGGTTTCATAGTTATATATTCATGTATGGCATGCAAAAGCATTTTTTTACACTTTGTATTGACCTTGGTAATGAAACATGTATTTTGATTTGACCTCAAACAGTGGACTGTGTGTGCAGACAGTCCACCTGTAGACTATTGGATGGTCCAGTTAGTCAGTTGACTAGGTCAGAGTTTGGTCAGCTTGGGACAAGTTGATTGACACAAAAGACAGAGTTGTCCAATGATTAAAGTGGACATCACCAACTCTGTGTTATCAGCTCCCTCTACTCAGTGTCCATCACCTAAACTGTAGCATGCCTTTCTTGTTTTTGCAATATCAAGACAAGGCAGTGTCCACTTTAAACCTTATGACTAATAGGATATTATAATAATAAGGATTTTGATTATTGAAAATAATCTTGATAAGTGAAAGAGTAATGATTAGGCTGCTTATGAGATAATTCCGTCAGCTACGTGAGTTGTACTTGATGACAATCAGATGGGGAGATCTGGGAGCGTGCTTGAGATCAACACCTCGGACAACAGGAGGAGGTTGTCAACATGCGACACTTCGGCCACCCCGCTTCTCTTGACAGGCCTTCTCCCCTAGGGTCTCTTCCCCTCTCCCCCTCTCCCCCTCTCCTCTACTCCCCCTGTGCCTTGTGTCAGCTGGGCTGCAAGATCCGTCAGCGCTGCTTTGTCATTGTGCAGAGGAGACCATCATCCCTGTCCTGAAGCCCAATCAAGGGGACTGTTGTCTTTCTTAGCGACGTGACGTAACGCAGACAGTCACACCTCACAAGAGTCTTCAAGTCAGCCACACTCAAGTTTGGTGCCTGCGCGTAATTGGTAATATGCCAATTCCCCTGTCAGAAGCATCTGTCCCTCCCCCTCATCCTACTTAATCCCCCCAGCCAGCCTGTGTGGTGATGTCTTCATGTAGTCTTAACACAGAGCAGAGAGTTCCTTTCCTCGCTTCTCATTATGTTGATAGAGGATCTTTGGTTTAGTTAGTGGCTCCTTTAGCTATGGAGTATAAGTCTAATAATTCTAAAAAAAAATTCCAGTAATCTGCAGCAAATGTTTTCTTGAAGAGATTGATATTCTTAGTAACACAAATGAACAAATGGAATGGGTTACCTAAGAAACTGAAAAACAAAAATAGGAAAACATGTTAGAAAAAATTTAACATTATTGACATTAAACAGTATAATGTTATTTGAAGTAAACATTAAAACAAATTCATGTTCCAAGGTCCAAAAACATTTGATAATAAATTCTGCAATGTTGTGTTCTGAAAAAAAAAAGAAACACATTCTATTTTTTCGTATCTGTATCTGCGGAATCTAATGATTTCTTTTGGATGGTTTCAAAATGTCTGTCTCTTGGGCAAATTTGATTGGTTCATATATATATGAGCTTATTCAATAGCCTCTCTGACTAGGGTGCATTATCACAAGTAAACATTTATTCATGCCTGTTATTGAAGTACTGAAACCTAATAACCATGTCAAGGCATTAAATATCTATTTTCCAAGTGAGATGACACAGACAATTGATACAATCATGTTCTGTTGGACTATTCAGGTAGAGTTATCAGAAAGAAGAGTACTTATATTGGAACCTGAGTTACACTTTTTAAACACTTACTTCCACTTGTACTTAAATGTACTACACCACCTGCTCAACATATATCTTTCAATGGGAAATTCATCTGGCCTGAAAGGCCTGATACACTTATGGCCTGGCGTCCATCCCTTTTTCTGTAAACTTTTCAGTATGTAATCTCCTTTTTTTTTAGAGTTGGTGACCCTGTTACCCCTAATATGGGCCAAAGGGACGACACCCTTAAAACCTATTATCATGTTCTTCTCCTGAAGCAGTAGGCCTAGAAAGCTGAAACTTTGTAGACAGACTCCTTAGCTGATGGGGATTCTAATTTACCACAGAGACCATGCCCTAAAATAATATTATTATCTCTTATTCTTTTCAAAAGGAAAGGCCTAGAAAACTGAAAACTTGTGTACAGACTCCAAAGGTCATTGGGATTTCAATAATGGATTTTGTGATCCTACGACATCCATATGGTGACCCTGTGACCATTTATGTAATAAATTATAGAAAGCCTGTTGAGCTACAGCGCCAATGGCTATTTTTTTGCCTTTTGATGGAATTGCAAATTGCCAGTTCCTCATATTTCTTTTTTCCCAATATTTAATTTTAATATTTCTTTCGTCTAATTTGAAAGTGAACTCTAGAAGACTATCCTGGTTTGAAGAGTTAGCATTTAAACTTGTTTTTGAAATGATCATGTTCTTAAGGCATTAGTGCACACCAACATTTCCTATATACAACTAGTGAACAGATAATGCATATCTCTCGATGATACTAACGATCTGCACTCGGGTAATCTACTTTGTAAGTTTTTGAACAAATACATATGCTTTCAGGTTGATTCTAATAGACCAGAAGTATATAATATAACATTGCAATAAATCTGCATGAACTGAGATATCGGAAATATTCAAATTTTGCTAATAGCCACAAGAGCAAAATTTGAAGCCACTTTCTTAATCCATTAACAATGCTAAATTAATACTACATTCTGGAAATCAAATCTTGGAAATTTACAAGAGTGCTTTAATAAGCAGTATTTTATCCTTATTCTGAGTTCAGAATTATGGTAAATTCAAAAGTTGCACACATTACTAGTTCCGCCATTTTCAACAGTCCATATTTAATCCTTTTTTGTGCGCAGCTGATCAAACGTTTTTTTATATCTCTGAGCCGACTTTGGCCATTTTAACTTTTTTATAGTTGATTACAGGTCATTTTTAAAGAATAATAAGTGCCATTGTATCAAAAGAAAGCTCAATTAGGTGCTTATATCCTCATATACCTTAAAATAGCCAACTTGCACTGAAGTAGCGTGCCTTAAAACTTGATTATCAAATAAGGTCAAGCTCTTTGCCAAGATTTGATATATTAACTTCCGTAGCCATCTGTATAACAAAAACTTTCAACGTCTCTCAAAATAAATGAAAAGGGCTAGTTGACAAATTAGGTTGAACAATGGTTGAATTTGTCATAGAATTGTTTTCTGTTTTTCATCTGGGTTTTCTATATTGATTTCAATAACACTTAATGACAACATATCTAATTGTGCTTGCATCAGCAGCAAGTTACATAAATATAAGTACATAAATTAAAGTAAAACTTGTGAAAATTATGGAAAAGATTTTGTGTGTTATTCAACAGTGAATGCAAAGGATAAAAAATGCAGTATTAATTCCTAATGCAGGAACTTTGCATTTGTGTATGTGTTATGATAGCTGGTATCAACCAACTGGTGAGTTGACAGTGTGAGAGTACATTGGAGTAAACATGTAAAACAGCTTGTCGACAGGCCTGCCTGGCAAACTGACTTGGATGGTGCATGTTTACACTCAGAGTTGCTGAGCTGGTCTGTTCCAGTGATGGTTACAGGCTTAACTGTCTTGCCTCTTTGTCTTCCGTATAGTAAGCAGGGCAAGTGTATGCTAATATGATGGTTATCTCTGTGTATTGATCTTGATGTGCCAGACAAGATTAGCGGTGCCAAGGGGCCTATTACAGCTGGCTGGCTGATCTCCCCTGATGGATCCAGGTCAAGCTGTGACTTACTGAAGCCTAGTTGTGCCATGCTTTGAGAGGAAGCAGCACGTCCAGTGTCATGCTGCCAGTCCAGTCTGTAGGTAGCAGCAGCAACAGGGGCATCAACTCTTGTGTCTCTCTCACTCTCACAAACAAACAAACTTCTTACCTAAGAAGAAATTTCCTTGTACATGTCTAGTTTTGTCTCAGTAGCATAATATTAGGTTAAGCCACTTTGTGTTTACTATGTGTTTTTATCCAACACTAAAGACTACCTGATAAATGAGTGTAGATGATTTGATTAACATAAAAAGGTCAGTGTCCCATTGAGACCGTACACATTTGACGGGGAGGGTGTTAGGGGCGTCCCCTGACATCACTGGGTGAATCACATTTAACATGGTTCACAGGTGCTATAATTATAATCAACACATGCTCAAGCGGCCACTTTTTTAAGTGTGCCCAACTAGAAGGAAAATGATAAAGATAGTCAAATCTAATTTGAGGACAGTGACAGCTCGCCAGAGATGAACCGAGCTGACTCACTCCAATACATCTGCCAACAAATTTTCTCTCTAACTATGTGGCCCGATTTCTGGAGAGTTAGTTGGAGCAGGGGGTAATGGGAGGCATTCTACTACTCCAGATTATACGTGTCTAAATGACAGGCTTACACAAAGCTGGGTCCCTGCTTATCATGGGTGACTTCTCACTGCAAACTAGCTTTCTTATCTGTATTTCTGAACAAAGCTAGTCGCCTGACTTCCTCTGTTTATGATAATTCTGCCTAATGAAGTTAGTGTCGCTGGAGCAAAGGTGTCATTTTGAGGTTTCATTTGCCTGCAAGTGTCTAGCAAAGGAGAAGGGATGGCAGACTCAGGAAACAATATCGGAAGGTCTGTTGTATTCTTGGCTGATTCTCTCAACTCAGATAATGCTGGGCCAGTGCTGACATAAAAGAAGGAAAGGGGCTGACTGCAAGAGTGTGAAACTTGGCCAATTAGGTATTATAGATAGACAGCCATTTTGCCTGATTATGGCCAAGAGTGACAGCTCAATCGTCTTAATTATATCCATTTCCAGCGAGTCTCTGCTGTGTTTCATGTTGTAATTGTGAGTTTCTCCCCTCCAGGCTGGAAGCGCAGGGTGTAGGTCTGGCAACTAAGTGGGGGTCAGGCGGGAAGGGAGGGAGGGGTAATATTCCAAGTTCACCCCGGGGCTGGGTGACAACAGTTAGCTTTGTCTGTATGTGAGTGAGAGAGAGAGTTTGTTGCCCAGTCTTTGTCCCCACATTGGTGCCTGCCTGACTGCCTGTGTGCCGTGTGAGGTGAGGTGAGGTGAGTGGAAGTAAACTGCTTCCTCTCAACTCTCGCCCACTCACCCCCAGATGAAGCCCTGACATCTCCAACACCCCAGACAATAGCAGCTCTGTCTCACTACATATTCCAAGTGTCAACTTTGTCACTCTCATTCATTCTTTGCTTTTAGGCCATGGTTCGAGGACCCCAACTAGTGTTCATTTCAACAATTATTAAAGATTGGCAATCATTATGAGAGGTTCACTGACAGCACTATTGTTGCCTTGACGTGAGTAGTAGCAGTAATATTGTCGTGCAGGAGTACGAGTCACAAGTCCTGTCACTGGGTCCCACATGTTCCCAGGGAGACAGCTCTTCATTAGGGAGCCTCTCATACACACAGACACACACTTATACACTCTCTCACTTATCAAGTCTTTTCTTTTGTCCAGCTGATTCAAACAACTCATTAAGTAGACAAAGAAGTAATCAGATGTTGGCATATTCATTGTTTTCTGGACTTTTTGCTTTTTACTTTGATTACCAAAGACTTTCATTCAGTCTTTGTTTTACATTTGAGTTTTGTCTCAAACTTTTATGCATAACTTTTCAGGAAATAAGTGCATGATAAAATCATTGAAATAATACATAGATATTGAAAGCTTTGTACAATATTGTAAAAATTGTATTTTAAGTCTGTAATTGGATAAATCTTTTACTTAATTTGTCCTTTTACTTACTTTATGTATGTGAGGGAAAAGTGACATAAATATTGATGTAGCAATAACTTGTCATTCCGTATTGGATGTGTTTGGGAGCCTACACAAGACAATAGTTGTTGAAATGCTGTTGGGGATGACAAGAAGACAATGAGCAATGCAAGGTTTAAGACAAAGTAATTCCTGCCTGATGAGTAAGCTTGTTGTGCTAGCAGCGATGTCTTCCTCAAGTTAGCGCCGGGGAATTGTCGCTTCTTGTTGCTGCTCGACTGTCAGCCCATGCTCAGATTTGATTTTCTTTCAAATTGAACAATCAGCCAAAACAGTGTCTGGGAGTGGATCTGGCTACCATCTTGTCGTCTCCCGAGACTAAGAGAGTCAGCGTGCAGAAGACTGGAAGAGACCAGTGACATGTCTTATTTCAGTCCCGGCCAGGGTTGTTGTGGACACTGCACTGAAACCTGGCTCTCATGCTGCACAGCAGACTGGATTATCTGTCACGCTGAAGCTGTATATGCAATAGAGATTAATATAGTGGGTTTTCATCATGGGTGTCTGTTGTCTTAAGTCACACCAAATGTAGCGCAACTCCTTGAAGAGGGATATAAGCACATTAATACCAACCCTGAACATTTATATCCCATGGATTCAGCTATTTCGAGTGAAATACCATTAAGGTTTTGAATAGCACCAGCTTCATTAGTTGTAGGTGTACTCTGCACAGTTGAACTGTATGTTCAATAAGAGTGTGTAACTTCTAGTTAATCACATAATGTTAACTTAGTTGAAAAGGTCTACAGTGATGTATGCTGATACTTTTATTCTTGCCTTTGTTTTCACATGTAAAGGCTGCACAAAACTCACATTGCTTCAAAACTTTTTTCTTTCATGTTGTCATGAACAAGCTCACAAAAATGTTATGTTTTCTCTGCACTTGTTTTAAGATGACAGCCAATTTTTGATTGCCCAGTAGCTTTGACACATGAAATTTGAATCTGACTGAAACAATAACTAGTATTTATTTTCTTGAGTAATCATTTGCTAATGGTCATTGCAAATATTTAGGTCTTTGAGCGTGAAGAAAAGCGATTTTCTCTGTATTAATCATTGAGATTGTAGTGTCAGTGGGCATCTTAATTTTTGCGTGTGGATCAAGCAACTTGTGATTGGAGGCATTAGAGTGTTTGTCAGGGTCCATCCATCACATGTTTAATTAAAAAGGACAAAAGACACTTATCTGGGGATTGTGCCGGATCATGGCTTGGCTAATATCAGTAGAGGGGGAGCCAAGACGCGCTACCCACCACTCACTTGATGAGCCATTGTCTCGTCTTGAAACCATCTTAAACCCTCGCTCTTCTCTTTCCCCAATGGCAAAATAGTCAGCTGATTAAAATGATTGTTTTGATTCCATTGTCTGGCGTCAGTGATTTATTGGTGAGGGAAAATATTGTATTGTCGCTGCAAGTGTGATATGGAAATGGGGGACAGGCCACGTCACCGTGTTAGGGTGGCCCCTTGGACTTAGCGTGTTGATGATCACATAGGGAACTCATACAAAGCGTGGCCACCATTATTAACTATTGAACCGCGACTTGTAGGAGTTTGTCCCTGAGATCACCATTGTTTGGGCAAATTGCTCAAGAACTATCATCCCTCCCAACACGAGTCTAATCACCAGCAGGCCGTGACCGCCAGGATTCACACAATACAGTATTTGCATATTTGTTTTAAGTCTTAATTTCAGGAAACTAGATAGCAGGATGCAAATGAGGCCTAAGTCGGTCCGGGTACCGAGATAGTTCCCCTTCTCCCTTCTTCTGTACAGGGTGATTGAGCACTGCAACAGTGCTCGTGTGAAGAGATGATTGATTGAGACCCCCAAACAAAGAAGAAGCACGACATTTGCGCCACGTTAGAGCGCCTACAAGGAGGAGTAATGCTCTTCCTCCCATTTGCCTTGTTGTATTCTTCACTGGCAAAATGAGTCGTTTTGTGAAGGAAGCATGCCTTGTGAGGCCACACACCACACCACAAGGGGGGTCAAAACACTTTGTTATTTCTTTGTCATTTCTGTCACTTGTTAAATAAGATGTCATACACACCCTTATAGAATCTAACTACATGTCAGATCATATACAAATCAATTTTCAGTTATTCATATGTTCGAATGTCCTTTTTAAAATGTTACATAGTTTGTGGCAAGACACAAGTGAAAGCGATTACAATGTAAGTCAAGGAATTACAAAACTTTTAAAGTGTCTTATTTCAGCTCAAATATACTACTAGTTTAACACCTTATAAAATATCTATATGGTTTTCAATAACATAAGAGACATATAATGGCATAAGATGGGACAACCTGTGTCAAGTGAGGTGGTGAGAGGTCAAGCACTTAACGAGCTGCAGCTCAGGTAGCTCTTACCTGTTGAGGAGGAGTGTGTCGGCAGCCTGTCCAGTCTGTCCACATACCTGCAGTAGCAGCACACCTGGGAGTCGAGCTGGTCAAGTGCAGCAACAGTGAAGACCTGTCTCCTAGACACGCACTGCCTGTCGTCTGTAGAATGACTAGCTTGTTGATATCTGCTGTATGGTCAGTCAATCGGTCACTTGGTCAGGCCTCCTGAACGAACAGCAACATGTGTACTAGTTGATTCCCCTTGCTAATATGTGTCCAGGTTAGCATGCAGATGCCTTTTTATTTCCACCATGTTAAATGTCTTCCTCATTTTACTTTTTTTTTTTGTTATCTTCAGATAGAAAGATTTTTGTTATATTTGTCATCAAAATCAATCTTATTCAGTTTTTAAGAATTTATTGTTACTTTAAGCAAACGCCAAAATTATAGAAAAGAAAGTTAACAAATTACAGCATCATATAATAGTAATAAATTGTTTAAATAAAGCAATGGCTTCAAAACCTTTCTTTATTAATTTAGGTCTTTTTTGCTTTACTTTAACAAATTGTTTTACGAATGTGAAACAAAAGTAATATTTTATTATTATAATATTACTTTGAATGGATGAGTTAGAAGTTTTTCTGGATGAAGAAAATAATGAAGTTGCATTATTATGGAGAAATGTCTTTGTTTGGCGTATGATATAGTCTGACAGTTGATTAATGAAGCGTAGCAGCTAATGATGAAGCAGCCATTCTCCTGTAGTCTCGGAGCTGTTGGTATGTTGCACTTTAATGATTAGCTTGACTGCTTTATCAGCTCTTGGGTTACAAAATGGCAATTTATGGGCTTAATTCATGAGCGCTACCCATCAGATCAAGTCATCCAGAACAATATGATAACCTCAACCACAATCAAGCTCTCCTGAAAAAATAGAAGCATGAAAAAAGAGTGTGAAGATTCACAGAAATGCGAAACAAGAGAGGACTCTGGGGCTGTGGCAGTCTATCTGCTGTGATAGAGGGAGGGAATAAGCCTGGGGGTAAGGAAAAATGAGGGGTAGGGGGAGGCGGTCGGGCAGGGCATGATTCACACCCATAAGTCCTGGGCGGCCATACTATTGCCTTGAGGCTGCACAAGTTCAGGGTGTTGGGAGCAGTGCTGTGCGGTGTAGATTAGTGTTGTGAGGGGAGAGGAGGAGAAACTGGGGCCAGATGGCTGGATGTCCCCTGCATAAATCATGGCCTTGATTGTGCCGACTCAACCTCCAAGGAGGACCCTACACAATAGGATGTTCCCTAGGGTCGGCGGCCTTTTTGCATTTCAATGAGCCAAGATTTGTCAGACAAAGAGTTGGGCCAGGCGAAAAAATTTATTCGGCAAACTTTATGGAACAATTGAATGAAGATGAGGAAGAGACTAGATGCATCTTAATGAGAAACTTCATAGCAAAGCCCTTTCTTACAAACTTTTTCTCTCTTTGTCTTGAATTGTCTCCAAGGTAGATTTTATGGGGGTTCTTCTTTAGTGAAAGAGGTTTTAATAATTTCAATTTATAAGCAGTTTTTACAAAACATCCTTTTTATTAAAGCTGAACTTAGAAATAATAATTTGTGTATATATCATGTTCTGTAACTGTTCGATTACTTTTATGTGCCACATATTTTAAAACATAAGGATTCTTTATTTACATGATAAATTATTTTTATGGAGCGTTGCCAACTTGAAAGTATTAAATTGTTTTAGCAGAACAAAACCTCCTTTCTCTCAATGGCAGATTTTCTGCAAGATTTCAAGTAATATTTGCACCTCTACAAAACTTAGATATATATGTTTTCTAATATTAATATATTATTTTTTAAGTACACATACATAATTATAAAAGACCCCAATGAGATAAAAGAACAACTAAGTAAGAATTTTTGTAGCAAAAAAATATAAGTTCTGGCTATTGTGTCTTTGGATATGTTAAGTTGAGTAGATGAGTGTGGAGGATTGGAGGGGAGTGACAGTACAACAGACACGTTAGTCAACTCTTCATTATACAGTAAACTTCACAACTTATCAACTTGCTATCATTATCTTCTATCATATATATAGATTTCAATTCATTTAAATGGAACTCTTTTACATAAACATCATTTGTAATTCATGTAAGAAACATTGTGAAATTGTTTCTGTCGTTGAAGATAAAATTTGATTTCCAGTGTCGGATTACAGAATGGTAGAAGAGCACGCTTTTAATCTCTCCTTGACCAGAGTTGCTCCATTGTATCAATCTCTCTTAAACTTTGAGCATTGTTGACCAGCTCTGATAATAAATACCATGTGTAATACAGTTAACCGTTAAATGTGCTGCAAATGGTCAGACAGGTGGTGGATCAATGGTCACAGAATGGTCACTGTGATTTGATTACTCGATTGTTTCACAAATAGCTCCTAATTTAGCTGGCTACAAGTCCAGTGATTGTTGCTGTCCCCTTGGACAATGGGCTCTCAACAACTGTTAGTGATGAGGCGGCGGAGATGTGAGGGATGAGTTGATAAGGGGAGGGCCCAGGAAGGGGGAGGGGGGTCGGTAGTGGGGGGCTACTGGACAGAAGCAGGCAGAGAGACAGCTGGACAGACTGTCGGAGGGCCAATGACAACACCATGCTATGGGAATTGGCTTTCTGTAACAGTGATAATAGAGGATGCGTAGTTATTATACAAAGCAACATTTGGTTTAAAAGTTTATTGAGTATTTTGTAACATTCATCACCAAAAACACTCATTTTATGATGTTTTGAAAAAAATATTTATATTAAGGATCAAATATACTTTTTATCAGTGAAAAGAGTGACAAGTGTTTATAATCTTCATAAAGTAGAAAGGAAATGCCTTTTCTGGCCACTAAAGTAGAGTTTGCATACTATCAGTGTAAAGAATCTGATTAATTTGACTTTGATGTTGTTACTTTGGTGAAACATGAACAGTGCTGTGACCTTTTGTGGACATTTGTGTCCTGTGATAAACTTTGATTTGACCTCAAGACTCAACACACAAGAATGCTTGGTGTGTACAATAGGTTGACCTGAGGTAGGAGGCCATGTTGCTTGGACTGAATGGTCGGAGGAAGTAAACAGGTGGTTGGGATGGAGTTGGACAGATGGCGGTCTAATTCACACCTTGACCACCTCCCCTACACCCTTGCTTAATGAGCAGCTATTGGACCCCCTCTTGTGCTTTGCATTAGCCCAGTGCATATGTATTGTGTTAGTTACTTAGTATGTCCTGCTGCAGCAAGCCCATTGTGGATGTAGATCTACCCCCCATCACTTGCAGGCTTTCCCTGTGCCACTCATTTTTGTACTTTCTATGAAGGTCATTGTTGAGTGATCAAATTCATCCATACGGTGTTGTTTTACAGGAGACATTTCAACCACTGGCAGCCTTGTAATAATTCTCAGCTTCTGTGTTTTCTCACCAAAATTTAAATTTTAACAATGTACTTTTTAAGGATTTGTCAATGGCTAGTTTTTGGTTGTATGATAGTGAAATATGACTTTTTACCTGTAGGTCAAAGTATCTTAAGCAAAAGTTCAATTCCAGATTATTTTACTCGCCCAAAGGAAATTGACCCTGGATAAAAAATACGCCAGATTCTTTCAATGTATTTTAACAAATTTTGTAGTGCTTTTAATATCTTCTGATTTTTACATTGAATCATATCTTAGATTTTTGTTTTTATAAGAATAAGATAAATGTAAGGTCATGCTCAAGGAAACTGGTATGTCACAAACATCAACCTGTTGCTTGTTTTTAGTTAAAGCTTTATTTAGTTCTTTCTATATTCAGGGAAACACAACTCACAATTTTGTTTACAAAACAATTGTAAAAACATATTGCAGAAACTCAAGGAAACTCAGGTTGTTGAACATTATTCATGTAGAGGTAAAATATACAAATTAGTTAAATAGCTTATGACGATTTTCAACAAAAAGGTATTGAATCATTATAGGTTGAGAAAAGAGTACATTGACTTTATAGATATAAGGATACTGTACCAGCATTGCAGATACAAATATCCTGGATGCCCAAGGATATGATTTAAAATCTGGAAGGATTAAGAGTTGTATTAGTTTATTCGTCGTGATCACTTTTGACTGTTTTTTGTCTGTTTCAGGTTTAACTTCATCTACAACTGACAAGGAGAGTGTGCAGATATGGGTGTACATTGGAGTGAGTGAGTGAGTGAAGGAAGTGTCTATTGTCCAATCAGCCTTGATCTGTACAGTCTCAGTCACACCTCAGACATTCTTCAGTCCTCTTTAAAGATATTCACCTAAATCATGTTTTCAAAATATTGGTACATCTCATGAATGACCTGGAAGTAATATGAAAGCTTCATTCAATCTTGAGTTCACACTGTTTTTGCTTCTCAGTCGGGTAAATTGTGTAAAGATTGAGTTGAAGGTGTAGATTGGGAGCCTGATAAGAATCATGTTTTAACTTGTTATGAATGTTTTACTTAGGGAGCTGAGAATAGGTCTGATGTTGACTTCAGCAAATTGAACCAGTGTCCTCACAACATGCTTTTCCATTTCTTCATCAACATCTCTGTCTCTCTTCACCTTGTTTCATTTTAGCATCTCTCATATACATCTCACATTTTATGTATTAAAATTTATGGTATAAGAAGTCTTTTGTTGTTTGTAACATGTGAGATCTTGCTTTAAAAAACAGTTGATTTAACCTTTCTGAAATGTTTTGAATGAAAACAAGACAGTTATCAGCAGTTGGCATGCACCAGTAAGATGCTCCACCAGTCAGATGCACCAGTCAGATGCACCAGTCAGATGCACCAGTCAGATGCACCACCAGTCAGATGCACCACCAGTCGACTGGTGCTTTTGAAACTTTTTTATAACAGGCAAAGAGATATATTTGGTATGGTTCATTTGCTAGGTCAAATTTAACATAACGGATGTTTAATTGCTACATGTACAATCTGATGTTGGACTTTCATTACATACAAGTAATTGCTTTATATTCACGTATAAGGGATGAATATGAAAGTCAAGTTGAGTTCATGTGGTATTTAAACGTGAAACTTTGAAACAAACTGTGACAAGAACATCTGACATGAGTTATGAGGTACATTATATTTCAAAACACTGACTTGACAGGCTGAAAATCACATTAAAGTGAGTTAAGAAAGATGTTTTCTTTGTACACTGACGGCCTGTTGTACTGGTGTAGCAGGAAGAGTGATTACAATGGATGTATGATCACTTTAACATAACAATCAGGAGAGGGATGTTGGAACAGTGATACCACCCTGGCTGTGCACAACACTTAACAACACAACACAAGACGAGCGTGATGAGAGGATGTATCTGGATGTGGGTGACACACACTGGGTCGTGTGTGGATAATGGATCTCATTGATACACCTACATCTGCATTGGAATAACGGAATTCTAATGAAAGCTGCATTGAAAATCCTATCAATGTTACAACAGAATGAACAGTTTGTAGATGTTAAGTGTTGTTTCTCAGTGAGATAGTGCCACCCAGATGTGAAGGTCATTAAGAGCTTCTAGGAGAGAACCACAAGGAGAACCTGAGATGTCTCGGCTTGTACTACTCACAACATGTTTTCATTCACAAACCAATCATTAAAATACCCTTCGGAGCACTATGAAAGCTAATGATTACTCATATTTGCTGGATTATTGCCTTTGTTGTACAAGAGAAGTTCTGTATGAGGTGGGCGAGCCGAGCTAGCTGTTGTAGTAACCTGATGCTGCTCAAGAGTCCAGCCTTTGTCACCACACCAACACTCGACTTTCTCCACAAACTCATTTTAATCAGTCTTCAGGGGCATTCAGATAATAACTAAGAAATACCACTTCTCTTTCCCCAAACAGTTTGACAATACTTTCAAGCAACATTATAATTAACATAAAAGTTCTGAAAATTGCAAGATTTCATTGAGAATTTCTGTATGTATCTATAGATGCAAATAGCATGAAATATACAGCCAAAATGAACGAAACTTGCAAAAAAAATATAGATACTTCTCAAATATCAAACAAGCTTAGGGACCGGTCATTTATTACGGGGGGGGGGGGGGGGGGGGGGTTTTCAGGGGAGGGTCAGAAAAAAAAATACAGCCACTAGGGGAGGGTCATGAAAAAAATTACGAAAGGTTGGGGAGGGTCATTTTGAAATAGACAGTTATAAAACCATCCTTCTTTAGCAATTGAAAGTGGGGCTGAAACATTATCATAAAGCCTTATCAAATGAAAAAAAATTCCAGAATATGAGCAAGACTGGTTTATATTCTTAAAAACACATGCTTATATAAACAAAATCACCATGAATTCATTGCTCAATTCATTGTTCTTTATTCTTGTAGAACAAAAAGTAGAAAAGTAGTTCTTTTGGACTGAGAGTTTATACAAGCAGTTAACAGGTGTTTGCTATATTTATACAACAAAGATGCATATTTGATAACTAAGACTCATAAAGTTAAAACAGCTAGTCAAATTATTAATATCTGAATGATTATATTAATCGTTCTCAATGATACAAAGTTATGAAACCGTAACACTTTAGCAGATGGCTTGATTGGTGCAAATTTGTTAATATAAAAATAAATAAAAAATGAGCCTTAAAAGTAAGATAAAATTAAAGATAGAATTTACAGTATGTTAAACATATGTGTGTATTATAAGCAATAGTATTCAAAACCTATTTTGATAAACAGTTGATGTGAAAAAAAAGTTCTAATAAAAATGATTTTAAAACTATAGACCATTATCATAGACCAGATATCATGTTAAACCCATCAATGGAAGGGTAAATCTGTTGTTTTTTTCAACATTATTTTAAGCGTTACTTAAAGAAGTTTCTCTTTTGGAAATATCAAAAAAAAAATTGAATGTAGAACCGACCATAAATCTTCAAAAGACCAATTTCAAGAACTTTCGTAGATATGATTTGGGGGAGGGTCAAGAAAAAACATACGCTTAAAATGGAAGGGCCATGAAAAAAATTGCGACAAGTTGGGGAGGGCCACATTTTTATAGACAATCCAAAGAGAAAAAACCCCGGCCCACCCCCCCCCTGTAATAAATGACCGGTCCCTTATCCACTCAAATATGTTTTCTTTTTTTGTGACAATTTCAAGTATAATATTTTAATTGTGTCATCTGAAGACAAACATTCCTTCGTTTGAGGGATAAATTATTTTGATCTTATCTAAGAAGAAATTTGAGTCCTCCTGATTTGCATAGTATTTTCTATGTATCTGATGTTTGTTTGCCGTGCCAGGTTCCTGCCAAGTGCTTGAAGTCAGGTTACATGAAAAAGTTAGTTTCAGGGAAAAGAGACTACAATT
The DNA here is from genome assembly GCA_921293015.1 of Phorcus lineatus. Lineage (NCBI taxonomy): Eukaryota > Metazoa > Mollusca > Gastropoda > Trochida > Trochidae > Phorcus > Phorcus lineatus. Next base: position 12,858,411 of record OV121090.1, read on the forward strand.
ACCCAAAACAGGAGAATCTGCTCCAGAGCTTACAGTGTTACTGAAAGTTCCTGTTAGGGGTGATTGTCGACACACAGGGGACTATTCAAGTATCAGGATCTTTCTCAACGATCTTTCCAATCTAAAATCTGCAGTTGTTACTTAATTTTGAATTTCACTTAAATATTCGTTTAAACAACTTCATTGATTTAATTTACCTATTGATACTATCGATATTTAGCTATCAATACAATCGATAAAGTACTATCAGCACAGCAACTATGGTGATAAGTCGATCGATCTGTTGTTACCCACCTCATTCCTGCTTTGCTGCTAGTCTTTCTCCAGGAAAACCTAGTTTTTTCCCATTTTATTATTATCAAAAAGTAGAAATTATTTTTCTACGAATTTATAATATTACTTTGAGGAGAATAAAAAACACCAACTGGGTTTTTTTCAATAGTAAATTCAATTAGTTTATCGTTGGTGAATTTACTTAGGAATCAAACCAAAGAAAGGTATTCTTGACTGTTCAACATATCCAGTGGTCTTGGTATTTAACAGTAGAAATCACATACCTCTGTGTAAGCTATTGCCTTGTGAGGCCGTGTGGTTGAATGTTATACCACTTATCCGCTCTCGGGGCAACTGGCAAAGCGAATTGTGTAAAATAACCCATGTTCAGTTGCAGTATGTCTATAACGACTACTCGGTTCACCTCAACTCACTTCCAGACAACATAATCTCATTGCTGCCCGGTTGAGTCAATACAATGCCGTGAGAAATATGATTACTTAATGCATGTGAAATTGTCTAACAGACGGAGATTCAAACCGTGATAACTAAAGTGGGCAACCCGCTGTGTTAAGAGGCGCGACGCGTTAAACTACTATTTGGTCACAAATCGTTAACATTCATTATAATGCCACCTATGTACTGCTCGGCCGATAGCTGGGCGGCAAGGCGAGTAATAGCGGAGCATCACGTAACGTCATGCCACAAACGTACACTAAAAGCTGAACAAGGTCACTGCATTCATCGACGCCTCTCTCTCGGGAACACGAAATTTGATTGCGATTCAGATGTTTGAAGCGTTTTGTCAGGATAATGCGTTTCGCCAAGTGTTGAGGTGAGACTTGTGCGGCCACCCGCTATTACAGAGTGCTACCATGGGATTCTTTTCACTGACGTGACGCAAGAAAAATGCGACAAAATGATGAATTCGATTTCTCTCTGCGTCTAGGGGCGAGTAACAGAAACATCGCTCATCATAGAGTCGGACAGGGTGGGGTTCTGGCGCCCTCTCTCTTCATATACATGTAGCGCCCATTCCTCGTACTGACTTCAGCCTCTACTCCTATGTTGCCGTGGTAATGGCATTTTATGCTGCCGATTGTCCTACTAAAATTTTTGTTATCCAGAGAATTTCAACGCTATTGATTGAACTCGTGCATTTTATTCATGAGTTAACTCTACATAGATGATACAGTCCTCTTCCAATTCAGCATCTGAACTCCAGAGTTATATTAAATTCCAAATTCTTTATTCTCGTTCAGCCACCATCGGTGGTGCAGAAGAAGAAGATTCACGGTGATACACACAAATACAGGGTTTGATAGTGGTAACAGTAAAGTTAGTATGTTAATCTCGTATCTGTCAAATATATAAATCATAAAGTTTCTTCAAATATGGATATCTTTTACGGAAACAATAACTATATGTATAAAGCTTCACATCTTTAAAAAATTAATGCAATTCAAAGTTGGAGGGTTCGGTTTTCTCTTGGAGTATTAATTTTTCTTCGGTTTCAACGGTAGATTGTGATTACAACTGATTCGTAAAATTCGAATACAACAGATGTATTAAATAAGAGATATTTTTCAAAAGACGGATATTCTTTCAATAATTGGCCTCAGGACTGTGACGCACGCCTGCCAATTCTCGGAAAACTGATTTTTAATATTCTGTCGATCTGTTATACAAGTAATTTTGTAATGATAGATAAATAACTTTAGAAGACGTAACCTAGACCAGAGTTGCTGAGTGTGCTCGGTACACAACCTATCCGGTTTGAGTAGGTTAACAGGTTGAGACACTTTTATAGTTGTAAGTTCCAGTTTATGCCGCATTTATAATAATCATTTTACTTATCGAAGTGGCACTCGGCCATATAACATAAAACGTGGAGTAAAATGTCTCAGCCCAGTTGCTAGTTTAAGAAACATGATATGAAATTTTCGATTAAAATCTTAACATCAACAGCTTTTTGTAGACATTCATGCTCTCTGAAATATGAAAACTTTGCTTTAGTTCCCATTTGAAATGGTTTTATACTCGTAGCAGTAATCATCTTCCTATTTCTGTGAACATTTCTAGCCGTTACAGTAAAGCATATCCAACAATGAAATTTGAATTCAAAATTATTCAAGGGTTATTTTCATGTCTTTTTTTAAGAAATGATAAACTGGGTAATAACTGAAGAGTGTATTTCTTACACCTTCTTGGCTTGGTTTAACCTAAAACAAGCATTGTAATTTGAATGTGATCCTCATCAGTAGAATATTATCAAATTATATCGTGACAGTCATTGAAAGACAAGTGTTGCATTTTCCAGATATATAGAAAATAAAAACTATCTTCCACAGCCGACCAGTGTGCATTTTCCAGCTCTGAAATAAGAGAACATGCAATCAATAACTTCCTATTAAAGTTGGCCGTCAACATGGCATGTACTGTGAAAAAAGAACTACTGTTAGTATGTCCAATGTCCAATCCAATGTCATGTATTATAGAGGAAAGGAAAAACATATTCCATGTAAATCATTTCCTCGTTTACATCTTTCCCTATTGCTTAACATGATTGATAAACTTGATAGACAACTGTAACATACAAAGCTGCAACTCTGCTGTGTTCTCTTCTCTGACGTCTTGCCTTTGAGTACTACATTCATCTATAATCCAACTTTGCATCTTCCGTACCACCACAAGTGGCTTTATGAGATTAGTAGGTTTGAAGGATGTGACTTAACGCATCAATTCACTCAACATACCCCGTGTCCTTTGTTTCTTCTTTTTAGAACCCGTGAGCTGACTTTGCAGACCCCTTTTAGCAGGACTTCATTCAACGTTTCCTGTCTTCATAGTACACAGCTAGTCTTAGTCAAGGCTACAATCTGTCAGCCTTTATTCCGTCAGTCAAACCCTTCTTTTCTCTCTGCTTATTTTATCGTGTGCTTTCATTCTGTCTACGTAAACTTTTATCCCGTTTCTGTCTTCACACTCACAATCTGTGCACATCTTTATCTTGTCGCCATGCATTCTTTATTCTATCGGTATATGCTTATCATTTAGTCGTCATATACATCTATTTCATCTGTCTTCTATAGTTTGCTAGTTCCAGCCGATGCGCACACGTTTCACCGCAATGCATAGCCACAATGGTTTTGCCGGCTTTCTCCCTGCAATAATACTAGCAGCTGCGATATGAGTGGAAAACTCTTAAAAGCGGCGTTAACCCTGAGGCACCTCACCTAACCTCATCTGTCCACCATTTAAAATATGTCTCCGTGTACTTTGCAAGATATTTAGATTCATTAATGACTTACGATGTCCTTATGAATACGTAATGCAGACTATTAATAGTGTTGTTTCTGTTTCTGTTTCACTACCCACTTCACTGATAGAGTCGTGTTTATCTGAGTCTCTACCCTCGACTGGATGAAGATTTTCAGGGCGCCTCCATACCGGCTGACGGCTTCATCGTCTCCCCACTAGGTGTGAGCGAGCAGAGGCACTAACTCCTTGCCGGGGTTGTGACATCTCCCGCCACTCGTACTGCTGTCATATTCCTAAACATCTAAACTTGACCAAAAGTCAAGACGATCTTAACAGAACGTTTGAATTGGAGTTTGTACATTACCGAAAAAACAAAGGATAATTTTTAAATTCCTTTAACACAAGTGGTATATTTCTAGGTTGACAACCTCAAGGTTCCAAAATTCGTTGTTCAAAATAGTATAAACAGTTTTCAGGATATCGTCCAGGTTTTCTTCTACTTATGATATAAGTATTTATATTTATTTTTTTTGTACTCGTATTGTTCATTCAATATATTTCCTTTCACGAATCTATGTTTAACTGCTCATCATTTCTTCTGTAAAACAATGTCCAGTCGATAGGCTCGAGTTAAACATGAAAATGAATGGATCTCCTAATCCGCCTCAAAGATTACGTTATTTACTTATTTAAACAAGACCTACAAAAATAAATGAAGATGAAAATAGATGAAGAGATTATTACAGACAAACATCGGAACGGCCCTGATATAAGCTCTTCGGAGCTTGTTGACCAATCCATTCATGTAAATATATATATATATATATATATATATATATATATATATATATATATATATATATATATATATATATATCATGAATAAATATGTTAAAATCAACATTGTGGTACTGTGTCGTGTTGCAATGTATCACGTTGGTGTCATTTCACTAAGGTTGCCTTAGTCAACGTGTGATCACATACTCAGGCGAAGATGCAATGGCACTTTGTCTCTTATGAAGCCATGTTCTTTAGCTGTTACAGAATTTCAAACCAGTAACAACGCTCGCCTACCCAGGACAGTGAGACATTGGCCTTTAAAGCTGCCCTCTTCATTGTTCTCAATAAAAACAACGTATTGTGACTTTTATTACTTTTTTTTATGAATTAGCCTTTTAAGATATTTTATTGTAATAATTTAATGTTACCTTACTAATATTACCTCCACGCACCTGTTTCAGTTAGAAATAAAGTTGTCTCATGTTGCTACTAATCTTCCTTCTTTGTCTGGGAGTGGTGTGTAGTTGGGGACGGCGAGGTGAGGACTTTGGTCTCGACTGTCACCCGACCCACCTCCATAACTACTCTTGTCTCTTGCATTCAGTGTAGGTTATAACTCAGCGTGAATCATCCTGCTTATCGGGTTTACACGCAGCTCGGTGATTCACTGTTGTATGTATACCCTGACTGCAGCTAGCAGCCACTTGTCTCCGGTGATACAACAAACCCTTTGCTACTAATTGTAGATTATTGCAATGCCAAACAGGAGGAGTTATCTTTGAAAGGAAGACAGAACTTCGGAGCGACTCGCCGCTTTCCTTTCTCAGCACTCATAAAACAAATGTCTAGGTATAGAGTTACACGATTTCACAGCCTAAGCATCCGATTTTAGCTCATTAGAAGCATTTCATTAGATTTGTCGCATAGCATATTATATAAAGCTGATCCGATAAGATCAACTGCAACCAGGCGTAATCTACCCGCTTCAGGTTTCAACCGAATTTGATCAAATGTAATCTGTGTAGAATTTCATACCATTGATGATAGTTAGAAGAAACCTTTCAATACTCTCCCATATGATGTCCTAACTCTGTCTATCCGTATCATGCCGTGACGCCGACCTGATCTCACCAGAGCTTAGATTGCTAACTGAAGAAGTAATATGAAATAATGTCGTGTAATTACTACCACTGTGAAGCTCGTGGCCGGCACATAGTCCTTGTGCAGGAATAAAGCTCCCCAGTTGCAGATTATGGTGGAATAATTAGTGCAGCAACACCGTCTTGTATCGGTCTTCCTCCAGCCTCCCGGAGCGCGAGAAGAACAAGGGAGGGAGAGAAGACCCCTGTCGCAAGCCTTTGTTCAGACCTGGAGACAACTCAAGCTCTGAGCTATGAGTCAACCTCTCTCTCCCCCACCCCCGCGCTGGCATCAGCGGACCTAGCTAAATATCACTTACGTTGTACCTCCCCGGGCAATACGGCCAATATCATCAAAGCTCACAATTTGTCATCGGTTTTCAATTGAAGAAAACTGTCAGCTGAAAAGAAAGCTTTACTCAAAGTTCCCGGACTTTTCCTTCTTTTCTCGATAAATTCATTATGTACGAATTATAAATGGAACTAATTTTTCATGAATTAGAGATAACGAACGAAGGTGATAAAACACATTTGGAGAATTGCATTACACAGTTTTGTATATTTAATGACGTGTATATGGAGAAACGGCGGACATAAGAGTAATTTCAACTATATTAGTAGTTACTTGTATCTTAACATTCTTTGGTTCCAAATTTGACCTCCACACCCTCCACTGCTTCCCAGCAATTTTAAAATATTCGCTCAATAAAGGACTTCTCACCTTCACTCGAAGTCGGAATCCAAGTGAAGTATATATCTGTAACCACGCATCAACAACAACACCACCAATGTTCTTAAATAAAACTCATTGTGCTTGAAATGTTTTGACGTATTAGGCAGAGAGACAATCGGAGGCATGAATAAGCTCAATTCTGATGGCAAAGTTCTTTGTTTTTACTTTAAAAGTATTTCTTTTATAGAAATTAACTAGTTTTCTCTCAATTTTACAAATGGCCACTAAACCTATACAATTGATCATGAGCCCCTATGATCAACTCGTTTCTTAAAGTATATTTGGTCCCAAAAATTTCTTTCAAAAAAGTTTTATTCACTGCAAAAAAAACACACTATTAGCTTTGTTTGTTTGAGGATTTGAATGCAATGAACCCTTTGTGTTTAGGACTGTCCCAGCTGTATACTTTTTTTTGAACTAGGGATACAAACTTTCATCTAAAGTCGCTTCTGTGAGGTTTCTGTCGTGTTGTAAATATATACTTGGTATATTATAAGACCTAAACAGATTTACTTTTGACGATTTTAACTTCATTGATTTACCTTTTCAAAATGTCCGAGAGGTACACAGCCCAAATGTTTGAAAATCATTTGATAGTGATCCACCAATGTAAGGAGGTGTAAGTCGACATTTTAATTATAAAGTGAAGAGCTTGCCGAATGTATCCAGACTCCTGCTTATCTTATGTATCGGTGTATGATGATGAAACTGAGATGAGACGAATGAAGATCGTCAAATTCTCAAGATAAGTATTATAGATTATCTATTCGAGAACCTATTACCCACACTCAGGTATTCTACCATATAAGTTAATTTGAAAATATGTACATTCATAAAGACTTCTTTTAAAGACTGAAATACGCACGAACTAGGATATCAATGATATAAAATTTTGCATACAGCCTAAAAATAAAAACGGTACCAGCCATGGTCAACACAGCAGCAATGCTTATATTATGTATAAGATATGAGTGTAGTTACAGATGACTTAACAAGGAATAGTTCATCATATGTCATCACCAGATTAAGGTATTTTCAAAAGCTGGGCATATTCCCGGTTCAACCGTTTTCAACAATGAAAATTTCCGATTTTTGTACAACGGACACTTAAGATTTTTTACAAACATGTTCTGACCTCGGTCGCCATAACTTTTTCATTATTGATTGAAGTAAATTTAAAGAATGATAAGTAATTTATCCAATCTAAACTGAGTGCGTATGTTCTCCTATACGTGATTTTGATTACACTTTATGTAGCTTTGTTTCAGCAGAAATAACATTTATTCATGACCAAAAACTCATTTTAAATGCCAAATATATGAACTAATAACACCCTTTATTTTAAAAACAATGGGAGTCGAATGGAAAATTAAAGGAATTGACTAATCACGATTGCTCATTTATTGACTAAATTATTGAATTAGAAGTTCACCGTTTGCACAATTGGAGAAAATATGAGAAACATGTGATGTATTGAATTTTCCCCAAAAAGACTATTGTGCTATGGAAGACACTACGCAAATTAACTAAGAATTAATTTAATATAAAGAACATAATTGATACCAAGTTGACATTCATACGATGGTAAATCAAGAAGTTCGTAGAATGACATAGAAAACAAAATCAAAGTATCACATTTTTTTTTCAACACAATCTCCACTGACATGAATACATTTTGACCAGCGATGTTATACTTTTATTTCGCACTATACTAGGACTCAATACATACCTTTCTCAGCAAATTCAGTACATCTTGAAAAAAACAACAATAACATTGCATATCTGTGTCATTACTGTGGTCAATTATTTATCGAATTGTTCTGTTAACAATTTGATTGGTTTTGTTGGTGAACATGATTATGATCAGAAATTAATATCTCAGATATGTAAACGGCATTTGTTTAAAATCTTAAGTATATCTTATCTTTTTGTGGATATAAAAGTGATTTTCTCTTTAAATTTGTCAATGGTAACGCCTTACGAAATGACATATCATTGTAGTTGGTCTAAGAATGATAAGCGATGATATGTTCTTTCTGCAGTTATGTCCCAGCATCGGGTTTCTTTCTTTTCTAGACTAATTACCTAAATAGCTGAACGGTTGAAATAGTCAAGGACTGGTCGATATCAATCTACATCTTGACACGAGTCAGTGATGTTTATCAACTGACCATGTATCAACTAATGGTTGCATTACGGTTTCCTCCGATCTCTTTTTAAAAGATGTTTTCGGCATAACTGTATCAGCCACATGAATTGGTTCTTCTCTAAAACCTATCGATGAAATGATTTTGAAAAAACCCAGCTAATGTTTGAGTAGAGCTTGACAGCTGCCAGTAAGTCAGAGAGACACGAGCAACTAGTACCCGTCTCTGTGTGTTATCTCTCCCTCTTCCTCGTACACGCCCATCCTGTAACATCCTGCTATACTGCATCTACATTTTGAATAACCACTTATCGACCTGCACACGATCATAGAAAAGAACACAGCCATTAACTGCACTGAAGGAAGAACAGCCAGCTGACCACTGACGTAATGCATGGCTCCTGGTAAACAGTGTGTTGTAAAAGAAGACAGACTCCTCCAAACACTTGCATCTACAATTTCTGTTATTCTTAGGTTCTGTCAGAAAGAAACATTTCAGTGAGATGCGTCCACGTCCATTCTGCAATCCAGGGAACTTCTACTTCTGTGTCCTAAACATTGTTACATATCAATAGCTGAGTCGGACGTTTTTGTTGGTACCATTATAAGAGGTCAAACAAAATAGGGATCATGAAATTAAATGATAACAGGACAAAGTTCCTGAAGGTTTACTAAGAGTAAAATCAAAACATTAAAACAGCTGCATTGAGGCCAGCTACTTTTGGGACAGCCCTCGTCAGTGTTAAGTTCCAATCAAGATGGATGGTCTACATCAGGGTCTGAAGGTTGACCGTCCCAAGGGGGAGGCAGTGTTATTTCAGACGTCGTCCTGTTGAAATAACTTTAACAGTTCTTTTTGGACATTCAATCAATCATTCAAAACTCCATGAAATAAAATAAATCATGCTTGAAATATGTGACAACGTTCTGCTGAAAATAAACAGCTTATTAAGACAACATATTTGCATAGCTGAGGAAGGTATTTTGATTGTTACTGCCATAAGAAGTGCCAAAGTTAAAGAACTATATAATGCATATTCATATAGACCCTTTCCCCCTCGGTTGTAGAAACATAACAGCAGTGCCGTGGGTTCACCTCGTTGTTGTTGTTGAGTTGTGGTTCAAGCGTCTGCTTCCACCTTTAGGTGATGTCGCTGACGTGGGGCCCATCCTTGGTTGTATTAAAGGTATAAGGGATAAAATTTGGAATAAGGTATGGGGAGCCCAAAAAAATGGAGTTTCGAAAAGTAAAAAAAAATTTAAAAAGTAATGCCAGAGGGTAAATAAAGTAATTTTGAATTCGGAATATGAGGAATAATAAATGTAAATAATTCTAGATATAATGAAAAAAAAAAAAAATTAATTAATATATGATTAGTTATTGGGGGTTATTGGGGATTGTCTCACTTTGTGTTATGGCGTCGTGCATGCAAAGTGATAAAAAAAATGAGTGTATGGGAAAAATTGATTTATGGTAGTTATTAATGTTTAATTATTATTTTGTTGAATTTTTATAAAGTAATTGAGTTTCAAATAGAGTTTGTAATTAGTAAAAATAATTTAAAATGAGAGAGGTGGTAAGTGGTATAAGAAGTAGAGATAATACTTATTCTTTGTCTTTGGGTGGTTCCTCTCCTCCCTTTAATAGGTGGTTGTCTATAAATAAATAGAAAGACAGAGAAGATTTTAAGCGTATGGGAACAATTGGTTTGTGGTATTTAATAATGATGGGTTGGAAATTGTTTTTATAAAGAATTTGATTATGTATAAATAGATTTTGGAATGGTTTAGTTATTTAAGATGTAGTAAAGTTTGTTTGTTTGTGTTTTTGTTTGTTTTAATATTAAGAATTTAAGTTATAAATAAATGTTGTAATTATAAATTTTATGTATAATTAAATAGGTAATATTTATATTTAAAATTATAATTGGTTGTATTTGGTTGTTTCATTGGTTATACAAATAGTAGGGTAAATAAGGTTAATACTCATCTTGTTCATTAGGTTGTTCCAGTGGTCTTTTAGACGTTGATATCTTCGCAATGTGCATTTTTTCTTCTGTATGTTACTATTCCCGTCCACTCCTGTTGAAGGGGTGTAGATACCATATATAAGTAATGTGAACCTACCCGTGGGGTAGGGGCCAAATGTCAGTCCCGTGTACCTTACCCCTGAAATAGAGACCACGTGTCAGTCCCATGTACCCAACCTGGTGTAGTAATCAACGTCAGCCCAATGCACCCACCCTGGTGTAGTGACCAAACGTCAGCCCCATGTACCCACCCTGATGTAGTGACCAAACGTCAGCCCCATGTACCCACCCTGGTGTAGTGACCAAACGTCAGCCCCATGTACCTACCCTGATGTAGTGATCAAACGTCAGTCCCATGTACCCAACCTGGTGTAGTGATCAACGTCAGCCCCATGTACCCACCCTGGTGTAGTGATCAACGTCAGCCCCATGTACCCACCCTGGTGAAGTGATCAAACGTAAGCCCCATGTACCCACCCTGATGTAGTGATCAAATGTCAGCCCCATGTACCCACCCTGGTGTAGTAACCAAACGTCAGCCCAATGTACCCACCCTGGTGTAGTGACCAAACGTCAGCCCCATGTACCCACCCTGATGTAGTGACCAAACGTCAGCCCAATGTACCCACCCTGGTGTAGTGACCAAACGTCAGCCCAATGTACCCACCCTGGTGTAGTGACCAAACGTCAGTCCAATGTACCCACCCTGATGTAGTGACCAAACGTCAGCCCAATGTACCCACCCTGGTGTAGTGACCAGACGTCAGTCCAATGTACCCACCCTGGTGTAGTGATCAAATGTCAGCCCCATGTACCCACCCTGATGTAGTGACCAAACGTCAGCCCCATGTACCCACCCTGGTGTAGTGATCAACTTCAGCCCAATTTACCTACCCTGGTGTAGTGACCAAACGTAAGCCCCATGTACCTATCCTGGTGTAGTGATCAACGTCAGCCCCATGTACCCACCCTGGTGTAGTGATCAACGTCAGCCCCATGTACCCACCCTGGTGTAGTGACCAAACGTAAGCCCCGTGTACCCACCCTGGTGCACCGACAAAGCGTCAGTCCGGTGTACCCACCCTGATGTAGTGACCAAACGTCAGCCCCATGAACCTACCCTGGTGCACAGACAAAACGTCAGTCCCGTGTACCTTACCCCTGGTGCGATGACAAAACGTCAGTCCCGTGCACCTTACCCCTGGAGACGCATGAGTCTTCTATTTACCACACATGAGCAACATGTGCAGCAGCTTCCATTGACGTCAAGGAGCAACAGGGGCGAATAATCACATTGCTATATACGTATCTGTGTACACCTAAAATAAAGCACGGTGTGCAGGCTTGACGACATACTGCTGTGTGCCCTGTACTTCTTAATTACAACACAATCTCGGCACACGAATTCCCAGACTTCACGGTAAAGTCATCCCTCGAGCTCGCAGTGCAGACAGTTCGTACGTACCGCTTCTTTGTATGTGTAGATAGAATTGGTTTGATTCTTCACGAAATTAAAAAAATACCTTGTTAGCTTTGAATAGCCAATTTTACGTAAATAAAAAAAAACATCATAAACTTCATACTACATGGATTGAATAAACAAATGTAACACTTATTAAGAACACCTGTATCAGTTCATAATTGATTTGATTTTGGTTTGGTATAGTCTGACACCTGAGTTAAGCTGACAGAATAATAATATCTGTGCTAAGAAGCCAAGCTATGATGTGTGGAGACACCTGTGGCAGATCGCGAGAAACATGGATGATTTTACAAATGGATCACTGGGCCTTCGCGAGGACTGGTACAAATGTATAAGAGAGGGTGCTGGATGATAGGTAAACGCGAGCTGCAAGCAAGGAACAGACACAGAGAATATTGCCAGGCAAAATGCCAGGACTCGCACTGAAACAATCTTTGTTAGCCAAATCTGCAATGTGCACAGGTGCATATATGAAAAATGTGGCACTACTTATATTCTCTCTTATGAGTAATAAGAGTTCCCTATGAGAGCGCCCAGTGGGGTCACTGACGCAGAGCAGGGAGAGGACGAGAGACGAGCCCACTCTCTACAAACTTCCTGTCTCTCTCACATTCTCTCTCCTGCTTGCCTTTAATTACGTTTTTCTTACTTGTTTCCTCAAAGTCTTACGGTTCTCCCAGCATGGAAGGGATCGATAATGATTAATGTTTTCCTACGAGTCTGAAATAACTCGGCTTTCATAAAGAGAAAGGACTAAAGCGGTAGAATCCGGTGCGGAGCTGGCGGGCCGTGAGCCCAGCAACAGGCGGCAAATCAAAGAGAGCGTGTTGCTAACCATACTCCAGAACTCAGCCTCTGGACAGCTCTCAATCACGGTCGATACACTCAGATTTTCTTTCGGGCTATATGTTCCTTCAAGTCGTAATTGGGAAAAGGATTAACGTAAACTACATCAAACCGAAATGGGAAATGGTAAAATGATCTAAATATTGATTGTTGACTTTGGCTAACATGACATGAGAACGCAAGCCCTGTCAGGCAGACTTATAGGAGTTTTGATGTGACCTGTCCTCGGTGTCAGGTGAAGTGTAGACGTAGGTAGGGTGGACTCGACACCAGCTGGAGAAACTAACTTGACTTGTTTCGTCTGCCCGGTCTTAATAATTGATCCTCTCTGTTTTCGCCAGGAATCAATTTTATGTTCCTGACATTCTTACCCAGGCCAATCTAAGATCCGACCCCTTGCTCGGTGTGACACCAACTAGTGCACCTGATCCGCGCCTGGAGACTGCTTATGAACACATGACATCAATATCACTGCAATACAGAGCAGCGTTCATGTAGGTAGTCTACACGTTTAGATCTCGGCCATGACAGGACAGTGTCCGGCACCCAACCCTTATGAAGTGTCCCAGTTTTATAGCCTTGCTTAAACGAAAACACTACGCCATCTCATCAATCAGTTTGTCAGTTCCTGCAGTAGGCCTACTGCGGGGTAAGATATGCGTCCTGGTGGATATCCGATACATAACCTAGAGGCATTGTGCATACAGTGTGAGAAAGCTTTCTTTGGCACGCGTGTAGAACAAATGTTTGGCTCAATGTATTAAACGATAAAATCAACATGATGCCATGTTTCATTTGACCTTTATAAATATTTTTTTAAATCGCTACCAGTCGTTTTACCAAAGTTTTTCTCAAACCGTTCTGCATTCCCATGTTGTATTGTTATTATATACTAGAAGGATTACAATGTTGCAGTTCACAATAACAGCAGAACCCATCAAATATACCTTGACAGGACCTGGCCAGTACCTCAACACTACCCAACCAATACTTCACCGAACCTCACCAGAACCCACCAAATACCTCACCAGAACCCACCTATTACCTCAGAAGAAACCCACCCAGTACCTCACCAAGAACTCATCAGAACCCGCCAAATACCTCATCAGTACCTCACCATTATCCAAACAGTACTCCACCAGTACCTCATCAGTACCTCACCATTACCCAAACAGTACTCCACCAGTACCTCTTCAGTACCTCACCATTACCCAAACAGTACTCCACCAGTACCTCATCAGTACCTCACCATTACCCAAACAGTACTCCACCAGTACCTCTTCAGTACCTCACCATTACCCAAACAGTACTCCACCAGTACCTCTTCAGTACCTCACCATTACCCAAACAGTACTCCACCAGTACCTCATCAGTACCTCACCATTACCCAAACAGTACTCCACCAGTACCTCTTCAGTACCTCACCATTACCCAAACAGTACTCCACCAGTACCTCTTCAGTACCTCACCATTACCCAAACAGCAATCCACCAGTACCTCTTCAGTACCTCACCAGGACCTTGGCTCACAACCATTCGCCTCACTCACCATGACTTTTACGACTGCTGGAACGTACCCCGTGAAAAAGCTTTCCCATTATCAAATATTTTCATAATATTGATAAGTTGCCAGTTGACCGGTTCTAATGGCGAATTCCCGTTAGGCAAGGAGTGGCGCTGTGCAATGTTTACCGTGACTCCAGTCTAACAGGTGGCTGATAGCAGTATTTTCTGCTTGATTGATGGCCACACGAGCAGGCCTCCCTTTGTCTCAGTTATACAAACCCTACGCCGAGTCAAGCGAAGAGATCTGCAACACACGATATAAGCTGGAACATTTACATTTAATTCCCAACAACATGATACAGTAGGCCTACAACATATTCTACAGTAATTACCTCTCACGACGTAGAAAAGAAGGTGTAATTGTCTTGCAGTTAGTAATAGATACTTAGCGAGTGAGTTTTAAATATTTTTGTGAACATTTCAACTGGTTGTAAAGCAATCTGGCGAGGGAGTCTGCAGGTTGCCCACGTGAAGCTAGTGAAGACATATGCGGAAAAAGAGAGGGGAGCTTGGAGTGTCCCGTGCAGCAGGCAGCCCCACCCCAGAGTAACACAGCGCCTCCGCTTTTGTCAGGGTGACCCTCGCCGCCTGTTCACCCCGGGAAACACAATGTAGCAATTGGGGAATTAAAAGACATTTTGTCGGCGTGAAAAGACCGGGTTTGTTAATTGGAAGTAACGGTACATTCTGCTCTAAACTCCCATCTGTCCGGCAGCAGAGCAACACGGGCTCATATACCCACATCTGCCGGCTCGCGAAACAGGCGCAACGTTCTAGTGAGGTTGAGCTGGAACGAGGGCGAACCACAAACAGAGCTACAATTCGGCTCAACTCGAGCTACAACCAGGATTGGTGAGATGGATCAGATGTTGGAATGGAGCTGGGATGATTTGATTCTAATCTGTATAGGAGCAAGGTCGATTTAACAAGATATAAATTTAGAATCGTGTGGTCATAGCTCACTCGGTTTTTGTATTGTATTATATTTTGTTAAAGCCGGAAAAGATAGCTAAAACCTTTCAAACACTATCAACTCAACCTTCACCTGCTCTCGGTAAGATTCTACAATCACGTGTGGCTCATTACCAGTTGCCATTGTTTGGGTTTCGCTCTGAATCGCGACTTTACGCCTTGATATTGTCACTCAACTGAACCAGAACACATTCAAATGATAGTTTTCAGCACAAGTCAGTACTAACTATAAAATGATCCCACTCATAAAGCTCTGCATATGTGATTCAAACTACTCATGAAGTACCTCCATTAAGGGGTATACACAGCTCGGTATAAACCTGAATTTAATGTTCAATTTATATCAAATAAGTATCATGTATGTTTATACAAGTATAGCATATACGCGCCGAAATGGAGAGAGAAAATGAATTCCGACCCTGGATAATCGTTCATCCACAGGCCTTGGGAGACGTAGGCACTATAGACAGTTTAAAGGAGCATAAGAAGCTGAGAGCTACCTCGTCGCTCCTTTACCCAGGTCGCATAGAGCTGCTTTTGCTAGGTTTTGGTGTGGGGTAGAGCCACTGAGGGTCGAAACAAACGTTATGAGAATTTGATTTTTTAACTTTAGATATTGTTTCCATTGTAATGACATCATAGAAGACGAGATGCATGCTTTACTTCTTTGCCTTTTATGTGACGCGGTTAGAGAGGAACTATTTTCTTCATGTTATAATAAGCTAGAGGGTTTTGATATGCTTTATCCAAACGAAGTTTTATTATTATTTACTTAACAATCCCGTTTTAACTTTTGACAGTGCCAAGGCCTGCTACAAAATTCTTCGTATACGTTGTGATAATCTATACAAATAATTCATTGTAATAAATGTCGTATATGTTTATACTTTTTACCTTGCATTTTAGTTGGTTGTTTTAAATTACATTGCAACAGTGTCATAAATCGCTGAGCGATTGGTTGTACAAACATGTGAGACAAAAAATAAAAATTATCTGTCTGTCTGTCTGTCTGTCTGTCAGCGTATTTGCAGGCCTGAATAGAAAGGTTAAATTGATGGCCGTGGTCTGCCACAAGACAGCAGCAGACTTACCCATTGGTCTGTTCCGGGTTTGTTATCAAAACAAATGAATAAATCAGTCACATCAAAGAAATCTGTGTGAATCAGGGAAAATAGCATTCACATGTAACCACGTGACCAAACAAGAACTTGTGAATGACGTTAGCCTACCATGTACAATAAAGGGGGCGAGTGAGACTTGACAGGTAGGGGGGGTGGGGGGGTGGGTGGTAGGGAGACCCATGTGGATCTGTTGGTGCCGGCCCCGCCCCGCCCCTGGGTGTATGAACAAGGGTAAGGAAGGATTAGTCCTCTTGAGTCATCAAGGCCTCTCATTGCTGATTAGATGTGTCTTTCGGAAATTAAGAACATGAAAATTGAAAATTGAAAATTGAAATCTAGGCCGATTTCTTTTTATAATGTTATTAATCCATGTTTGATTTCCTGAACTTCAATCTGCTTGGAACTAACTCAAAGGTTCACAAAACTCAAAGTTGAAAGCCGAAACTAAACTGATGCAAAGATCTCCGTTTCTACAAATACGTTGCTGCAGAAGTCTTCATTGAGATGTATTAATGAATTTATTTCTATGTTTGCAAAAGTGTTTTGTTCTGTTTGTGGACGGGATATCAGGTTGAATTAGGGATAGACTGATGCAGGTCTTGTGTTAATCATAATTGGGGACAGTTTTCAGCCAAGTTGCGGCTTCCTTATTACTCATTATCGTAGACAATAGAGAGCTTATACAGCAGGAGACGTTAGCGATACTTTATTATTAAGAGTGCAAGTTTTATTTTTAAAAAATGGCAACTTATTTCTCATATTCACGACAATACTTTGTAAATAAAAAAACTAATGTTCTACTGCTTAAGGTTATAGGAAATTGTGTATTAAATGCAACTTTGTATGGAATCCGCATGAACTAAAACATCAACGATATTCAAATTTGACATACAATTTGAAGAACCTAAAACGGCAGCTGCTATGATTAATGCAACAGAAATACTTATAATTTGTGTGAAGTTACAGATATATCTTAACAGAAGATATTTTGCCCCTGTTTTCAGTTAAGGAATTAAGATGTATTCCAAAGCTGTACTCATTCCTTTTTCAGCCGTTTTCAACAACCAACATTTCTCATTTCTCTCACAGCCGACTCTAACGAATATTTTATATCTCTTCGTGACTTTTGCCTTGTTCACCTTACATTATTAATTGTAGGTCTACAAAAAATAAGAAGTAGTTTATTCCTGAATTTTGTCAAGCTGTCTGTCAGCTAGTTTAGTCAGTCAGTTAGTCGACATTCAGTCAGTCAGTCCACGACTTCTCTCTTCACACAGGCACTGGTTAAAGCTAAACGTTCGATACAAATTCAAATAAACATGTTTATTACGGTTCCTAACTTTATATTTTTTGGAGAAATCATCTTGAAAAGGGAAACAATTTCACGACGTTGAAGAACTGCTTTCTTTGTAATTGTATTGATTTTCACAGAAAGCATTTCAACTTAACATAAAAAATAACACAATGTTTGAATCGTTGGGATTATTACTCAAATGCAATGAAAAGGTATCGCATTGTCGTTTACCCATTTGACGTCTTACGTATGTAAAAGAACACAAATTGTTTCCATTTTCTAAACACATTATTGCTGTCAAAGCCTTTAATGTTGCTTTACATAAATGGACTTGCCGCCGCCTCGTGTTAAACGGTCTTTTCTAGATGGTTGTCAAATAGTAGGTTTAAAGTATGAAAATATCGCCATTTATACCAATGGATATCAGAAAACTATGTTTATCTGTTGGACATTATTTCCGTGTTGAGAAAGTCACCTAATACCAACTTTGGCTAGTCAACGTTGAAGTTCAGAGTTAGCATAACATTCAGTCGAGAGTGTGAGAAATTTGGTTTCGTGCAAAAAGAGGTTATTGTGGAAAGTTCGCGAAAATAACATCATCGCCTTTTGTCTCTAAATTGTTATTGTTATATTCAAAAATAAAAAAATAACACTTTATCAAGCAATTGTAGTTCATTGCCGAATCGTGTTAAACAATAAGATATAAGTCTACAGATTTTGTACACCGCACTGATTATGTAGGCAGATTGTGATTAGTGCGCGTATAGATACTAGCGAACATACCCCATGATACCCTGTAACCTCAGAAGTGCCTAGGTTCAGGTACAAGGCAGTTCAACACGCAACTGAGATGACAACACTGAACGCCATCGTCACAGCCTTTCAGTTAATGGTCGATAAAGAGAAGAAGATAATACAAGGTGTTAAGGGAAATATATATCCATGGACTTTCTCAACAGACATCGAAACGCTTTATTTTCTAAATACATAGTTGTTATATGTTGTACTGTAATCATAAACATTCCAAGGAGCTATCGGTAGAGGGTGGCTGGTGTACACCCAGATATTGCCTAGCGTATTCCAAGGCGCTGTTGGTAGAGGGTGGCTGGTGTTCACCCAGATATTGCCTCGCGTATTTCAAACAGCACAACAAGGTATCTGTATCTATACAGACGGTATTGATATCGCAGTTGGGTGAAAACAAGTCACGGTTCCGTTGAACTAGTGAAAGTAAGTCCAACACCTTTACGATCCATTCTATCTTCCTCCGTGTGCTCCGGGTGAAATCAGTAGGCAAGCTGCTAGCTATTAACAACTCATTGATCACGATTCATCATATAATCGTAGGTTATGTGGTAATATCGATTAAATATTGGACACATTCTTTAATTTTACCCAATATAATGTCATATTATGAAACGATCTTCATCTCTTGTTTAACCATTATGATTGTCGGGTCTATTATGCATGTTGACTCAATGCTTGACGACAAGGCACATTCCACACACACGGATCTGGACCAGCACCCCTGCCAGTCTGTCTGTCCATTTGTCTACTCGGCTGGCAATTGATCGCTCATACCCGCACATGCCATTAAACTGTTTTAGTTCCTACTTTTTCCCGATGTCGATTGTTAGAAAACGCTTTCTGAGCCCGAGGCGCTGGGTATCCAGGTAACACAACGCCGGGACCTGTTGCTATGTACCCGCCTCTCCACACGCTGGCTGTTCTCTGCTCCTCCCGCGGTTAGACTGAGAATATCGACACCTGGTCCTTCTAACAGGTGTGTGTGTAGACAGGCTTTTAAAATATAAATAACAACCTTTGACCCCTTACCTATCCGCCACCAGCCACCCTCCCCCCCCCCCCCACCCCCATCCCAACCCTCCGTAATCTTTATCTCCCTTCACTTTCTTTAAGTCTCACTTTCCATCTTTCTCGTTCTCTCTCTATCATCCACTCTTCACTCTTATTAATTCACATGGAAATATTTATTTCCACCGTATATATGAATGCCAGGTGCATTTCTGTCTCTTAATCTTCCACTCGTGTCCTTTATCCCTCTACACAGAGCCATTGTGGGAGAGGAAAGACAGAGGCAGCGCGTCAGGTCGTCAACTCATTTAGGTCGAGGGACGTCAGTACTATTGTCCAGTAGTGAAGCGGCCCTACAATCTTATTCCGCCGCCCCACTTGTGGTCACTCTGGTCAGCGCAACAGTCGCCAGTCAACAGTCAGCTTGTTGCAGCATCAAACCATGCACTTGCTGCCTCTCTCTTTGTACGTTTGTTCAAATTACTGAATGATTTAAAGTGACAGAGGGTATATCTAATAATTCTTTATCTAGTTTATGCAAGAGCCGAAGTAGCATTTGTCTTGAGTATATTTCAAAACATCTCCCTAAAATTGCATTTTCATCTCTTAAATAATAAACATATTTTTTTTCTTGTGTCCAGTGATTTAAGAAAAACGGCCATATAACTGTTAAGAAGTCGAAATTGTGCACCCGATATACATGTTTATTAGTAAAATGGCCCACTAAAATATTTGTCTTTGTGTCTGCTGTAATAGTTATAAAATTACGTTTGAGTCATTCATGTTTTCGATGATAATTGACGACTTTCACCTGTTTATTGTCTTTATACTCAGCTGATAAGCATTACAAATTTAAACGTTCAAAAACCACCGCTACTTCTCGATAAAATTAGACGATTTATAAACTTGACATATTTTACCCCAACAACATACTGTGTGTCTCTTTAAAGAAGTAAATGATAAAGATAAATGTTAATCTAGAGATGTAGTAGAGACATGAAATACCTCTTATTACATAGATATAAAGATAAAATAAATTCTAGTTATGCCCTGTTTTAATAGTTTTTATTTGAAATTAAAAGAATATCGGCGTTTCATATTTATTGGCATTCTCTTTATTCATTTTGTACGTTTATAGGGCCTATCAGCAGGTATATGGTGATGTAATTTTTATAACATATTATAGATAAAGCAACATAGATGTGGTAACACAATCATTGTTTGTCATATTGCACGTACATGAGAAGCTGGACGAGCAGCAGACCGAGCCGTCAGTGACCTGTGTTGTGAGGGTCTAAGTGTCGCATCTTTGAAGCGCTCAGGCTCTCACTGTCATCACTCTCTATCATTCACGCCGCAACCAATAGAAAGCCTAGAAACTCAAGAATATAATTTAATTTACTCTGCGCTATTTCTTGTCCTGAGACAGAGCGAGCGAAACGCGTGTGGATTTGTCACCGGGCATGCTTCATTGTTAGCCGGCTATTATCCCGGCCGTCTTTAACGCATGTGCAATTGGGGGTGTGGTATAAAAAGCCGCGAGCTTCCGAACAGCTTCAAATCGTTCGTCATACGTCAGTGGCACCGCGCCGTCAGCCAGCCCTCCCGCCCGCTAGTCCGCCTGTCGTCCGGAGTGAGTTGATCACAACACCAGGAGCTAGCAGACCACTACCATCAGTCGGACCGGAGTTTACATAGATAGAGCGTCTCATCTACCTACCCCTTAACAACACAGTCTAAAGGACGCATCATTTTCGGACATATTTCGATGTGTGTGACAACAGTAGGTCTACACGAGAGCTAGGTGTTGTGAT
Organism: Phorcus lineatus; assembly: GCA_921293015.1. NCBI lineage: Eukaryota > Metazoa > Mollusca > Gastropoda > Trochida > Trochidae > Phorcus > Phorcus lineatus. The sequence continues at coordinate 12,879,683 of OV121090.1, forward strand.
GCACTGACAGCCGGTACTAGTGAGATTCTTCAGGACCTCTTACCCCTCCCTCCCGGCGCACCTGCCACCCTGTCTCTCAACTCGGGGGTACACTGTACTCCTGTTATCCTAAAATCTGAACATCCTGGACAAAAATGCCGCGCTCCTTTCTAGTCAAGAAGTCCAAGACAGACGACGACCGGCCGTCCTACCACAGCTACCGAGTGCGGGACGTCTACAGTGACAGTCCTGACACGCTGAAGGCGGCCACCCCATTCACACCCGCCGCTATCCAGCCCCTTGCTGTCCGCGTAAATAACGGTAAGTACTTATGCTCCGGTTCTGCTCTTTATTCATGTATGTTATTTCATCTTGTAATGTAAATGTCAAGGAACCATACGTCATGAATTCCTATGGAGGATATTCCATAGTCGGTAAATGGATCGATATTCTTGTATGTTCTGGGTCTTCCTTCATTCTGTCTGGTAGAAACACGATGGGGTCTCGGTATATAGGGCTATAATTGATCAACATGTTGTCACGACTTCTTATGACAGTTGTGTTTTGTATGTTGTGCAGGCTACATCCACGACGTGATCGCTCCAAGCTGGATCCAGGATGGCGCGGACCAGTGCGAGGCGACCATGGAGGGGGCGTCAATGTCCAAGCCAGACTGCGGCACCACAACGGCCACGGAAAGCATTCCTGAGGAGCCGCTCGACCCCGAGTCAGAGACAGACTTCAAGGAGCCCCTTGGGGTCACTATAGGATATACCTATGATGCCTTCTTTATCAGTGACGGTAGGTCTCGCAAACGCAACGCTGTTGGTATCCCCGAGAAACCGACGGGTAAACAACGTTACACGTGCAACGAATGCGGCAAGGACTACGCCACGTCTTCCAACCTGTCTCGACACAAACAGACCCATCGAAGTCTGGACAGTCAGCAGGCCAAGAAGTGTCCCCACTGTGATAAAGTGTACGTCAGTATGCCGGCCCTCTCCATGCACATCCTCACGCACAACTTGAGACATGCCTGTGACATTTGTGGCAAGTCCTTCAGTCGACCCTGGCTACTACAGGGTCATGTGCGCTCCCACACCGGGGAGAAACCCTTCGGATGTGCTCACTGCGGCAAGGCGTTCGCTGACCGGTCAAACCTGCGTGCACACATGCAGACCCACTCTGCCTTCAAACACTTCAAGTGCAAGAGATGTGACAAGACCTTCGCACTTAAGTCCTATTTGAACAAACATTACGAATCGGCCTGTATCAAGGAATGAGCTTGTGAAGGAACTCCCCGGCAGAGTAATGGTGCAATAGAACTATTTTGTCTACTTATATACACTTCCATGTTGTAGAAATGAACCATTATGTACAGAATATTGACTGTTTTCTATGAGAAGAGAGCTGTTATATCTATTTACTCTAGGTTGAGCAGTGCTGTTTGACAGATGATGTTTAGCGTGTCTTTGTTACCGCATTCAATCCACAGAGCCATATGGCCCCTAACGGTTGTTAGACAGCCGAGCATGTGCCGCCTTTATTGTTAGACTACTGTCCCTGCCTTTATCCCCTTCCCCCTTAAATGACGACCTCACTGCATTATTGGAACATTATTTGGCCATGTTAACTCAATTATAGTTACCGATCGATGGCCTCGCCGCTTGGCTTGAACACAAAGTAACAATACTTGCCTCCCAGCCATGGGACATTTACTGGCGCAACTGGTTGGTGAGAGCTCGTTTATAATTCATAACATTAATATGGATAATTTCCGTTAGTCTTTGTTTGTATCATCTGACAACGCCTAAAATCATGCTTTGTTCAAATTCCCACGATCTCAAACTCAGGTTCTTGTTCGTGTCAACAGCGAAAGTACATTTTGAAGTTGCTTTATGGAGTTGGTTCTGTGTATGTGGTTGTGAGGGGTAGAAGGCTACAGAGAGCATGACTTCCTGTCTTCTACTTACACTGATTATCAATCTCGCGTTGTGAAGACTACACTGTATTTTTTATGAGATTTTGACATTACGAGTTGTGACTCCCCCGGGTCGGGCACAGTGCAATTGTTTGTATATTTTACGGCAGAACTCTGCCACCCAACCGGGCTCTTTATGTGCCACATGTTTTTACGTTATTTATTTACTTTTTGTAAGCCATCTAGTATTACACTCATCAATTCGTGTTCACTTAGTTTACTCTATTCCACACGTTGCAATTGTTTCCAGTCAAATTGCCGTGCATCACCAGATTTGACATATCATTAGTTTGTAGGGGTTCCACGCCTCGTGTTTGTAGAGTGGGCGAGGGAGATTCTTCCACAGGAGGCGATCTAGTTCAGTCTCACTAACCACTAGTCCAATGCACTTTCACTTATGCAAATCACCATTGTATTGCCCTTATAAGGACATAGCTCCACCCCGCCTTGTATATATATACCTCCACAGTATTATGTCGGTCGGTCGGCGCCTTAGTTTACCAGCGCCACAATCAGTCCCATTTGCTGTCACAAGTTGTATGTAAAAATATATTTATATATTTATATGTGTATTTTAGCAACCAAAGACTAGTCGTTATTACATCACTTTTTATACACTCACGCTGTGTTAACCGGTCACTTTACACCTTTACATCCATTTCTGGTCATTTTATACCTCTCGTATTTATATTTATTTTACTTTACAATCTGTTGAACTTTTTACAATTATGTTGACTTTACTTTCTATGTATTTTTCACATTCACCATCACCATGATGTGCAATATGTCTACTGTATATTTATATTTATACATAGCAATAACTTGACATGGAGGTTTTCTCCGTGGTTTATGCACGTGCATCAATCTTCCCGCTTGTTAATAAATAGAACAAACAAACAAAACATTTTTGTCTTTTGTGGAATACCAACAGGTAGTGTGAATAAGTGAATGTGAACGTCACAACGGACATGCTTTATCAAAAGCATTGTAACGGTCTTGGTTGAAGCAACCGTGACAGAGCGGCTGCAACAGAGAGTGGCAGACATGCGGCGTCCTTTGCAGAATGATGCTGAACACATCAACAGGTTACCCTGCCTTTGTCTTGAGCTGCAACTCTCTGTACTCCGTCCTCACTCAATAAATCTGGAAGCATCTAGCTTGATGGTTTTGAATCATAAAAGTCGATACGGGGGACTACTTAAGAAGTGTGGCTACAAGCGGGGAACCTAGTAGCGCAGATGGTCGGCACAGACCCACACCAAGCGTAATTACAGCCTGTCAGTCGGTCGCGGGGAGGGGTAGGGAAAGAGGGGTAAGTGGAGGGGATTTATGTACTCAAACCAGTGTTTAGATCCACAAGCGGGATATGACAGAAAGCAATGTTGACATGCCGGGTATACGACAGCAAAGTGTAGGCAACTACCTCCTAGCCACTATAACGCTTTGTGTTGTGCCCCGGAGAAGTTGGCGGAACTTAATTTGATGGCACCTGTTGTATAGGAGGGTTTTTTAACAAGTAACCAATTATTGGCTCTGAAAGCATTATAAGATGCTTGTATAAGAATAGATTTACCACATGCGAATAAAACGGAGATTAGTATTCACAATGCAATATCGATACTGATGATCTAGCGCTTACCATACAACTTACCGAAGTAATAGTAGATCATGAGATTAGGGTAGACCGCTCGCAGTTCTCACGTAAAGTTGCTCTGCAAATCAAGTTTGTTTTATATGTTTTCGATCGCCTACATATGGTCATGGAAATTGGCAATGCAGAAGACATTTTAGTATGTTCATCTACAATAAGCAGTATTCGATATTTTTGTTTAATCGAATGAATAGAACTCGCCATTCTTGAAATAAGCTATTCAAATTAATGTTATCTACTTTTCGAATCCTTAGATTCGTTTATAAATTGGTCATTGAAACGCGTGAAAAACAAGGTATCTCCCACACCCGAACTCTCCTTTAACTCAGCAATACGCGAGATTTGATAGTAACAGGTCTTCTAGCTGTTGATTTCCGATCTAACAGGTTGTTCTGGGCAGATCGATCGCCCGATTGCACACCGATTGAACGAACACTACTTCATCATGCAAATTTAATGATGGCAGTCGATATCGTCTGCTCCAAGAGTATTTGCAGAAGTGACGCACTGCAAGCCGCGAAAGGATAATTGAATGGATGGGACTGTGTAGGTAGCAGCGCCAGATCGATGAGCGGTACGGCAGCCTCGGGATGGATAGGACGTCCCGTAACGACCCGGTGTAAACCGGGCACCTGTCAGAGACGGTCTAGCTGTATTTGGCCCTCACGTGATTGATGGCGCAGATTTTTCAGGAGAAAAATAGGCTTGTACCAAAACTCTCATGAGTTCTAAATAATAGACAGCGATAGTTAATAACCTTCATAAGGTGGAACTTACTCCGTGTTAATACACGCCAGGTACATTAGATACAAGGTCCTAACATCCTCTTCTAGCGTTTCTTGATGACGAAACAGTTTGTGGAAATGTTTACTTAAGATGTTTTAGCGATTAAGAATCAATAACCCCGAACGACATCTTAGCAGGTTTGCAAGTAGAGCTTTGTGTTAGGACAGAAAGATTCATGTATGAGGAAAATCAACATGAGACATGTTTGTCCAATCCTAATTTTGACGTGTAGAGCACAACAGCAGCACAGTAACGGTGACTTAATGCAGCCCGCCTTAGAAGACGTTCGACGTTGCGGATGCACTCGACTGCTAGGTGAAAGATCACAGGTCCATGAAGTTGCAGTAAAGTCTTGAATTATAGTGATAGTGGGGCGGACATCAATATATCTTACACGCCATCTCAACAGTATCGTAACATCGATCACTGCCTCCCATGACCTAAATGTAATGCTGCTGATATACTATCAACTCGCCATGCATACATACATGTGTACATATATACATACGGAAAGACACAGACGGAGAGGGACAAAGAGAGACATAAAGCGAGCAAGATAGGATTCAACTCATATATACATAGGCCTATCTATGTGGAGAAGGAGACAGTGGGACGAACAAACAAACATTAGGAGGGCAAATCAGATAGGAAGACAGGCGAGAGAAGATAGATGCTGTTAATGGCCGTTAGTATAAGATACTGTTCCCCACAAAGACAGCTCCTTCCCTCCCAACGACCCCACACTTCCTCAATCCACCTCAAGGCCCTGACGAGACCTCTCCTCCATCAGACCGGAAGTAATGAAAGTATGGAAGGTTCCGGTGTCCGGACCTAGGCCGAAGAAGCCGGTGGACAGCAGGTGGACTTGTAAATATCTTCAAATCTGATCTGTTTGTCTGAACCATCGTTACTGAACTAGATTGTTTTCTTCTAACTCAGATTGCCAGAAGACGTCGATTGTCATTTTTCTAATATGAAAAGGAAAGGACAAATAGGATTATCTCCAGAGAGAAAATCACTACCAACTGCTATCGGTTTCATCAGACGATCTCCCGGATTCTTCAAACAGTGCCGGTGTTAATCTGGCTTATTTATAGTAGATCCCGAGGGACCCGCAAGATGGCTGTGGTTTGATATGGCAGCCTGTTGCACGTCTCGCGAGATTTGGCGTGATGGAGTGGTGTCTCGTGTGTGGATATACCGGACACTCACGCGATTTGCCCTTCCTTGGCTGTTGTCTAGATTGCCCGGGGTTACAGAGCGATTTGTCTGTTTGTCTTAACTTATCGGGGGCCACCGTGTTCGTGCAGGATATAGTGTACAGGTTCCTAAAACTAACGAGCTGTAGGTTGTTGGTCCGCACTAAGCGGTAAAAATAAACATTTGTATGTAAAATGTTTTTCAAATATTAGTTTTTCATTCATACACGACTGCGAAAGGAGACATCATTATGAGAGTTAAACATGGGAAAGCAACAACTTCGCAGCAGACCATTTCTTTAACACGAACAAAGTTGAAATAATCCAAGGACAGGAAAACGACCGTTTCATTTTGGGAATATGTTCGCCATAAAAGTCCCAGTGCGTCTTCTGCTGAACTGATATTAAAAGTGAAGCCTGCATAGGAGTGCAGACAGCTTCTCTGCTTCAGGTGAAACTTTGCTAAGGTTAACCTTGTTTCCCAGCTTTACCATTGCACTGAGGTCACTGAGGTATGTAGTGACCGAGGTATGTAGTGACCTCAGTAGTGACCTACGATCACTTCGGTGCTCTGTGCGGTAGTGGAGGTATCGTCCGAAAACGCAGAACTGCGAAACGCAGAACGGTTAAATCAACAACTTTTACGGTTGCACACACCTGACCCCTCTTCTATAATGGAATTGCCCAAGTAACAATTACAGGTTGTTGTGTTTAGCATTATATTATTTTTCATATATGTTCTTTATTTGATTTGAACTTGATTTACACAATACAAGATATAACATGCATTGATAACAGTTTACATATGTTCATTGTTCAAGTTTTCATTTGAGTCTGTGCATTCAAAAATACTGAAGATAAAAAATCTTTGTCAAAATGTATGTTGTTCCAGTACGCTAAGTACTACTCAGTACTTACCTACAACATATACCAAGGAGGAAGTCTGACATACTGTCTCTCAAGAAAACATTTATGCAAGCAAACACAATCAGTATTGAATCAAATAGCAATTATTTAGATCTGAATTATGGAATTCGTTTCTGTCAGATTATATACTGTCGGCTTAAGCACGGATGTAGTGATCTGAACGCAGATAAAATTAAAAAACATATTTCAAACAATCCAGAATTCGTTTGTGGGTACAACAATGAAGCTATTGTACATTATCTGTAAACATGGTAGTTGTAGTCAGTTATTTGAAAGACTTAATTTTCTATGCAAACTGTGTTATACTGAACACCTCACGAAACATGATGTCAACACATACATGTATGTACACATACTTTATTTAGTTTGCTTTATACTATCGTTTGTTGTGTATTTTTCATGGTACCCGAGCGGTAGAGTAATACGTGTAGCGAGAGTACGGGTACGTCTGCGCATCATGTTCCCCGAGCGGTAGAGTAATATGTGTAGCGAGAGTACGGGTACGTCTGTGCATCATGTTACCCGAGCGGTAGAGTAATACGTGTAGCGAGAGTACGGGTACGTTTGCGCATCATGTTACCCGAGCGGTAGAGTAATATGTGTAGCGAGAGTACGGGTACGTCTGTGCATCATGTTACCCGAGCGGTAGAGTAATATGTGTAGCGCGAGTACGGGTACGTCTGTGCATCATGTTACCCGAGCGGTAGAGTAATACGTGTAGCTAGAGTACGGGTACGTCTGTGCATCATGTTACCCGAGCGGTAGAGTAATACGTGTAGCGAGAGTACGGGTACGTCTGTGCATCATGTTACCCGAGCGGTAGAGTAATACGTGTAGCTAGAGTACGGGTACGTCCGTGCATCATGTTACCCGAGCGGTAGAGTAATACGTGTAGCGAGAGTACGGTTATGTCTACGGATCATGGTACCCGACTGGTAGAGTTGTACCTCTAGGCAGACTGGGAAGCCACGGCGTGTTGTTATTATCTCAACGAAAAACCTAGATTATAACACAATATCAAAGCGAGCTTTTTGGATCAGACTCGCGCTGCGTTTTCCATTAGCCTGAATACAACTTAATACATTATCTGAAATTAGCCGAAACTATCAAACAGTATAGAAATAACAACGAAAAGCATAACGAAAGATTTAATGAGCTATGCAAGTTGAAAGCTGTTCATTTTTTACAAATGAAATGGAGTTGTTAATTTAGGAACTCGATTATGCAAAAAAAACCTGCATCTATTGTTTTCAAAATAGTAAGAAATACAAACGTTCTGTTTGCATTCTTGAAGCTAGTCATGAAGATCACTCAGATGCTAGGATGTTTTAGATGTCTAACCATGGGAAGGCTGATCGCGGCGTGTTGTGGCGGATGCAGCAAGGACTGGAGGCCAGATCTTGGTAATTGGCGCTTCTGGCTGCAGAGTGATGAAGCCGATGTTACGATGCAGATCGCGCCCTGCTGTCATTGTAATCATGTACGTAATGGTCGACAGAGGAAGAAAAGCGTCACTATCGTAGAGTCTGGTAGCTGGTCTGTTTAATCTTCATCTCCTCGTCATAACTCGCTGCAATACGCATGCACACGGCCACCAGTGGTGCATCACTTGACATAAATCACAATGCGCACAGTAAAACTTCAAATGTGCTCCCTCTTCCCTATCTCTCAGTTTAATAGGTATTAGCAAATACTGCACTTGGAATAACAGAATATTGTTAACATATCAACACAGCATCTAAGACTTAAAACGTCTTAACTCGCAATCAAAACGCTCGGTGTGATCGATAGCCGATGATTGAGCGTGGGGCACTGTGAGGTGTTTTAGAGAAAGTGAGTGTTCACACGCAATAGTGTGTATCACAACCATCTGTAGTCTCATTCAATATTTATACACACAAACTACCTGTCGTCTGCCAACTGTTGCATGCCGGGAGATGTAGATATCGCGTGTCAATCAGCCGCTAGAGGGCGTGCAACAGTTAGCTCGTGCAGATTGTTGATCAAATTTTCACACTCTATTCTGTGGCAAACCGCTTTCAGATAAACGTAATGCATGTCCGATTTATCTCTGTAAGTGTATGTATACTTCTGGTCCTAACAAAAGCATGTGTAAAGATATACTGTGAAAACATAAAATCAACCTTACCTCCGCCAAAAACTCAGTTTAATTTGGCCATTGCATTAAACAAAAAGAAGATATGTTCGGACTCCGGATTAGCAAGCCAAATGGTTGCCATGGTGACTGGCCAAACTTTTATATCTTTAGTTTATGTATTTTAAGACGAATTGCGTCAGAGGCAAGATAAGTGTGAAAACAATCTATGAAAATTTTTCTTGTAACGACATCCCTCCCCATCCTTCAGCCGAATATCCTCGTGCATACCTAGATACAGCTGAGTTCAAGAAGCAAGTCAAGTGACAACATGAAGGCGGTAGAGATATGATGGCACGTCACGACAAGAGTATGGAGTGATCGGCGAGTCTGTGGAGAAGTAATTAATATATCTGCGAGACTGTTGCATTTAGCAGGTGTGCGTGTTACTAGTAAGGAATCCATCGTAGTAATTAGATTTGGCGAGCTTCACATGCTGCTAAATTGGCTCATACCTCCACTTGAAGCACTGGCCTTAATCTATAATCCGATTTAGTCTGATTAAATCCAGCTTCGCTCACACTTATCTAATAAGGAGCTGTGTCTGTCTGGGTCTCATTACTGGTGGTCTGTGGGGTGCCGTACTGGCGCTTTACATACACTTGAGGTCGGGTGGGTAGCGAGGAGGGGGTTGTAGAATGGGTAGCGAGGAGGGAGTTGTAGGACGGTTAGCGAGAAGGGGGTTGGAAGGTTAGTGCAGAGGGGATGGAGGATTGGTAGTGCACAGGGGACGGAGGCCGGCTTGTCAGTGATCGGGAATAAAGATGGCGACGATCATGTAGAATAATGTGTCACAGGAGTTACTTGCCCTTAGGTTTTTATACCAGAAACCTTTACCAAAGGGCTTTGATTAGCTAACTGAACTTTGGTCATAACAAGCAGCTATACGAGCTGTTGTCAGACCGCTATGCAGGGGATTCTTCCAGTGGACTCGAGTTCGTATCCCGGAGCAAACACTATTTTGAATCTCTATTCTTTGGAACACGGTCAAGTTTAATCAGACTACTCCGGCCATTAGAAGGTATAACATGCAAAAAGATTCATATAAAACAATAAAGTACACTGTCGTCAGGAAACACTTTATCATGAAACGACTACGTCTTTTAGCGAAGTTCTGTTTTCTATGTCACTGAGTTTTAGAGATGATGAACTTGATTAGCGGTGACGAACGGGTGTTCATAGTTGTTCTCCAACTTACGCTGTACTCACAATGCGCTGTCTTTGAATATTCAGTACGACCGCTTCGGAGAAATTCTACGAACATTGATTTGGTGCGTTTTCCATTGACAAAAGCCACACAACACATGTCTAATTGCAACAATTGGTTAATAAATCCACTGGGAGCGAAAAATAATTCCATTACGCAGTGCCTACTTTAACATGCACATTAAAAATTAAATGTATTCAAAACATTAAATCCATTGTTAATGACTGGAATTAGGTCTGGCTTATCATAAACTACGATTCAATTTAATAAATCTTTATGAAAATGGATATCAAAAGCGAATTAATTCTGTTAATGAAGAAAGGAGAGTGCGTGACAGTTGGAGTGTGGGGCGGGCAGAGGGAGAGTGCGGTCACGGCTGGGTGGGTGCGTGTAACCTGTTGAAATAGAGCAACAACTTGACTTCACGGCACGTGGACAGCACGCGTACTACACGAGACATAATATCGTTCCTTCTCACTGACCGAGACGCCGCGAGATGACAGTCCACAAGTTAAATTACTTCAGAAGGTCACCGAGTGTGTGGCATTTTGTATGACGTCGTATTTCATTGTCAATCTTCCTTCTTTAGTTTGGGTGAGAAGCATCCGTGATTTTGACATATTAAAGGATAACGAAGCCGAAAAGCTATCTTTGGTCTCGTGGACAATGGGCCGATTTAAAGGTCTCGGTATTTGGCGTGTGGAGGGAGCCCAGTGGAGGAAATGAGGTACAACTCTGGGGAGGCGGGACGTCTTGATGTGGGCGGCGGGAGAAAGCTTTTGAAATATTAGAATTATATCAATCAGCACCAAATGACTTGCATTCGCACCGCTGTATCTACCGGTTAAACAAACACACTCTGCTGACAGTAGAAGGTCAGCTGAAACCGAACAAGAAATCTGAAAGTGACACAGAGTATGTTTCATGAATTTGTATGTGGCTTGAATAGAGCCAAAATATCATATGACCTAAGGTAAATTCAAATCTAGTATTTATGACATTTTCTTGTTTTGGATTGTAAATCAATAGCTGCCATATAAATGTTAGGAAGCCGAATTTCAGTGTCACATTAACATGTATATAAGTGAGATGACCTACTAAGCAATACCAACCTATATTTTTCGTCATGTCTGCCATGAATAAGTTACCAAAATTACGTTATAGTCATTGACGCACGCCATTGTCGGGTTTTCGATAATAAATCTCGACTTTTCTCCTGTTTATTATCACTTTGCTAACTGATAAGCATCGAGATGTTAATTTTAAGAAACAACCACTACTTGTCGATGAAATAAGTTTGCCATATTTGACCCCAAAAACATACTATGTGCCCCTTTAAAGATGCAGTTTGTAATTCCTAATTCTATCATTCAACTTTGAACAGTGTAAACTGATGGGCAAACAAAGTTATAGCATCATTAATTGGAGATAACTAACGTTATCAATATATCATATTGGTAAAGGGATGCAAATCTGATCACTTTTTTTTAAAACTTAAACAAATGTGCTTGTACGGTATCGTCAGTAAAATACGTGTGCACGTTGCAAGAACTGTGTAATAGTGGCAATGTTTCTAGTTGTTTATCCTTATTTCATTTTAATTTCAACACAATTTGGTTTATCCATTAAACAACTTAACGAGATAGTGCACTCAGCGGGCACTGTCCTTATTTGCGGTCCTAGCTTACGCTGTCCTCACCAGGATACACCCCGCCCCCTCCCCCTCTCCTTCCCCAACATTCTCACTCCCTTGATCCCCGAAGTGGAGAGTGATGAGGACGGTCGCGTGCCGCGAACCTAGGAGGGTTGGGGTTAACGACAACTTTTGTCCCCGAACCCTACCTGAACCGGGTTGTTGACCCCCATTGTTGAAGGTAAGTCCTTTTCAATAGACCTCGAATAGCTCAGCAGAAGACTAATAGGGGCCATGAGACCCCGGTGTATAGAATAAAGTCGAGGCATACGACAAGACGACGGGGTGAAACTTACGAGCTGGACAAAGAACCTTAGCTGTTACACCTTCTGATTAGGGAGGGTACAGGGGAACGCTGAAGATGCGCTTGTTGCTAATTCGGGGTAGCTGGACGGCAGGTGCTAGCACACCTGTTGGGGACCCAGGTGAGCGGGTGGAGGGACCATCCCATCGAGGCGGCGCCAAAACTAACGGCCGAGTTTGCGTCTTCATAATCATCAGTGGTGTGTCGTTCTTGTAACATTATACAGAAATACCTTTGGAGGTTGACGTCGGTTTCAAAACAATATTGTTACAGAGTAACGTACAAATGATGTAAGACATTTATAGTCCACGTATTTACACGCTAACACATTCAATGCAAAAATAAGCGTTGCCAAATTCCTACTAAGTAGAATGAGCTTTTGATGCAAATTTTGACATCATTTATTGTAATATTTTGATAGGTCTACAAGTTCTTTGCGTGTTCTTAAACGTCCCATGCGATGTTCGAAACGGTTCGTAAAGAATGATATCTGATATTTTCAAGGCAGTGTGTCGTATGGACAACCTTATCATCAAACTTATTGATACTAGGAATTATCAAACTTATTGATACTAGGAATTATCAAACTTATTGATACTAGGAATTATCAAACTTATTGATACTAGGAATTATCAAACTTATTGATGCTAGGAATTATCAAACTTATTGAAAGCAGGCAATATCAAACTCGTTGGTACCAGTCAACATTACACTATATGTACCAGTCAATATAAACATCATCGGTACCAGTCAATATTACACTTATTGGTACCAGTATATATTACACTCACTGCTACCAGTCAATATTTAATATATTTTAATATATAATTTATTGCAACGAATCAATAGTATATCTATAATGTACCAGTCAATATGAAAAGCTTTGATAACAGTAGGTTCAGTCTAAAACTTTTTATACTGAGATCAGCGGTGACTCGGGTAACCAACTGTGTAGAATAGTATTGATAGCTATTGTTTTTAGATATGTGTATATATACAAGGCATATGTATACATTTTGACTGCGTGAATCTCCTATATGTTTCCCCGTAATGCTGTTTTCCAGTGCTATGTTAATTCACTTTTAAGTTTTCATGGGCAAGTGTCCATGTTTATAATTTTAGTTACCTCGCATGCACTACCATCTATGCTTGATATTTTTGTGTAATTGTGACGCATTTGCACATAATTTGTTTTTCAATTATTTACCCATGTGTACGTTTGCAAACTAGGTTAGTGTGTATGTTTGTTTATTTCTGTATGGTTGTTTATTTCTGTATGGTTGTTTATTTCTGTATGGTTGTTTATTTCTGTATGGTTGTTTATTTCTGTATGTTTGTTTATTTCTGTATGGTTGTTTGCCTATATGTATGGTTGTAAGCTTGTCTATTATGGATTAGAGACACATGTCATTTAGACATTGAACACATGTAACAATGTTAAAGAATTGAGATCACACTATCGGCAATAGTGCTAATTCTTGTACTTTTTCCCGCCAAGATAAAAATAAATGTCCAACAAGCGGTAGTTAAGCTGTTAAGCAATACTCCACCGATAAATGTAAATCGGCACAGCTGCCAACTCAATATATTATGTTTTCCCATGTTTACAAGCTTATTTGTGTATATATGCATGTTTGTTTGCCCATGTTTATGTTTACAGGTTTTTTTATTTAGATATGCATGTTTGATTGCCCATTTGTATGTTTACAAGCTTGTTTTGTTTTGGTAGGCATGATTGTTTGCCCATGTTTATGTTTACAGGTTTGTTTGTTTGCCCTATTTTTTCAGGCTTGTTTGGTTAAGGTATGTATGGTTGTTTGCTCATGTGTCTGTTTATTTTGTTTATTTTTTGTTTGTTTGCTCGGGTGTTTATTTCTCACAGGGACGATTGGTATACGTAGCTTTGTGTGCAGGTATTTGCGGGACCTTTTATCTGTCTACATCTGATATTAAACATGTGAGCCAAAATGTGTCTACATCTCAAGTATATATAACTCCTAAATTGTTAGAAAACTAATTACTCTATCCTGTAAGTATACCTTTCTCAATTGAAGGTGGTTTTATTTAATTTATAAACGTTTTTGTTGCGCTTTAATTTCAATTTGTTTTGTTGACATTGCACGACAAACGCAACAGCAATGCGACATCAGCTGTAAACTTTTCCCGGTTAGATTCAAATATTTGTCCGAGTAACTTGCGCCAACAAGTGCTGTCCGCAGCACCTGCCGTGTTGGGCTGACCGCCAGGTTACTGCCAGTAGATCAAGCAAACTATAGAGCTTTGTCCGGCTGATATCGAGGGTCAGTGCCTGCTTCGGACATCTGCTACCTTTGCAGCTCTATACTCATCACTATGACGTCATGCATCAGTTTGTTTTCTTTGAAGAATGGTCGGCATTTAATGACCACTAAGCACCTGTCTGTGGCTCCACAATGGTAAATTTGATGATAACTATGTCGAATCTTGACATTAATATCGCAATGGAGATTTTTTTTCTTTGTAAAACAGGAACAATAAGTAAATAATAAGGCGAGGAGATGCTTTGCAGTTGCAAAACTGAAAATTTGCTTCAATGATATAATCTGACTGGGTGATCTTTTTATCATCAATTACGCTGTTCCCTGGCTTTTGTTTGAGGTGAGGTCTGTACACTGCTAGTATATCTTCTTTTGGAACGTATGAAGTTTAACCCTTGATGATTCGATTACCAACTAAATTATATGAACAATCTTTCCTGCCTGACACGATAAAGATGTGGAATTCATTACCTGATAAATTCCTGCAAGCAAACACCATAAGTGAATTTAAATCTCTGCTGAAAAATGATGAAGCAAATAGCAATTATCTTGATCTGAATTATGGAAGTCGTTTCTGTTAGATTATACATAGCAGACTTAAGCTTGGGTGCAGTGATCTAAACGCAGATAAAGTAAATAGACATATTTCAAACACTCCTGAATGCGCTTGTGGGTATCACAATGAAGATGTTGTACATTACCTGTTTACATGTGAGCTGTATATGATTGCCAGAAATAATTCATTTTTCTATGCAAATGGCTATAGCCTCCAAAATGTGTTATACGGAACACCTCAAACAACTAATGATGTCAATTTGCAAATAGTAAAGTCCCTTCATCACTACATAATTAAGAACAAACGCTTTGATAAGTACCGCTAATAGTGTTATTATAAATGAGGTCAAGCTGCAAAGAACATATATATAAATAAGCACATGTTGTACAGATACTTTATTTTGATTGTGCTTTATAATGTCATTTTTTGTGTCTAGTTCTTGTGTATTTATTTATTTGATGTATGTGCTGGTGAGGCATTAACATAAGCAAAGTTTTGCTTGTTTGCCGAACCAGATTCTTTCTTGAATAAAAACATGTTTAAACCATTACCAAGTCACTTAGCTACAAATCGTAAAGATAATGGCTTCAGTGAACAAATGAAAAAGTAAATTTATCGAGAAAAGTGTCTGACAAGAGTGGCCGAGCTGCCAAAAACTGAGAGCGGCTTTTGTTCGTTATGGTCTCCAACACGTGCATTCAGCAGCAACACGTCGTCTTTCATACCAGATGGCAGTGCTACTTTAGTAAAAGACGACACTTAACCATATATGTCAACTCCCATTTAGTTAAAATACTACGATGTCAGAAGCCTACGGTTAGAAGGTGCATAATAAACTTGCAGAATTCAACTACGAAGTGGCAAGTACGATGTGTTCGTGTGCACATATGTAAATCGTTAATTTTGAAAATGTTGGGTTAAACGCTGGCCAGGGGTTCTCAGGGCTGATATATTTCGACTAGAGATAATGATCTGTGTTTGACACATGACGGACGGCCTGACGCCTCTGACTGCAGGTATTCACTCCAAAGTGTTGTCGCGCTCCTGACCTACACTCGTCTTGAACTTGTCACCGGCAGTAGCCTGTGGCACCGGTCAGTGTCAGGACCTCAGCGACCTGCCAGGCCAATCCGACCATCCTGCTTTTCTTATAACTTGATCTGTATCGGAACTTCATCATTCAGGGGAGATCCGGACACCTTGAGTCTGACATGTGAGCATTGAAGGTCAGCCCTGCCGGACAGACAGGTGGTCGCTCTCCATAGATAGCACAGTCCGTCTCTGCACCGTTCACAGGTGCTCGTCTCGTGCTATTCTCGTCACATTGTCGCAGTAATAACTTCACCCATCACCATTGTCCTGCACAAAATTAAATTGAAACTGTAAACGAATTAAGTGCGAATTTTATTAAATTTGATGTTCGGTTGATGATCAAAGCTGTTAATTCTGACTGAGTGGGAATCATGTTGCATAATGGCTGTCAGAGGAGAGATGAAAGAGGTTATTTCTGGACGCTAGTGCACATATGTGCGTATCCACAGTCACTCTTAACATGGGAACAGCTTCCTTAAAGATCGACTGAAATGACCCATGGCAACTTTCGTGATTCATAAAATACGTATTCTAATTTGCCAGTAACTTGAGTTTAAATTTTCGAAATCGGCCTATAAACAACTTTAATACGGCTTTTTCCAATCACCAGCTAATTAGCACCAGTGAACAGAACTGAACTGGCCCGTGGTCACTGAGGCGTGTCCAGTCGCTTGTCCTGCCGCGTGACGTGCTAGTCGGCGGAAGTATAACCTCCTTAATGAAAAAACAACAGGAAATCTCACATTCTAAACAACTGTTTAAACATATCTAAAGTCATCCAAGCAACCCAAACCTCCGATAAATTGATGTTGAATATATCTTTAATTATTTGTATTGTTCCAAGCGAAAGACAGTGTTTAAATATGATGCTATGCGCACTATCCCATAGCATGTGTACATCAATTACGACGTCTGCCAAATGTTGTCACAACAATCAGACTGGTTTAAATAGTCATTAAAAAAGTTTTTACATTCTCTCCCGTTTATTACAAAAACCCTCTTTTTTTCCGAGACAATTTAGAACTTCATATCGATTATACATCGATTGTAACACTACGTGATATCCCATAGTAATGGATCTCTCACCGACCAAGTTCTTAATCTTTTTGATATAAACCCACCCAAGAAAACCGCGTCCAAGGATTGTCACAGTCCAATCAAAATGGATTTGACGACTAAGAGGGAAAGTTGATATCATGAAGCAGTTACATATCGTATTTTGGAATTCTTTCGGTCATGCTATTGCCTCTATTTTGCTGTTGAATTAGCTTAAAAATACAGAGAAAATCAAAGGGCTGGACTTTCAGCTGACGACTAGCACGTCACACACTGGGCGTGGCTTCGAGTCATGCTTCGGTGATTTTGTCTAAGCGTTGGCCAGGCTCATTAGGCGGTTATCCAAAACAGGGGTATAGAGGGTCTCCTAGTGGTCGAATTAAAGCGTATATTTTCTCATTTTTTGGCTCTATTGATTCTTATAAGTGAAGCGACTACAGATAATAATTTGTAATAATCACAATTATGCGTTACGTCTCCTCTTTAAATGTCTGAACCACCGTCCGTTTAAAAGAACCATTAGAATTTCACATTGATTTAAATCATGATAAATAGAACAAGAGTGCTATGACAGCACCATAAACCCGCACAGTGTGCATGGTGTTCCATAATCTATCCTCTAGATAAACAAGAAGGTTATTCAAGATCAAATTTGCATTCTTATTCTGCATTTTAGCTGGGATGGAGTTGATAATCTTGGAAATGATGAACTCATCTTGACTCTCTGCTGACAAGGGACACACCTGGCAAGTTACAGTCATGGAGGATATTACCTGATAACATGTCCGTCACCAAGGTGCGTATCAGAGACAAGTATGCACTACCTTAGTGCGTTTGGGACAAGGGATACACATGGCCTCATTAAAATGCTGTCTGTACAAGGAATATAAGACATGCCGTTATCATAATGCTGTCTGTACAAGGGATATAAGACATGCCGTTATCATAATGTTGTCTGTAAAAGGGATATAAGACATGCCGTTATCATAATGCTGTCTGTACAAGGGATATAAGACATGCCGTTATCATAATGCTGTCTGTACATGGGATATAAGACATGCCGTTATCATAATGCTGTCTATACAAGGGATATAAGACATGCCGTTATCATAATGCTGCCTGTACAAGGGATATAAGACATGCCGTTATCATAATGCTGTCTGGATATGGGATATAAGACATGCCGTTATCATAATGCTTTTTGGAAAAGAGATACACATGCCCTTATCATAATGCTGTTTGGAAAATATATGTAAGTGCGAAAAGGGATACACACGGAAAGTACCAAAAGCTTGTGACTGGCCAATAAAAGGTTTTTTCCAGAGGTCCAAAAATTATTTTTGTCAAATGTAATTGTCAGATGGTAGAAAATAGTATATGCACATCACTAATACATCAAAGAAATATAACAGTTAACAGTTATAAATGTTATAAATATATAAGTGCTCTTGACTGCCCTGACCCTGGATGAGTTATATCAGTGCTCTAGACTGTCCTGAACCTGGTTGAGTTATATCAGTGCTCTAGACTGTCCTGTCCCTGGTTGAGTTATATCAGTGCTCTAGACTGTCCTGTCCCATGATGAGTGATATCAGTGCTCTAGACTGTCCTGTCCCTGGTTGAGTTATATCAGTGCTCTAGACTGTCTTGTCCCTGGATGAGTTATATCAGTGCTCTAGACTGGCTGTCCCTGGATGAGGTATATCAGTGCTCCAGACTGGCTGTCCTTGGGTGAGTTATATCAGTGCTCTAGACTGCCCTGACCCTGGATGAGTTATATCAGTGCTCTAGACTGTCCTGTCCTGGATGAGTTATATCAGTGCTCTAGACTGTCCTGTCCTGGATGGGTTATATCAGTGCTCCAGACTGCCCTGACCCTGGATGAGTCATATCAGTGCTCTAGACTGTCTTGTCCTGGATGAGTTATATCAGTGCTCCAGACTGCCCTGACCCTGGATGAGTCATATCAGTGCTCTAGACTGTCTTGTCCTGGATGAGTTATATCAGTGCTCTAGACTGCCCTGACCCTGGATGAGTCATATCAGTGCTCTAGACTGTCTTGTCCTGGATGAGTTATATCAGTGCTCCAGACTGCCCTGACCCTGGATGAGTCATATCAGTGCTCTAGACTGTCTTGTCCTGGATGAGTTATATCAGTGCTCTAGACTGCCCTGACCCTGGATGAGGTATATCAGTGCTCTAGACTGTCTTGTCCTGGATGAGTTATATCAGTGCTCCAGACTGCCCTGACCCTGGATGAGTCATATCAGTGCTCTAGACTGTCTTGTCCTGGATGAGTTATATCAGTGCTCTAGACTGCCCTGACCCTGGATGAGGTATATCAGTGCTCTAGACTGTCTTGTCCTGGATGAGTTATATCAGTGCTCTAGACTGCCCTGACCCTGGATGAGTCATATCAGTTCTCCAGACTGTCTTGTCCCCGGATGAGTTATATCAGTGCTCTAGAATGTCCTGTCCTTGTGGCAGAAGACCGTAGACATGTTCGAGGCAGGCTATGCAGGACTAGCATTGCTGTAGTGGGCAATGTGGGCGAGGAGGCAGGTGCGCGGAGAGTATAAACTCTGGTATAGTGCCAGTGCTAGACTAGAACGCAAGGGAACACATCCATTATTCATCAACACATCACACTCGGCCCTATCTCTCATGTCTAATGAGTTAACGATACGGACGGAATATTCTGTCATAAACCTTCTTTTATTATGTTGTTCAGGTTTTCTTCATATAGGATTTGAAGCATAAACATACGTCCAATGACGTAAGCGAGTTCCTCGAATTGAAATTATAATGTAAACCCTTTTAGAATATTTCAAGGATTGGGACACGCCATAACGCTAATGTTAAAACCTTCTCACATAAAGAATATAATCTAAATCTCAAGTCTAAATTCTGTAAATACATGATAAAGGTTGTGTGTATATATTGAGTATGATAAATCATAACAGTTGATTATCATGCTTGATATCAGAAAAAGATAAGACAGAAGTCCTTTGAGATTACATAATATTTTGATAACTTTTATAAAGAACCTTCATTGTCATGTCTTCACAAAGTGAAATGAATAATAATGATGAATGATGAATTTTATTAGATTGTTTAAATACATTATTCAAAAAAAGAAACGCTTAAGCCATTTTTCAAGTTAACGCTTAACGTCAAGAGCAAAAATATCATTCAATTTCAGTGGTAAGAAGGTAAGAATTCAAATGTCAATAAACATAGTATCCAAACAAGTCTGCAGCAGTTTTTGTTGTGCTTTTTTCTTATTTGTCCACAGGGTGGCGTTGAAGTCATAACTTTAAATTGCTATCATTGCAAACATTTTTTGATTGGCATCCTTCTTGCACTGTTTGGGTAAGTCGATGAAGTCTGTTTAGCAAAAGCCTCCCCACTCTTCCTGCAATGCAGTCATTAAGTGTCTGAAACGTGCAGGGACG
This sequence comes from Phorcus lineatus, assembly GCA_921293015.1. Lineage (NCBI taxonomy): Eukaryota > Metazoa > Mollusca > Gastropoda > Trochida > Trochidae > Phorcus > Phorcus lineatus. The sequence continues at coordinate 12,900,021 of OV121090.1, forward strand.
TTGTCATTCACGTCGATCGAGTTTATTCTATCGATGTCAATTGGGGTAAAGATTTAAGTTTTGGAAATCCAAGAGATTCTTGGCTTGGGTGGTAACTTTGTGGAAGGACACATCTCTAACTCTTTCGGGCGGAACTGGTTTTCAGTAACCGACCCCAAAAGCAGAATATGATAGTCCAATGAACTTTGAATCGACGCTTTCAATACGACGTAAAGAGATGTTCCATTTATGAAAGTCATTGCTAAAAATCATAATCTCTTTTCAATGCGAAATCGAATGACACACTCTGGCACGATGATTGCTTTTCTTCAGTCATCAATACCACATGTTTTTACTTTTCTAAAAATTTAACTCTTCGTGTGTTCTTTATAAAGTTTTTCGCGGAAATGCCTTAAAATGGTTTTTAAAGAACTAAAAAGGTCAAAATTGACTGTTTATTTTCACTAAAGTTGTTACCAATAATGCAACAATAAGATTTTGGAAGATAAAGTATTGGTTGTTTAGTTTTTACCGTTTGTATAAAATTCCAAAATTCTCAGAATCTCATATGCGTTTCTTATTCAGTTCAGTTCAGTTTTCAGTTCATTTATTACGTATAAATGGCCATGAGGCCAACAGTACAACATGTGGAAAAAAATATGATACATATACAATCGCTGCGCCACTAACAAGATTATTTTAACTTCTAGACGTAAGTCAATGCGTTCATATTGTCTCTCAGTTTAAACACCTTCTTTAAGAATATACAGAACTTGACTAAGTTATCATTATCAACTAATGAAAACAAGCTAATCAATTTGTTCATATGTGGGTGGTGATGACAATAAGCTGGAAGATATCTACTCCTCAGGTCATGATATACTGGGCATACTAGAATTACATGGAATTCATCCTCTAGTGGTGATTTACAAAATGTACAAGTTGTATCCGAGTTTTTATAATGCCTATAAGAATTCATTCTGAAACCATGAAAATTACAACGTATCTTTGTCAGACATCTCCGTAAACCCGCGTTACTGATTGTTAAATACTTCTCAGAATAGTAGTCATGTTTGATCATAGAATAGAATTTTAGAGAACTTTATATGGCTATTTCGTGGTTCCATTCTTGGAGATATATATCTTTACATCGTTGATGAAACATTTCTAGAAAATAGTTTTTGTTTTCAACAGTCTGAGATGCCCATATATATCCAAAGCCGTATTTAAAAAGCAGTTTCCTTACTTTTGAGACCCAATTTTCATCTCCTAATTCATCAAATCTTTTTAACATTTCATAATACTTCCTGGTGTATCTAGATGACGATTGCCGAAGAAGCCTGATCCAAAATGCAAGAAATCTGACATTGGCATATACTATTATTGGATATCGTCCGCACTCAGCTAAAATAGCCGACTTGTAGAATATTTTTACAAAAGTTAGTATGCACCTTTTCAATAGGTTTACGAGTTTCCCAACCCCATAATTCTGCTCCATACAACAAAATTGGCTTAACTTTTCCATCAAATATCTTAAAAGCAGCGTTTACAGGTAATTTTTTGTATTTATTAATGAAGCATTTTATTGGGAACAACGCCTTTTCAGCTTGTTGGGACAATGTCTCACATGCTTTAGTAAACATATTCCTACAGGAAAAGACAATACCTAGATATTTATAGTATGACGTTATTTCTATCTGTTTTCCCTTGATAAACCATATCTCATGTTTGGATAGAGTTCCACCTTTCTTGAAGACTACAACTTTCGTTTTCTTAAAATTTATTTCTAGACCCCATTTCTCACAGTATGTTATTAGAACATCTATTTTCTTCTGGAGATTCACAACGCTGTCACCAAATATTGCTACATCATCTGCGAATAACAGTAATGACAATGCTTTAAGAGATTCATCAATAAATATGCCACATGTATCAGATGCTATCATATCATTTACAAGTTCATTAATATATAAAATAAAAAGTGCCGGTGACAATATATAACCCTGTCGCACACCACAAGAAGTGTTAAATACATCAGTCATTGATAATTTGTTGTATCTTACAGATTCTTTTACATTTTGATATACACTTTTCAGTAAATTGTGTATCTTTCCATGGATAACCCTTTCTAATAACAAATACATCAATGTGTTCCTATGAACAGAATCGAAAGCTTTTTGAAAGTCAACAAATATACAATAAAATTTTCCCCTTTTCTTTCTTATAAACTTGTGTATTATGGAATGTAATATGAAAGTTTGATCACTGGTACCTTCTCTAAAACCCGTCTGGGATTCAGATATGATGTCTTGTGTATCCATCCAAAACTTAATTCTGTCATTAATGAGAGTCATGAATCTCAGAATCTCATATGCGTTTTTTTATTATTACTAGTATATTTCACGAATCTGTTGCCCACTCTTATAATAGGGATTCTCATTTTGATATTTAGAAATTGTAACGACCCAATGGGCTACATAGTCAATGGCTCTATCTCCATGAATCTTAGTGTCAACAAGTACTTAATCGTCTCATCAGCGATTGTGTAGCTGGTTTCATCCATGCAATCCCTATTTTCGATTTGCAGAATTTCTGCAAAGTGTGGAATATTCTTTCTTTACAATCATTAGTTTTAAAAACAATTAATTTGAATAAACCATTATAGAAGTTTAATATTAAATACTATAACTTTAAATACCATTGAAAATCTTCTCCTTTAGATGATATGACAGATTTGTAATTATACCAATCGTGCGTCGGTACTTCCTTGACCACATGTCACACTACAAGGACTGTCAGTATTCTTCGTATTAGTTCCAGACTAAAGAGCGTTGTCAAAGGTGCTATTTCATTTCTATTGTAATGCTGATCTGCCTGGTGTGTCCAATGTATTCTCCCGGTATGCATGTTGATAGCAATTGCTTTGGACTTGTGTATGGACGATGCTGTTGTTCAAGGTCCACGTAAATCATAATTTCATATATGTATATATATCTGGATTATAATTGTAGATAGATACACATTACTAGTGAGACGTTTTGAGTATAGATCAGACTTACATGGTGTGTTTGCACTAAGCTATACAAAATGAGATGGCATAAGAGAACACTAAGGGTTTCTTAATGACTCAAGGTAAGTCACTTGCTGCATTGAAACATCAGTGGCAAAAGAGACAAAAAAAGTTAAATGTATTAACAAATCTTCCATATTATCTTTTGTTTTCTTACAGTTATAATCCAAAATAAGTACATGTTAAGTTTTCCTAATTGCTGTAAGAATCCCTATTGTTTCTATTATGTTAATATTATTCCTAAGATTACTATCTCGCCCGTAATGTTTAGGCCGGCAATTCCCTGCATGTTCCTGTCCATATTGTGGCTCACACACTTATAGGTATCAGCGCACCGCGCACCTCAAGTACTACATAGTCACAGCCAAACTATATACTTATTCTACAGTCCAATTGTTTTCAAAGGACAGTCATTGGGATAACCGTATTGAAAATAATGAAAAGATAATTAATACTAGATGTAACGCGATTAAGGCAAATGATGTATGGGTGTCCTTCTAACCAAATTACAGCCTGTTTCTTTGTCACCGAGACGGGCTGGCGGACTGGAGGTAGCGCGGTGACACATCTTCTTTCTTCTCTCTATTTTTCTTGAGTCTCTTCCCTCTCCCTCTGCCCCTTACCATCTCATTCCCTCTCCTTCCCTCTCTCGTTCAGTGATACTTTCCGAAAGCCGTCTAGAACAGACATTACGTCACCTCTGAAGGAGGCGTGTCAAGGTCACGAGGTCAGGCTATTGTCTCAACACTAATGACTTTCACAGCACCCCGGGCAAGAATAATTTGGTGCTCAATGTCATTGTTCAAAAGAAAAAACTTCACCAGTGGTGCATTAAAACAACACCCGATATGGTTGACTTACACCACTGGGTGTAATATCAAGTCCGTTAATTTATCCCTGTCTATATATTACTCAGTGTTGTGCCGAATTCTGGACTGCTTAATCGGCTGTAAGCCTATACTGTATTCTTCGGAGCCTGCAATTTACTATTTTGGCGGCGTTATACATATTGTTTAGACCTTTACTCACAATTAACTCAAAGAGATATTCCTCAATGATATATTTTTCTCTCATATGTACCATAACACCAATAATCAGCATATTCGTGCTAAACAGCTCACATATTCACCCAAAAGAGCCAAATACGTAACAATTCTAGGCTTTCAATGATCAATACCATCAATTGAACAAAAACCTACCATTCATAAACTATGAGATATGTGAGCCCAACAACTCACGGAGTGTCCCCTTTTAGGAAGATCCATACTAACGATCTATCTAAAAATTAGAATATTCAATTTGCGATCTGTAATGCTATAAATGACAATGATTTTATTTTATCACACGAACTGTTTGGTTTACATTTACTGTCTGTAAGTAACAAACAAACCCCCTCTGTGCGTTAAGTAAGTCCGGACACTCAATTACAGAAACAGCGGTGCTCGGAGCTCGACCAGTTAAACAATCTACTCTCTCAGAAGGCTCGCCTTGGGCTCCTTACACCGACATGCGAGAGCTGACAGCCGAGATAAGATGGTCTAATATCTACACGGCGCATGACGAAAGACATATGTGTGCAACAGAAACGTTCACTAGTAAGCTACTAAGGACTGTGTCAGGAATTTATAGAAAATAACTAGCAGTAGTCGACCTTCCATATCAGCTCAGGGATGCCCCCCCCCCCCCACTAATTTGCTGATTCTAAGTAACTGCTTCGTGTTTTTGCGAGATTCTAGCTAGACAGTTCTTCGTAATTGCTCTCCCCGCTTGGTTTCCGACTCCCCGGCGTACCGGAAGTGAACGGTGTTTGTCGGGAGCTGGGTTCCGCTCGCTTCAGATCTCGCTCCCCAAGCTCGGCAACAACTTGTAGGTTGGAGGAAGACAGGCTTACAAATCAATGCGTTGCAGGAAAGTGGATTTAAATGGACAAGACAAACGTCCCATGTTCTGGTGTCAACTGGAACCAAAAATACCCATATCTGATAGTTCCCCTTTGTTTATTGACCCACTTTACTTATTTGAGACTGTATCCTTTGAGTTCATATAAGGTTTGTCGTTGATTTTGTGAAATAGTTGTTGTGAATGATGCATTATTATACATTGACAGCTGCAGTATCCCATGACCGTGGATAATCCTCTAAAGACTAGAGAAATTCCTACTGTAGTCTACATAGGTATATATGTACAGATGCAGGACTATACTGTGGGCCCGGTGTTGGGCCCACCTACATAACCACCGTGACATCTAAATAGATAAAAACGGGATAAATAGCCCCCGACAGGAGCATATATAGATTTACATACAGTTTAATTGGATAAATAGCTAATGACTGTGGATGATCTAGAACTAAATATAGATAAATGGCTGGCGCATATATAGACTCCATATATATATAAATGGGGGAAAACAGCTCATGACTGTAGCATATATAGACTTCATGTAGATAATTTGGAAAACAACTATTATATGACATATACAGACATCTTATACATAGGTAAGGACAACAGCTCATGGCTTAGGCACATGCAACAACTTGATGAAATAATGGAATGAACAGCATATATAACTTTACATGGAGAATGAGGAGACACACAGCTCATGACTAGGACTCATAAACACTTATAATTACATATGCATATATGGGATCTATCAAAAGAACTATATGCAGGGAAAGGAGTATACAGCTCATGACTGGGGCATATGTAAACTTACATACGAACAAAGTGGAAAAAACAGTCCATGATTTGGTGGGATGCACCACATTGTGTCGGCATATTGTCAGCACGAAAGCAGAGATCAATTCGGGGACATTTTCGTTCTTTGGTTAACTTTAAATTTTGGATACGGATATTCTAGTCGAGAACATTCAGTGTTTCAGTATACCTGTAGTTATCACGGATAGAACTATTGTTGTGTGTTCTACGACATTGTTTGATGTCCTTATTTATGTATGATTGTACGCGTAGTTACACGTCAATCAAACAAGGCGGTTGTAGTACAGATCATATTTAACTACTTCCTGTCTGATACCATTTTCATGAAGATAAAGAACGAAGCAGTATCATACAATGGGTTTTGACATTTATACTAAATATTTACTGACTTTCATACCGGGAAAGGCATGATAAGATAGAGTCTTAAGTCTTATTTTCAGTCGACGTAATCGTCACTAAGTTGTTAAAGTTTCACAGAGTATGTATGTGTGTGGCTTAAATAACAGCCAAAATACCTTATGTCCTGAATTAGTTCAAAGTGCCTCCCTAAACTTGCCTCTTTATCTCTATACTACCAAAAAAACGTTGTTTTTCTTTTTTGCATAATTGAAAAACGACCGTATGTATGCTATTCTAAAGGTGAAATTCTACATCACATTCCCATGATTGTAATGTAACGGACCTACTAAACACTAAAACAACATATTTTTATCTTGTGTCTGCTGTAAATAGCAATCAAATACTAGTATTACGTTTGAGTCAATGGCGCGTGCCATTGTCCGGTTTTCGATCACTAATTTTTGATAAAATGACACCATTTATAAAGTTTGACTCATTTGAACCCAGTATACTGAGTATCCCCTTTAAGTTTTGCAGCAATACATATGTGACAATAATAGGCCTACCAAGGTTGTTAAGCTATAACAGAAGACCTCCAGAGTGTCATACACAATTAGGTGACAACGCATTCATTACTATCTGAGGGAGTGTGTCACTTGACGTTTACAAAACGAGTGTTAAAATCTGTATTATCTCATCAGATGTATGTTATATATAAATTGGAACAAGTTTCGTATATGTCAAACTGTTATTGTTACACAATAACGGCAGTGATGCATAATCAACGGGTGGAGGATACAGGGCATCTTCCCCGCAAAGTCTAGCTAGCCAACGTTGCCTATCTATCTCTACATAAAGAGCATTATCTATTGTGTCTGGGTTGATGATGTAACGACCGGTTTCAATCTGAAGGAGATGTGAAGCGCATCTGAATCTAGCAAGGGCTGAACAATATTCTCATAAAGATAATTCACATACATAGATGTCAACACCAAATTTCATACTACGAGGGTTGTCCCAAAAAATTCCGGCCTGAATATAAAAACATGTCTGAAACGCAACCATACTGTGCGTGCATGAAAAACCCTCATTGACGTGTAAATGGCAAGAAAATCACGAGATGCATACTCTTCAATTGCATATAATAGCCTGTCATTCAAAGGTACCCTCACATCTTTTACCGAAATGGAGACAAGTGAATGTAGGGCTGTTATCAAGTATCTGAGTTTAAAAACATACACTCCAAAGGAAATTCATGGGGATATGTTACAAACATTAGGTGACTCTGCTCCTTCATATAGCACCATTAAACATTGGTGTGCTGAATTTAAACCGGGTAGAGTAAGCACTAAAGATGAGCCCCGTCCTAGTCGTCCATTTGATGTCACCTCAGGTGAAAACATTGAGGCTGTTCTTGACACAATAATGCAAGACAGGCGAGTGACTATCAGATACTTAGCTGATACTCGCCACATCATTAAAACATCAGTTGAACGAATTATACATGAACATTTACATATGAATATGGTATCAGCACGCTGGGTCCCCAGGATGTTATCTGAGGACCTAAAGTGAAAACGTGTCATGGTCAGTCAGCAACTTCTTGACGAGTATCGCACAGACCCAGAATCCTTTTTCGCTCATGTCGTTACTCAAGATGAAACCTGGGTTCATCATTTTGATCCTGAGACAAAAAGCCAAAGCATGCAATTGAAACACAGCACATCACCCACCCTTAAAAAGTTCAAATCTTGTTCCTCCAGTCGGAAGGTCATAGCATCCGTTATCTAGGACTCTCAAGGTGTAATAATGATTGATTATTTAAAGAAAGGTTCTACAATCAATGGCACTTATTACGCAAATGAACTACGACATTTACGAGAAAAAATCAAAGAGAAACAATGGGGTAAACTGCGCAAAGGTGTGTGGCTGTTGCAGGACAATGCTCCCGTTCACACCGCACAAATCGCAGTCAGTGAAGCACAGGATTGTGGATTCAGGATTCTCCCCCACCCTGCCTATTCTCCAGACCTAGCCCCCTCAGACTTCTTCCTCTTCCCTCGACTGAAAACAGAGCTCCGTGGTCAAAGGTTTGAGACTGACGATGACGTCATTGCTGAAGTAGAGGAGTTTTTGGGGTCTCGTAATAAGAACTGGTTTTCAAATGGGTTGCAGATGTTACAAAAACGCTGGAGCAAATGCATTGAGGTCAAGGGTGATTATGTCGAAAAATAAGTCATAAAAATGTTTCTTTGATTTTGATGGTCAGGCCGGACATTTTTGGGACACCCTTCGTACACGGTTCGAGGTGGATCGATCGTTTCACATTTAAAAACCGTTTACAGCAAAATATGTACAGCCTCCACTTCTTTGAATTTATCGACTTCCCAAATTTCAGCCCCATATTTAAAACAATAGGGGTTAATTTCAGTATTGAATATTTTTTGAATAGATTATGGGTAATGGATTTAACATGAAAAGCGATTTTTAAACACCATCTGCAATTTTCTTGGCTTGCAAAGCAACATTATTGACATGGGAGAACCATAAAGCGATAAAATAATATACCAAAATATTTGTAAGAGGAAAGAGTATCCAAAATAATTCCGTTATTTCTCATAGTTTTCATATTTAGTATAGACAATTTGCAACCTTTTTTTAATACAACAATCCAAAAAACAGTCCAAAAAGAAAACACTGATTCATCATTTTATGTTCAACCTCGCAAGCATCGGGAGTCAGCTGATATTTTCCAAAGGACGTTTGTCCCGTTGTTGTTGAGGACTGGCTATAAATCTTACTGACAAGACACAGGATTCCTCTCTCTGTCCACTCGGTGTCACCCTCACAATTAGCACCTCCTCCACGCACAGCAATACGCAATGGGTAATTGTCCAACTTGGCCGGATATCCCCGAGGCTTTACGGAAAAGGCCGACTATAGCAAATCTCGTGAGTCACAAGTTGATTGTCACGCGTGGGAAATAAGCAAGTCGCATGAGTCACTGAACCTTGCATGCACGCGCAAGTCAGCGAGACGTGATGCCACGGACAGCCCCTCTGCTGCCAGCCCCAGGGCGGAGTGTTGAGAGCTAGGGTGGGCACCATGTGTAGAACAGGGGCCGGGGCACATTACTCTTTGACCCTCACCGGGCTTACTGTCTTGAAGCAGATCTTTACTCTGAACATCAATATATATTTCACCCTATCTACATAAAGCTTGACTACCAACTTTTACTTTATTGAAAGACTTAGTTCACACCAAGTCCACTTACGTATATTAAACCCAATTTCTACTAACTTAAATTTAGCATAGCCAAGTAATTAATCCCTCACGAGGACTAGGAAATCCTCTCTCAGCTGGACACTAACTTAACTATCAAACTGACGTTTCAGCCATTCGACATAACCTCTTATCCATCAATCAGGCTACCTACTAACAGTGTAACTAATATTTACTTTTTATGTCAGGGTTATGTTCGTTTAGTTGGTTTGGATTGCGTTTGTCATAGTGGATCGGCTGGATTCAGAGGTCAGACTGCGTATTGACGTAGAGAGATGAGTCCAGTTTCCTTTGTCAACGTACTGCTTGAGTAACAACTCCCTACAATAAGACCAGTTTATTAACATTAGGCCAAATTTCATACTGTAATCCTGACGTTCATTATTATTGACTGACCTCCTATTTAAAATGAAACTTAAAGACACAAACAAATGTACCTTTTGCAAAGCTTCTGCAGAAACTATTTTACACTTTTTCTATGATTGCCCGATAGTGAACAATATTTGGGACAGACAAAAAGCATGGATAGAGAAAAAACTAGATTCAAAATTAAACTTTTCAAAACGCAATATATGCCTCGGATATCCTGAAAGACGAAATATGATTTTAAACCTGATAATAATAACAGTCAAGTTTTAAAAATATGCATCGAAAATAAAGGGAGCATTATCGCATTTCAATTTCATAAAAAAGGATTTAAAGAATGTTTATGAAATTGACAAATTTATTTGTGACTCACAATGCAAGTATTCTGAATTCATGAAATTCTGATCGGTATGCCATAATCTTTTTATTAAGATACAATTCAACTTCAAGGAATGTATAAAAACGCCAGGTCCCGACCTACTATAAAATCTGGTTTAAACAATATTTATTTCAGAAAAGAAAAAGGGATTGGTAAACAGGCTAGCAGCTAATCTGAATACCTCTCCCATACATACATATATACATTTATACACCATATCTTAATTCATCATCATTGAAGTTAGCAGATTTTATGATAAATACTTATAGATTAAACAGAAAAACGTTTAGTAAGGGTAAAATATAAATGAACAGATTTAACAATCTTTTCATTGATTTCGTCAGAATAGGAATAATTACCAAATAAAACAATTTGAATATCATAACCATTAACGCAATAGAAACACTCTGACCGAAAACGAAAAAATTTGGACAAATAAAGAGAAACTGAATGGCATCTTCATAATGGTGACCGCAATGGCAGCTTGACGTATTTTGTAAAAATCTATCAAATTTATGTCCCTTTAGATCGCTACAGCCAAGTTTTAGTTTACAGTGAATAATTTGGTTGTATCTCCTATCAAAGATTCTTATAATATGATGTACATTAGATGCTACATTTCGATCAAGGTGTTTTTAAACGACCCTACTGAGTCTATGTTTCTTAGTTTATCATCAAGCATATTCCACTCCAACATAGAAGATGGTAAAAATGATTTTTAATATGATTCAGTGCGATCTCTCTAAAATCTCTACTATGATATTGTCAATCTATTTCTCTGCAGTTTGTCTGTACTGTGGAGGTTAGGGTTTGCTTGAGGGATTGCGTGTAGAGAATAGGGTTTGCTTGAGGGATTGCGTGTAGAGAATAGGGTTTGCTTGAGGGATTGCGTGTAGAGAATAGGGTTTGCTTGGGGGATTGCGTGTAGAGAATAGGGTGTGCTTGAGGGATTGCGTGTAGAGAATAGGGTGTGCTTGAGGGATTGCGTGTAGAGAATAGGGTGTGCTTGAGGGATTGCGTGTAGAAAAAAGGGTTTGCTTGAGGGACTGCGTGTAGAGAAAAGGGTTTGCTTGAGGGATTGCGTGTAGAGGTTAAGGTTTGCTTGGGGGATTGCGTGTCGAGAATAGAATGTGCTTGGGGGATTGCGTGTAGAGAATAGGGTGTGCTTGGGGGTTGCGTGTAGAGGTTAAGGTTTGCTTGGGGGATTGCGTGTAGAGAATAGAATGTGCTTGGGGGATTGCGTGTGGAGGATAGGGTTTGCTTAAGGGATTGCGTGTAGAGAATAGGGTTTACTTGGGGGATTGCGTGTAGAGAATAGGGTTTACTTGGGGGATTGCGTGTCGAGAATAGAATGTGCTTGGGGGATTGCGTGTAGAGAATTGGGTGTGCTTGGGAGGTTGCGTGTAGAGGTTAAGGTTTGCTTGGGGGATTGCGTGTAGAGAATAGAATGTGCTTGGGGGATTGCGTGTGGAGGATAGGGTGTGCTTGAAGGATTGGGTGTAGAGGATAATATTTGCTTGAAGGATTGGTTGTAGAGGACAGGATATGCTTGAAGGATTGGGTGTAGAGGATAGAATTTAGTTGGTGATTTTGAAAAGGTGAGGGTAGAATTCGGGTATGACAGAAGACATCGGGAACAGACTAGGAAATGGAGTGTGGCATGTACGGTGTTGTAAGGGTTGTGGTTCTCAAAATCATCTGAGCCCTTCTGTGTCTAATGATACGTCCCAACAAATAATGATTCATCCTCCGAATCGTTCATTATGAATTCTCATTAGCAACAAAATGTGTTAAGTTCAGATTTCAAATCAATATTGACTTAGATCTTTCGTGATTCTTGCTCGCGTGGACGTGTTCACTCATCAAGCCGGGACACGCGTTCAAACAATTAGAACGACATTTAAGGTAAAAGATTCGTACAAGTTGAAAATGACATTGAAACGGTTGGGCATAACGTGCGTATTGTAATACAGCCCACCCTTTCCGAGCGACACGAGATGCGGTGTCTGGTGATGGATTGCCACCACCCGCCTAAATCATCCTAATTTGCATCAGTTAAAGCGTTTCTATAGCGTTTTAATTGAGAGATGTGAAGTCTGATGTGCGCCTAGTTAGGAGTGTTTCCGTCAAGATATCACTCTCCCCGCCTAATGGTTCACGTTGTGTGAGATCCGCAACACCATCTACAGAACAAGCTGAGTCTAAATAATCTCAGCGGGTAATTAGCGCCTAATAAGACAACAAAGATGAACGACGCGTACTCCTTGTAATTAAGAGAAATTACTGTTCGTTACACTGCATGGCCTTGGTGGCAGAGGTTTAAACTTGTTCATCCATCATTGACAAAAATATCAGTGTACATTCCTCCCGTTACCTTCTCGCTCCTTCCTGCCATCTGATCGTGGTGTTCTATTGAGGACAAGTGAGATAATCCCTTTGACAGGGTTAAGGGTGGATATGGTGTGGAAGACATACGGTACTGACTTGTGAAGAGAAAGGTGGATATGGTGTGGAAGACATACGGTACTGACTCTGGTGAAGAGAAAGGTGGATATGGTGTGGAAGACATACGGTACTGACTGGTGTAGAGAAAGGTGGATATGGCGTGGAAGACATACGGTACTGACTGGTGTAGAGAAGGGTGGATATGGTGTGGAAGACATACGGTACTGACTCTGGTGAAGAGAAAGGTGGATATGGTGTGGAAGACATACGGTACTGACTGGTGTAGAGAAGGGTGGATATGGTGTGGAAGACATACGGTACTGACTGGTGTAGAGAAGGGTGGATATGGTGTGGAAGACATACGGTACTGACCCTGGTGTAGAGAAAGGTGGATATGGTGTGGAAGACATACGGTACTGACTGGTGTAGAGAAAGGTGGATATGGTGTGGAAGACATACGGTACTGACCCTGGTGAAGAGAAAGGTGGATATGGTGTGGAAGACATACGGTACTGACTGGTGTAGAGAAGGGTGGATATGGTGTGGAAGACATACGGTACTGACTCTGGTGAAGAGAAAGGTGGATATGGTGTGGAAGACATACGGTACTGACTGGTGTAGAGAAGGGTGGATATGGTGTGGAAGACATACGGTACTGACTTGTGAAGAGAAAGGTGGATATGGTGTGGAAGACATACGGTACTGACTGGTGTAGAGAAGGGTGGATATGGTGTGGAAGACATACGGTACTGACTGGTGTAGAGAAGGGTGGATATGGTGTGGAAGACATACGGTACTGACTGGTGTAGAGAAGGGTGGATATGGTGTGGAAGACATACGGTACTGACCCTGGTGTAGAGAAAGGTGGATATGGTGTGGAAGACATACGGTACTGACTGGTGTAGAGAAGGGTGGATATGGTGTGGAAGACATATACGGTACTGACTCTCGTGTTGTAAGGTGCAAGTTACAAGTAGAAGGCACATGGCACCGCCCCCGGTGGATCTCGAACACTAGCTAGGCTGACTTGCACACAGACCATTAGCCGTGTAATGAAAACAGATTGATTTTATCATTATAATCTAACGCTTTCACGTTTAAATCGCTTAAACAATGTCTGGTGATGCATTGTGTTAGCAATCAGTCACGGTGCATGTGAAGCTGTCAGTTGATAGATTGGTAAGCTAGATAGTGTTACTCAACTTTGAATAACACTAAGGGGATGACACATTGAATTTATAAACAAAGAGGATGTTTTCGGGGTTTTTTTAGTTTAGAATAGACAATAAACATTAAGATCTTGAGAAAGATACAAATTTAAACATTCAGAAGTGTTAGTATGATATTATATCAAAACCATACACTGAAGCAGAAAATATTATTTAAACCCGTCTTCTCCCTGCTGCCCCGTTCGAACGGCGTTCTGAGAACTGGTGTTGAGAAACAGCATACGGCGCCTCAAGCAGTTCTCTGTTGATCTACACAAGCAAGTACTCGCCGTATTGTCAAGGGTCATCAGACGCGCATGGTTTTCGCCACTCTAAATTGATATGTGTTTGCAAAGCTATTTGGCATAATGTCGTCAAAAGCCCAATCGAAGATTTTTGTTTAATGTGTGCAAATGGCTCACAAAGCGGGGTATGGGGCTTCACTTACTATATCAGAGTTCCTCTCTCTGAGCTGTCTCCAGTGAACAGGTGTGCAGGAGAAGGTCCTGGATTGTCCACGGGTTTTATCACTCACCTGCACTTTGCCCTCGCCATCGTATTGTGCAGACGGAGGTAGGCGGTATCTTAAACGGTGTTCTAGTCCACTGTAATCGTCCACCAAATAGTCGACTGATCAACAAAAAGTGTATAACTGTCAGCTGTTTGGTCCTACATGTATTATTGAGGCTCTTTTCTTGACAAATGACATGTTTATCTCATCGAGTGAGGTAGAAAATTTATATAATCCCGACTTGTGCAGCCACCAGGGATAATATATAACTTCCTGCCTCACGAGATGAGATGAAAATTGTATTTGTCAAGAAAAGACAGATATTCTATTTATTTTATGATTGAATAGTTGTAATTTACGGAAATCTAAGGGCATATACATTGAACAACAATGACCTGACGTCATCAAACAATGATCGGACGTAATGACACGCTCGTGACGTCATGTTGTTGCTTAGGTGACGGCTCTTTCAGGGGCCGACTCAACTAAATGACCTTCGATTTCCGTATAAATACAACGATTAAAGCATAAAATTTACAGAAAATCTGTCTTATCTTGAAAAAAACCATTTTTATCTCATATTGTGAGGCAGAAAGGTAAATAGTATCGACAAGATAAAAATGGTATAAGTCAAGAAAAGACAAACATCCTCTACATCTTTGTTTACATTCGGTTGATGGTCATCCATGTACCTCACTAGAAGTCTCCAGCTAGGAGGCGAAGTATGTTCCCATTCACGACCTCACTAGCAGCCTCCATAGTTCCAATTACCGGGTCTACAGCAACACTTCTCTAAAAGACGTGTTAGGGGGCGAAGAAGGTTCCCATTACCGGGTCTACAACAACACTTCTCTAAAAGACGTGGTAGGAGGCGAAGCAGGTTCCCATTACCGGGTCTACAACAACACTTCCCTAAAAGACGTGGTAGGAGGCGAAAAAGGTTCCCATTACCGGATGTACAACAACACTTCTCTAAAAGACGTGGTAGGAGGCGAAAAAGGTTCCCATTACCGGGTGTACAACAACACTTCCCTAAAAGACGTGGTAGGAGGCGAAAAAGGTTCCCATTACCGGGTGTACAACAACACTTCCCTAAAAGATGTGGTAGGAGGCGAAAAAGGTTCCCATTACCGGGTCTAAAGCAACACTTCTCTATAAAACTTGAAATTCGCGCCGGATGTTTGTATGTATGTCGTACAGTGTCACGTCATCGTCCCCCGTTCTAACTTTTCATCGCTTCTCTTCCATAATTCAAGAACAATGGCAAACATGCTTTATTACATATGAATACGAATCGACCGTAGTTCAACCCGAATACTGTTCACCGTATGCCTTTATCAACTCAACACAGACATAGGCCTAACGCAAGACAGAGAACGTGCAGCATGCACTACCCGGGAAAACTGGTTTTAGCCAGGCTCTTAATATACACAACTGATATCAGGCATGTCGTGGGCATGGCGTCCATTACCCATAAACATCGTAAGTTGTCAGGAAAAGCTATGTGTCTCAGCAATGGCCAGTGTCGTTTGAAATCTATGAAAATTCCACCAAAAGTTTAGGAAAAGTGAAATGAGACGTATTAAAATATGATAGAGCACTTCGTTCGTTTGAATCAATGCCGTCTCCCGTTGCGCGGTGGGTAACACAAAGAATGGCTTATCGTAACATTCTGAATAACAGGTGGTTGATAGGATTGAGTCCTGAATACAGTTTAACATTATCGATTGGAACGACATTTACTTTTCGGTAGGCTTTGATGTGAAAGGCAATGTATTAATTGCCCCATATAATAAGAATCAATCCTAACACATTTATTGTGTGATCTCAACCATAAACTATCGCGAAGGTTACCGTTACCATTGTCAGGTGTAAGGTTCATCTGGCAAAGGTACACTAAAGGTAATGGTCCACCCACCCTATCCGTTCTCACTCTACATAGAGGCTACTCTCACATCTGCTCTATAATACACTGACAAGTCATCTGACCCTCCCCCTCCGGTCACGTGAAGGTCCAAGCGTCAAAACTTACCTTGGAGAGGGAACCAACAGGTGTTCTACTGGCGACCTTATTTGATCTCTAACATTGATTGCAAACACTACCGTATGTCACTGGGTGTATGCTTCCTGGAAAGTGATCCGTAGTTCGTCCACCTGATCTACAGATCTGCAGACTGCAAACGGAGTGACGGGGACGGGGGAGGCACGTTTACAGTAGCATGGGCCAAATATCAAAGAGTTTATAAGTGCCCCTTTTATGATGCTTTTATGATTTTTCAACTTTCATCTCTATGAGTTCTTTTCTTAACTTTAACGTTGCATCATTGCTACAGAAATTTTTCCAATTAGACTTGATGGAAACAACTTTGCATACATGTAAAACAACGTAAGTACTTTAGATAAATAGTACGGTCATATGTTTTGCCATAAATAACAGATATTCCCTGAACTATTATATCTAATCCCAAAGCCGAAAGTCAAGTAGTTTGATATTGTTATATGTTTTTAATGCAAAACACATAATGGTTAAGGCAACACTATTTCATTTCTGCCATGTCGGTTTTATTTCGTATAGATAATATTTAAACCTAAATCAACGTAAATAAAATGAATCGAATTCGGGCGTGAATTGACAATCATCGAACAGGGTCATTGCTAACTAGTGACTTTAAAACGTAATCGCAGTTGACGTCATGGGTCATTGTTTCGTGATTTCATTAAAAAACGATACTTTAATGCGGAATACAGGATGGGTGGCGCCTTTGTTCTTTACCGAAATAAGGCTGGAATGTTTATTCGATTCTGTCAAATTAAAAAGGCCTGTTTTGGTTTGGACCTAATGATGTGGAGATCAAACTTCACGTAATAACATCATCGTAGTAGTTTAGTTGTATATATCCTCTTACATTTTATGTTATGAAAGCTTACCGTAGTTTATTTAGCATGGCTTAACAAGTGATATACATATACACATGCTATTACTTTTTATTGCAATTTCTCTGCGACACGCACCAGAGATGGGCCTTGAAATAACTAATGCGTCTCGTTTGGTCATGTTTAAACAATATTTATTTCAGAAAAGAGAAAGGGATTGGTAAACAGGCTAGCAGCCTATCTGAATACCTCTCCCATACATACATATGTACATTTATACGCCATATCTTAATTCGTTTGGTCATCTTCAGCACTTCAATTTCACGCACGCGTTCTCAGTGATATCCGATTGATATCGAACCCTGAATAAAAAGCTGCCTGTTCCCCAACGTGTGTTGAAGAGCACCGATCTCATGAGTTCATGGGTTGGGGCCCAGATCCATGTACCTGAGCAATGTTAATAGACGTTCAGTGAGTTACTCATTTAAAGTTCTGGTTGAGATCTTGAAGAGCTTGGGTTGCACAACACTTTGAACTAGATCGTCTTGTAATTAGCAGATGCGACCAGAGAGCCAGGACACACTCCAGTAATTGACATCATGAAATGGATTATCTGAGCTGTCAATCAAGATACCCGCCAGGTCATCAAACAGACCGACTACATATTTTTATTTCATTATAAAACAGAAATTAATAGAAAAAAATTGTTGAGGCTTGTTGACGTTATCCTTTCGCAGAGCTGTACGGCTTGTAGAGTAGGGAACGAACGACCATACCTTTGATGGCAATATGGGCGCAATGGAGACATAATTAGTCGCAGTAATTACAGCTCATTGCAGGCTTATTAATATAAAGACTCCTGAAGATTCTCTTCTCTCTAAACTTTAATGTCCCGGGGACAAACAAGTTAATGACGCCAGTCCTTTACCTAGCTATGTTCGACCTTACCAGCAGGCCCTACCGTCAGCCTTCAAACAGAACAATAGCATTGCGTGACGGCGCTGCATAACGTGCATTATCTCCTATCACTCATGATGGCCGATATTGCAATCACTCCCCCAGTCACCGAGGCCAGGTAAATCTTGCTCGACTACATTACCTGGCCGACATCAAAGGCAGCCCAGCCACTGCTACCTGTTGTAATGCCCAGAAGCATCAGGTAAGAATATCGACCAGCAGGTAATTGCCGTGTGTACACTGAATTCTAATGCAGTGCACGATCAATGCGGTATAATTATCCCCTTTCAGGAAGCACGGGGGGACGTAGCGTTCTAACTCTGATCGGGCGCACTTCCTGACAGGGGACGCCATCACGTCTTCATGGAATCACCTAGACTTAGTCACCTACCAAACTCACAACTAACTCTGCCTACTCACAACCAACTCTACTCACTCACAACCAGCTCTACTCACTCACAACCAACTCTACTCACTCACAGCCAACTCTACTTACTCACAACCACCTCAACTTACTCACAACCACCTCTTTTTACTCACAACCGCCTCAACTCACTCACAGCCATCTCTGCTCACTCACAACCACCTCTATTTACTCACAACCACCTCAACTCACTCACAACCAGCTCTACTCACTCACAGCCAACTCTACTTACTCACAACCACCTCTACTCACTCACAGCCAACTCTACGTACTCACAACCACCTCTATTTACTTACAACCACCTCTACTCACTCACAACCACCTCTTCTCACTCACAACCACCACTACTCACTCACAACAATCTCTACTCGCTCACAACCACCTCTACTCGCTCACAACCACCTCTACTCACTCACAACCATCTCTACTGACTCACAATCACCTCTACTCACTCACAATTATCTCTAATTACTCACAACCACCTCTACTCACGCACAACCACCTCTTCTCACTCACAACAATCTCTACTTGCTCACAACCACATCTACTCGCTCACAACCACCTCTACTCACTCACAACCACCTTCTCACTCACAATTATCTCTACTCACTCACAACCACCTCTTCTCACTCACAACAATCTCTACTTGCTCACAACCACCTCTACTCACTCGCAACCACCTCTTCTCACTCACAACAATCTCTACTTGCTCACAACCACATCTACTCGCTCACAACCACCTCTACTCACTCACAACCACCTTCTCACTCACAATTATCTCTACTCACTCACAACCACCTCTACTCACTCACAATTATCTCTACTCACTCACAACCACTTGGTATCACGTCATCACGGCCAGACATACTTAGTCCACTAATTCATATCTTAGTCATATCAACCTCTACCTAATTAATTGCAGGCATACATATCTCGACTTCGTCACAGACTTATTTGCATAGTCACAGCCATACATACGAAGACACAGTCACCTCTACTTAGTAAATTACTGCCGTACATACTAATTCACAGCCATAAACACTTTGTACCTAGTCACAGCCACTTCTACCTCAGTCACAGCCATATTTATTCAGTCACAGCAATATTTACTCATCACAGGCACACCTTCTTAATTAAAACCATAGTAATTACTCAAAGTCGTACATGTTTTTTTAACAGAACTAAATGCTTATGCTTCTTTAAATGCATTTAAGAATTGTAAGATGAAGAAATCAAAGTTTTATTGAAAGTCAATTTGTTTATTATAGAGAATGTGCCTACTGCACGGACATGCATTGTTCCACGGTCACAAGCTTCTCTTCCAAACATTGCAAACCTTAGGTAGCCTACTAAGAAACACTACACTTAACGTAATCGCTGTTGACGTCATGGGTCATTTGTGATCATTCGCCTTTCACTTTGAAAGTAGTTATATTGTGGATATAGTTGATAACGATTAAAAGAATCACCTGTGTCAAACTCCATTTAATGTAATAACGCCAACTTTACCATGATGCCAACTATATCATGACACCAACTATACCATGACGCCAACTATACCATGACGCCAACTATATCATGACACCAACTATACCATGACGCCAACTATATCATGACACCAACTATACCATGACGCCAACTCTACCGTGACGCCCATGCTGATAGACGAGAGTTACTCAATTAATCTTTAATCCCTCAAAAATTCCCCAAAGGTGGTACAAGAGCAAATAGCAGTAAAAGTATAGCAATCAATGTCCATGCGTCTTATTCACTATTTACAACTTCATTTGTAAGATAGTAATTATTTAGTTATATATTTTAGTTATTTTGTACGTTTAGGGGTTGTGAGGTAATAAACATTTGGATATTGGCAATATTTTGTGGGAATATACAAAGCTCTATCTTGGAGAAAACCTCACACCTGAAGATGTAGTGAAACTCGTCTTCCATACATTTGGGTTTCATAAATAACAAATACGTTCTTCCCTCGCAATACCCTGCAGCCTGCCAGTCTCTATGGGTAGGTTATTATTTGAAGTGCGGAATTTAAGGATAGGAATAGAAATAAACAAACTACAATTAAAAAAACTGTTAAATTGAATAGTTTTCTTAATGTTTTTTTAAACACTGACATTCAATGTTTTCTTTCCAAAATGGTCAGAAAGAACCTGTCCAACTCTTGAGACTAGCCAAGGTGTAGGGTTCAGCGAAGGGTTAACAAATACGTCACTTCATCTGATTACTTCCTGGTATCAGTGTTCACCGTTTGGCACATAGGGCAGTCAGTGGTTACAATGTGAACTGGGGTCTTCTTATCTTGTCTCCCATGGACCATCTAACATATTACAAAATGGAATTATAGGGCACTTTTTAACTTTTGTGACATCTTGTTATCAATTTGTAGACGACCAAGTTCTAGCCTGACAGACATTTGAAGGATTTAAATGATATGTTCGTTTTTAAACGAGTGTCACTTCTTATCATATGACACGTCATATGTTTTCTAATCAGGCTTATGTTACTATTTACGTTACTTATATATAAATTATAAGTATTGTAGAGTTGTGAATTTGAAAACTGGAATAAATGGAGATTAAAGCTTTATTATAAAAGTTAAGGCAGTGGCTACACAAATGACTTTGTCTTGTCGTTCAATCCGGAAGCCAAGTAAGTTCCAACGAGTGAGCCCGACACGAGCCCAGGTACGTAGAGTTAAACACTGGCCACTCAATCATGAATTACAACAAGCCTTAGGTAAGGGCATGGTGCTGAATCACCAGATCCTGTCATGCGTAGATTGAGCTTTTAAGCAATTTTGTTTTGTAGTCTTAAAAGCTTTTGCTGGATCAATCTATAGACGTTCTATGTGCTGTGCTTCGTGAAGGGGACAGGGCTGTATCGACTAAGCCCCCCTCCTTCTCCCCCCCCCCCCTCCTTCTCCCTTTACTCCTCTTCCGTCCCAGCATGCGACTGTTCCGCTACACCAGATACCCAGCAACACGTAACAATTCCCACGATTATATTTCATTCATGAACGACCTGAAATAATAGGATAATGCTTGCGACAAGGGTCGTAAAATGGTATTTCTCCTTCACCTTGCGTCCAAATTACGGCGAGATTTATTCTCGGAGATTGATTCTTGCTTCAGATCTTGTGGCGGAAGGTTTTATGTGTTCGAAGTTGTCATAATGGAACCTCATAACACGCATTTGTGATAGAAGAAATATATAAATGTAGATAACATCAAAGAGAGAGAAAGACAGAGACAGAGACAGAGACAGACAGTCGGAGAGTGTCAGAGACAGACAAAAACAGAGACATTGACAGAGAGACAGATACAGAGAGACAGATACAGACAAAGAGAGAGACATTGACAGAGAGACAGATACAGACAGACGGAGAGTGTTAGAGACAGACAAAGAGAGATACATAGACAGAGAGACGGAGAGTGTCAGAGACAGACAAAGAGAGACATTGACAGACGGAGAGTGTCAGAGACAGACAAAGAGAGACATTGACAGAGAGACAGATACAGAGACAGACAAAGAGAGACATTGACAGAGAGACAGATACAGAGACAGACATTGACAGAGAGACAGACAAAGAGAGAGAGACATTGGCAGAGAGACAGATACAGAGACAGACGGATAGACAGGATAAGGAAAGAAATGTCTGTTAAGCAAAGTTATGGTTATTTGTTATTAAAGTTTGTATTTATGTCTGGATACATTGTCCAATTATTCTCTTGCAAAACCTGGGGAAAACCTTAGCAATGTAACATGCAATGAAGTCTATCTTATTCCTAGTTTCACATGTACAGCAAACCTTCCTCATGACACGTGGGGCAATGCTGAGAACGCCCAGTGCCTCTGATAGTGTTTTGTCCTTACTTCGCTTCAAGTATTAAAAGAATAAAGTGACAAATTTTTTATCATGTCTATATTAGTGTAGAATAAAAGAGGGTGAAATATCTTGTGACTTTACATTCCAATATGATAGTTCACTATATTGTAAACCGTTGAAAAATATTAGGGCTGAAAACCAAGTACCGAATCTGTTTTGATCTCATATAGTGACTGTGTTCTGCAGTCTTGCCTGGTCGAGTTCAGACTTGTCTTATCCAATGTTGTCTCTCCAGTCTGACTGTCTGTCATTCTGTGTGTCTCACTATGTTGGTGCCATGGCATAATGTTGTCTCTTCTTGTTTCGTGTAGTTTCTTCTGATACTGTAGAGCCTCTTCTGCTTCTGTATAGTCTGTTCTGGTCGAGTGTAGTCTCTTCTGCTTCTATGTATTCTCTCCTGGTCCCCTTTAGTCGCCTCAGGACCCCTGTAGTCTCTTCTGGCCCTCTGTAGTCTTTTCTGGATCCCTGTAGTCTTTTCTGCTTCTGTGTAATCTCTTTTTGATTCCTGTAGTCTTTTCTGGACCCCTGTAGTCTCTGCTGCTTCTGAGTAGTTTCTTCTGGATCCCTGTAGACATTCCAAATCTCACCTAGACCAATGTAGTATCTTCCAGTCCTCTGGAGTCTCCTCTGGACCCCTGTAGTCTCTTCTAGTCCTCTGTAGTTCTTTTCTAGACTCCCGTAGTCTCTTCCCGTCCTCTGTAGTCTCCTCTGGATCCCTATAGTCTCTTAAAGTCCTCTGTAGTCTCTTATAGTCCTCTGTAGTGGACCCCTGTAGTCTCTTCCGGACCCCTGTAGTCACTTCCAGACCCCTGTAGTCTCTTCTCTGGAACCCTGTAGTCTCTTCTGGACCCCTGTAGTCTCTTCTGGACCCCTGTAGTCTCTTACAGTCCTCTGTAGTCTCTTCTAGACCCCTGTAGTCTCTTATAGTCCTCTGTAAAAGTCTCCTCTCGACCCCTTTATTGTTTCTGGACCCCTGAAGTCTCTACTGGACATTCAAAGTCTCATCCGGTCAGTTGGTCTCTTCTGGTGTAATCTTTGTCTCTTCTTCTTTATTGTATCTTGTTTAGTGCGGTCTTTTCTGGACCAATATAGTGTGACCAGTGTCAAGATCTCTTCTAGTAATTTCATCAAGTTCTTCCTGTACTTTATATCTCTTCCCGTCGGTACATGCTTCTGATCGTGCATTTTCTTTCTGTTCTGTTGTTTTTGTGCAGTATTTTTGTTGTCTCTTTTATTCCCATGGAATCTTTTCTGGCCCCTCTCTACAGTTTCCCGCGTTGTCTCCGTTGCTCGCCGTCGAGTCTGGTTGAGTTTGCATCTTTCCTGGAGACATTTGTTGAAAGCCGTTCTTTGATTCACCTGGGTTAAAAGTGAAGTGCTTTGTGAGCATAATGACAGACATCAAGGTACAAGTGGAAAATGTAATTTCATGGAAATTGTATGAAATATTGAAGGGCGATTGTCTCAGCAGCAAGGTTTTGTCAGCCTGTAATCGGCTGTTATAACATTAGGAATTAGATTAGTCAAGCTCATGGATAATCACCCGAGCTAAAAAAAATAATAAAAAGATATGAGAAATTTGTAATTCCCAAAGTAGGGAGTAATAAAAGCCCTCGCAAGAAGGATCTCCTGATTGAAAAAGCAGCTGAACAATTAAAACGCCACGGGCCGTGCAGTGGCTGTCGGATTTTCCGTCTGAGGGGCTCTATTGTATTAGATGCTGGTTCATTTGGGCCGCGGATCTCGCTAATGAACTTTTGTCCCCAGTCTAACAAGTGAGTTCTGCTTCAAGCAACTGTTGTGTATTCTGCAGACGGAAGACGATAGGAAACCAAATTTGACGTGCCAGCGAGTTGAACTTGTAGCCGGGTAGGGGGTGAAGGCAACAAAGGGCTGATAATCAGGTGCATTGTAGCAGACGTAGTGAGGGAATCTCTTGTCTTGTCCTATCTCCGCTAATGTGTATCACAGCACAGGCAAACCACGTGGAAAACTTTGAAATGAAGAGAAAAACAGTTCAAATCATTCAAAAAATCTAATTGAAGTTGTTGTTTTGAAAGTTCCATTTGAAGGGTTCTGTTAGAGCATGACAATACAACCCCCTCTCCTCGGTACCATATCTCTACTGTTGCGTTGTTGACTCACTCACCGTGTCGGAACGGGAAGGGACACTGGTGTCGTCTGACTCACAATACGCATGTGTCATTACGTCACAGCACGTGTATCTATGTGCAAATTGATATCCGTTATAATTGAGTTTGAACAGATAGTGAAGCGATAATATTCTAGACAAATAATTCGATATGTTTTGTGGTGCTGTGGAGATGTATATGCAACTGAAGACTGTCCATCACCGCGGAGTGTCTAGAATTACAGCGCGTCCCACAGGAACGACCAGCCCACTGTTTGAGTGTGCTCATTACTGCAGCAGTATGCTGGCACATTACCGTCCGCTGCCGCTCTGCAGCACAATCACTTGTTAACTCCGGCCTTTGTTCGTGTACCAACAATTGAACACGATTAAACTATAATGAATGTACTCTCTCTTAAAACCACTCTGACTAGACGAGCATAGGATGCAGAGATTTCTCCCTCTCCTTGTTTGACCTGTGTTTGGGTTAATGTTGTAACTCGAAATGTGAAACGTCAAATGGTATGAAAAACAATATTGCCAAAAGTGCATCTTGCGTATCGAACAAATGCTTTCTTTAACAATGTGAAATTATTTATATAGTAAAATTATTTCATATAAACACGTGGATACAAAACACTTAGTTTGTTCTCGGTCAGGTTACCTTGAAGTCGCGTCCACAGATCATTGATGTAAAGAATATCCTACGGCACAGAGAGTATACATCGGCAGATCGTACTCAATTTTATGGACTTCTTACTATTACACTGCGCTCATCATTCATCACTATTGTTCTCTCAATCTAGTTCAAACTAGATGTTATGATCCGTCAAACAATACATCTAGAGAATTACTGTTCAACTAATTTTGTCGATATCGGGGATCGAACCTTTATTTTACTGATGTCTGTCCAGGGAGATAACCACTACACCAGCAAAACCAGCTGACAGAAGGACGATATCTTAATGACCCAAGGACTTCGATTTTTTAAGTGATAGGATTGAGTTGTACATGGTTAGTTTTGTAAATCGTAAATGTCTACGGTGGTAAACATCTCCTAATTTGCATTTTGAATTTTTGTTTTGTTTACTCGGGTGATGTTTACAGATTTAATACTTTCTGTTATGAAACATGTATATTTCAGCGTGCTGCACGTGCTGCGCGATTTGCTCAGGCCTATTCACTTACCGAATTTTGGCACAATATTGTACCAATAATATCAAAAGTACCCCTATTATTTTAACATGTGCTTAATATAGTTTTTTGTTGTTGTATGAAATTGATTTTAATGGTTGAATGGTAAGTCAGTTACCAACCTCGTTGTCGGCGTGCATGAAGTGGAACACCTAGGCACGTGTGATGTAATCCCGAGACGATCCGCGTCTCGGGATCACAATTCGCACGTGCATATAGGTGTTCCAATTCCCGTCTCGGGATCACAATTCGCACGTGCCAATAGGTGTTCCAATTCCCGTCTCGGGATCACAATTCGCACGTGCCTAGGTGTTCCAATTCATGCACACCTCAAACTTGGTTGGTAAGTATAACTTATTCGAAAGATTTCAAAGTGGAAGTGGATATTCATTTATAGAAACTCTTTGTCATACTTTAGATACTTCACGTAGTGTTGGTTATAGTCATCAGACTTATTGTCGCTGTGTGTGCACCTTCAATCATAGATGCCAGTACAATACCCCTACCTGGATTAAGCAGGTATGCCTGTTTCTGAGTATCTAACAAGACTAACATAGCAGATAAACCGCGAGTGACTCGTCTCGCCGACAGCCCTGCCGTCACGTCTTCGTTTAGGGCAAGGTGTTATTGCTTCACCTCACGTGGCGAGTGATGGACAAGACTTGTACATTTCAGCCTGAGCCAGACCTTGTCATCAATAAATAATCTGCTCAATTACACTCATGCCGATATACTCGCCATGTCGGTGTGTCTCGCTTTCATCTCTGCAAACTCACACTGGTACGGTCTCGTAGGTTACAGCCAACCTTTTCCCAACCCTTCTTGTCATTACTATCTCCAGATCAGTGTCAACCTGTCTCACCCCCAATGTATAGGAGCGTAACGATCGTGTGCACATGCATTCCAAATCGCCGAATATATGTTAATTTCGGAAACCAGAAAAAGTATAAACATGTACATTTTAAAGACAGAGCACTAAATTGATGTAACTAGAAATGATTTGTCATAGATAATGAGCCTGAGCTTTGTAATGGAGCGGTAGGACAGGGAGACCAGAAGCGAAACCATTGGTTATTCAACCACCAAAAGACTTTAAGTTAATTTTGAAGATATGACGTGGAAACGGAAAATCACAGTTTTGTTCAATTTTGGCTATGAAGTACTTTTTACAAACCTGTCGTGGTAGGCCTGCTACAAATCAACTAAATGTAGGTCACTTCAGTGGTACAGTTGTAAGCGCTTCTTTTCCCCTACAGTGTCATCTATTTCCTATACTTCGTTTTAATTGAAGAAACTGACAAAGTATATCCAGTCAACATTAATGACACTGATCATGATAGTGTACTTGCTTTACAGAGTAAGCTTCGGGCTAAGCGCAAACGGAGGGTCGAGGCTATCGTCCGAAAAAATGGTGTAACACCTATATTTTTATATATGAGAACGCCGCAGATGTGCTTTAAATTCAACGTTGATATACATGACGATTGCGTTGATCAGCTTTAACCGACGTCTGTATTTTACCAAATCTACAAATCTCAAGCTCTTCTTATCATTTGTAACGGTTCCATGCAACATTGTAAACCTTGTAAATGTTCTCAATGATGTTTGAGCTCTGGCCTTCCTCGGAGACAAGTTTTAGCAGCCTGACACAGGCAAAGCAAGTCATTTTAAGGTGGACTACCCCTTAAATAGCTTAACATACATCTTAATAATCATAAAATAAAAATTTCTGACAAAATTATGAAGTAGAGTTTAAAAACATAAGATTGAGCAGTTATTGAGTTCTTAGCCAGAGATAAAGCTACACCTGTACAGGTTCAAAATTCAACATGTTTCCATGGAATCCTTAAAATTGTACAGAAATCTAAACTATGAAATAAGAACACGCCAATTGATGGGTAACACAGATGCAAAGTTTCAGAAATATTTGAGGTTTCGGAGTACTGCTATTCCTGTATGGTCCAGAATCAACTCTTTTAATGGAAACTATCAACGATCAACTAGTTTTCAGAAAACTGAAAATATCAAAAGCACAAATTCAGTAGCTTGGTAATACTCATGCAATGTTTCAGAAAGATACGATGAAACGAACGGACAGACAGAAAGCCATGATGAGAACTAAACTCCCAGGCAAAAGAAAGGTTTAATATTTTTTTCATGAAAACATTAAGAGGGCTGGGACGGGTTTGATTCTAAGCAAGAACTTATAACATTTCTACATCTTTTCCTCTACACGAACGCATCGCATCGAATGCAGCTAATGGAACTGTGCAAGACGTGTTTTTGAGGCATGATTTGTAATTCACGTGCGTCAATGTTGAATAAATACCCTTGTTTAAAAGAGCAGACATTCAGAAACATAAAAAATACAAAAGGTTTGCCAAGACTTACGCAAGCGCAACGTGACAAAGTGATCGGTATGTCCACTATGGGGGTTCCCAACGTCAAAAGGCAAGAACCTTCAACTGCACCCAAACCACCATCAGAAGGCTGTTTAAACGCTACCAGCAGACAGGCCAGACACAGGACAGACCAAGATCAGGAAGACCGAGGGTAAAAACTACGGCCGAAGATCGCTACATCAAGCCGGTTCACCTTCGAAACCGATTCGTAACGGTAAAATCATCAGCGGCGACGGCACTTAGTCATGTCATCAGCACAAGAACAACCCTTCCTCGACTTTGTTAGGCTGGTATACGGACCTAACGCCCCTTCCGTGGAATGGCTTTGACCCGTTTACATCGTCAACGCAGATAACGTTGGACACGTACTGTACGCCGGTGGCAGCGACGTGACTTGGAGAGGATGCTGTTTACAGACGAGAGCATGTTTTGCCTTTTCAGGAACGACGGCAGGGTTCGAGTTTATCGACGAAGGGGCGAGCGTCTCGCGCTAACTGCATAAGAGAGGTTCACCCGTTTGGAGGCGACGGAATCATGGTGTAGGGAGGGATTTATGTTTTTATAGACTTGAAAAATGAGTCAAACCTTTCTTTTGCCTGGTTCAAACTGATAACGATAGGTTGACGTCCCATTGATGTCAACCTTAAAGAAAACTCAGATTTTAAAGATTTTAAATAGTCAAACCTCAAAGTCAAACCTCTTGGATGGTAAAACGAGAAAAATAATAATATAACAAGCTCGCGTTTTTCTTTCATTTGCTATTTTAGTACATTTTATCTACTTTGTGTAAATTGTCATTAATGAACTCCATAAACACCACGTCATGTGATCAATTCATCACTATCGCCTTCTAATCACTTGTTGTGTGATACAGATTCAGGTTACAGAGGGTGGCGAGCTTGTAAGATATCAGCATGATTAGACTCACATCCGACACTACCATCATAAGTTGAGGTTACAACAGGCACTTCAAGACAATCACGCCCCTTCACGTGACTCGTGCCCGGCTTCAGGAAGTGATAGGCCTGTCGAAGCGTGGTCCCTTTTACTTGGTGTATGTCACGGGGACGACACTTTCTTTGTATGAGGGTAGTTTGCTAAACATCAACCAATGAGTGCTTTACTTCACAAAGCGAGCATATCAAATGTTAGGTGTGATTTACTTCAAAAACCTCCCATACACTTTGTACATGTACTTGGGGGGGGGGGGGGGGGGGGGGGGGGTTCTTCATACACGAATAACGTATTAGTTGGGCAACTCCAATACCACAGACATCGCACGAATAGGTCGGGCAGCTCCATTACCACAGACATCGCACGAATAGGTTGTGCAACTCCATTACCACAGACATCGCACGAATAGGTCGGGCAGCTCCATTACCACAGACATCGCACGAATAGGTTATGCAACTCCATTACCACAGACATCGCACGAATAGGTTGGGCAACTCCATTACCACAGACATCGCACGAATAGGTTGGGCAACTGTAACATGTACTGATTTAACTTTATGTCAATGACATCATATTTGAATCTAGGAAACCTAATATCAAAGATTGATTATATATATGATATGCAGTTTTCGGGAACATCCCCCTGGAGTTCATGGGTTACAACGATTATGCCTGCAGCACTTCCATAAGACTCCGTTTGTTTCTTACAACATATAGATTACTATTACTTCATTGTGGTTTTATTTTATTTAAGCTAATCTGGTGTAGGTAAAGGTTATAGAAATGTGTTTTCAGTCCTGAGAAAGTTATCTACTTGTCACACAGGTTACGTTGAAAGGAGAGAGTTGAATTACCTCTGTTTGGAGAGAATGTCGGTTGCCTTGTAAAGAAATTCGCTTAAAGCAAAACAATCCTGGAACGTTAAAGCGACACATCAACATGTGATGGTCCAAATACCTTGTTTCTTCCAGCGAAAACGTAAGATTTGAACCAGTTTCTAGATGGACCATTTAAAGACCGGGTGAACAGATGAACGGATTACATTTCAAAATGTTGTTTGGGGATATGTAATCACAAGGAAACCTTCAACGATCATAACGGATTTTTTAATTAAAGTAATGCAAATGCATGATTTCAGAACAATATGTCATAGAAACGAAAGGATGACAGATTGACAGACACCGCTGAAACTCACTAAAGAAGCCTATATAGGTCTATTGAGTAAACCGTAGTTCAGTCCCGTGTAATCTTATGGTGTACATGACCCGGCCCCCAGGCTCCCAGCGTCACCGACACTGAAGCGGCATCACATGTCCTGCAACAGATATGGGTGGGAGGGGGAGTCGGAAAGTTATCCAGATTACAGGTTGGCAGGACTCGGCGCATGACGCATCTGTTCATCTGAACTCCATACAGCGTGTACCAGACCCGGCATCGACTTATTGCAAATGGGCATTCTCATCACTGCTTATTAAAAAAACAATATCACTTTGTTGGAAATCTCATAGAGATTGTCCACATTAGATTAGAAGACTAATTGTATGCTATGAGGGTGGGAGTAATTCTACTGAACGTGTGTTCAAGCTCCTTTAGTGGTTCAGCCTGTCATCTAACCATGTTGAAGAGTTTGGGGTGATCCCCCTCTACTGGTTGTAGTTTAAAGCTTACGAACCTTCCCGTCACATCGCTTCACGTTTCTACAGTGGTTTTTGAAAAAAGTGAGATAAGCACACAATCATCAATCGCGATTTGCTCAATCAGGACATGATGAATAAAATATCATAATACTTCTAAATTTTAATGTTTGATATTATAGAAAATAAAGGTAAATCAATCAATAAGAGAATTACTACCTGATACTCAAATCTCAAATCATGAAAGTAAATTAAGAAATAAAACATGTCGAAGAGATTTCCAAAATCGCTGCTTGATCAGAAGATGTTCTATCGAAATAACTTCGAACAACTTTTCGAGATTAACATTCACAAGGGTCTCTGCAGCAAAATTGGTTTTAATCTATAAAGTATTCAAATTAGATCAGAGATCAAAATGTTTCTAAAGTGTACGATTTGTTATATTTTATGAAACCTCAAATTCGATACTTTTGAACCAATAAGCAAACATGTCCAAAAAGGTCAATTAATTTAAACGGCAAAAGATTAATAATTCTATTCTAAATGAAGACGAAGTTCACAATTAACAACTAATATTTCTGTTGGGAAACCTATGGAAACAATGCTACCTATAGGATTAATCATAGAAACAATGCTACCTATAGGATTAATCATAGAAACAATGCTACCTATAGGATTAATCATAGAAACAATGCTACCTATAGGATTAATCATAGAAACAATGCTACCTATAGGATTAATCATAGAAACATGCTACCTATAGGATTAATCATAGAAACAATGCTACCTATAGGATTAATCATAGAAACAATGCTACCTATAGGATTAATCATAGAAACATGCTACCTATAGGATTAATCATAGAAACATGCTTTAAGGAGAGAAAATCATAATTTCGTTGAGGGAAACTATTAATTCTCGAGCGAAAATTACGCCAAAAATGTTTTTTTCGAAACCTAAGGAAACTATTCTTTTTTGAGACAAATCTACAGCTACTATTCTTTCTTCAGAGAAATCTATGGCAACTATTCATTCTTGAGAGAAATCTACGGCAAATATTCTTTCGTGACCGAAACCTACTGAAACAATTCTTTCTGGCGGTAAACTTACTGAATTAATTCTTCTAGAAAGAAAAACACTAAATTCCTTTTTTAATGAACACTTCGGAAATAACACTTTCTTGAGGGATACCTACGGGAACAATTCTTTTGTGAGGTAAACCTACTGAAACAATTTTCACTGAGAAGGGAAACTTGAGGGAATCTACTTTCTCGGGAGACCTATAGGGAAAAAATTTCTAGAGGGAAACCAACGGAAACTATTTTCTTTCTGGAGGTAAACCTACGAAAATTATCTTTACCGGAAATTATCTTTATCGGAGGGAAACCTACAGATAAGGTTATTTCCTGAGGGAAACCTACGAATTTTTTTTTCTGTAGGGCCAGAAAAACCTACGAAAACAACACTTTCTAGAAAGAAACCTTACTGCAACAATTCTTCTGTAGGGAAACCTTAGAAAACCGGAAAATAAACCTTTTGAAACTATTCCTTTTGGAGGGAAACCTACTAAATTAATGCATTCGTTTCTGTACGGAAATCTTCGGAAACAATTCTTTCTGTAAGTGAACCTACTAATGCGTTTCTTTCTGGAGGGACACTTTCGTAAATAATTTTTCTGGAGGGAAACCTATATATTGAAAAATATTTTTTGCAGAATGTTTCTGAAAGGTAGGTCACTGAAACGATATTTCAGGAAAGTTGTTCACTATGACAATTTTTCTGTGCGGGTTATTCTTAAACAATATTAAACCGAACATCAAATTTAGCCTCGTCATCAACCTCTCTTCGCTTTAAGCCCTCACTTTTAACTTGTGTTCTTTGTGCGTTGTATTTGTGGAG
Source organism: Phorcus lineatus (assembly GCA_921293015.1). Lineage (NCBI taxonomy): Eukaryota > Metazoa > Mollusca > Gastropoda > Trochida > Trochidae > Phorcus > Phorcus lineatus. Next base: position 12,932,688 of record OV121090.1, read on the forward strand.
AGAACGGACAGCGTTGGGCCAGCTGTTTCCAGAAACTGACCAGTTGCAGACAGGCGGGCGGTCACCTTGGGGGTCAGGGTGGACAGTGGCCGAAGTGGCCGGAGCCTTCATGTTTGATTGATTGGCATCACTAATATTAATCACTTGTTTGTTTTTGTATTTTAACGGACATTCAAGCCGCTTTTTATGAGATAGAATTGACCTCAGGTCAACTTGGCATCACGCCGAAATGACCAGCGCAACGTCACTGTGATCACGTGACAAGAATGGTGTTGCCATGGTCTATGTGCTGAGAGAATCGGAATGAAACAAAGAGGATCTCTTAGTTCACTGTACCGCCCTCGTATATTAATTATTAAATGATCGAAGCTTACAAAGCAAGATCTCAAATAAGACAGACAGTTGACTGCTAGGAACAAACACTTACATCCAGTTAGCATTCTTCTTGATATACTCTCAATAGCCAATATATGTAGTTCGTAACTGTTGTAATGGTTGGAATCCAGACTAAATCAAAATTGGAGTAACTGACGTAGTATAAACAAAGAATCTCCGACTTTATACCAGCAAAATTGTTTCTGATAAGGCAAACATTTGTGATGTTGGATAACACAATCATCTAGCTCTGTAGAAAAGAAAACATGTTCTACTATTGTTTCACGGTCTTTGGCATCAGTTCGGTTATTTTGTGCTCAAATACAAGCTTCCTTCTACTGGAAAATAAAATAAAAAATCAATGTCTTTTCTGTAACGTGATAAGTATCATCCTTTCAAAGGAAGCGATGACATTTTAGTAACTCACTTTCACCCGTTGAAGTAAATTCAATAAAATTGTCCAATGAACAAATCCGGCCACTTTAAACGGTAATCTAATCTAAAAGGAGAGGAAGTGTATGATTAACAGCTGGACTGAAAGAATCTCATATTTATTAGCAGATTCGCAGTCTAGTTTCTCCCTACGGATAATAGTCACTTAAGGTAAAAATTCAGTACCATCAAACTATTCTCATATTTCCGATAATGTTGTATATAGTGCTGAATAGTTATCTCGTTAGATTGATCATGGAACTAGTCACTGGAGTTGTCAACTCATTCACCACCTGGAGATTGTTGTTCAGCTCCCAGGTAGTAGATATTGAACAATATGCCTAACGCTTTCAGCTCAACGAGCCTCTTGAGGCTATACATAAAATTTGAAAAATTAACTGCGTCGAGCCTTTATCTTGTCTCGTTATTGAATCGATAAGACTTACAAGATTCCGGTTCAATCAAATAACACTTATAATGTAAGACTGGCAACAAAACATGTATATGATGTCTTTGAAAAATTTCATTTGTAAGCTTGTCAACCATTTTTTGGTTGACGTGTACATGTAGATGTATGGTAAAGATAGGTACTAATTATACTCATATAACACATACGACTGTTCAAAGTATAGACCGGTAGCATAAACAAGTTGTTTAGCTAGAGTATTTGAAAAATTTATTTTTAAATATGTAAAAAAAAAATACTTTGAAGAAAAACACCTGCAAAAATTGCAATCCGGTTTTACCTCTAGCCATTCGACAACTAAGCAACTGACTTACCCGTATTACTTCAATACCACAGCACCAGATGATGGAGAGGAGGCAAGAGCGGTATTCTGCAATGTCAGCAAAGCATTCCGTAACGTCTGGCACCAAGAAATACTATAGAAATTTAACCCTATTGAATAGATGGTAGTTTATTGAGGTGGTTTGAAAGTTATCTAAATGATGGAACCGAGCGAGTAGTTGATAATGGACATGGATCGAATCCCAAACATGTTTCAGCGGGTGTTCTTAGCATTCATGATATTGTAAATGACATTGACATTAACATCAGACTATTCGCAGATGACACTTATCAACGACCCAAACAAATATGCCTACTGTTTTAATAACGATTTACTATTGATTTCAAATTGGGACCAGAAATGGAAAGTCTCATTCAATTCTAAAAACAACAACAAATACATTATATTTAAGCCCGACTCACACTACGTACGATCGACTACGATCGCTGTACGAAAGTGTCGTATAGTAATCGTGTTGTTATTGTGTGGTTATTGTGTTGTTATTGGGTGGTGGTCGTACAGTTCGTACAGTGATCGTGCTATTTGTCCAACACGATTCCTTCAAATCGCAAACATGTTCCTGATTTCAGAAAATCGTGTTGTGGGCGTGTCGATCGTGTAGTGATTGTATGGTGATTGTGTTCTTTATGTGTTGTGATTGTGTTGATCGTGCTTCAGCCTTAGGACACGATAACAGCACAACCACTACACGACCACAACACGATCGATAAATTGTCCCTTTTGCAATCGTACTATTATCGTATTCATGTTAAATTAACCCGTATAGTGCTAAAGTTAAGGACCACGATGACAGCTCGTGCAGAACACGGAGTCACACGATTAATGTTTGTCACGCGGTTCGAGCGTGCGACCTTTTTCCCGCCTCTCCTCTAAAGTACTTTTGTAAAATGTCACCGATTATTGTATATATCGAAAGTACATATTATGTACTTCACATTCATGTATCTATTTTTATCATTCATGTCTTTATTCGCCGACTGTGGCTATTTTTATATGTTCAAATGTCATTTTCATGCTCCATTTATCAGCCTTTTTACATGTAGCATTAATGTGCCAATGCTCATGTTATATATATTTATATCTACTTGTAGAGGAGTTTGCTCCCTTTACAATAAGCTATTGTAGGGTTCCATAACTTAAATATTTATGGAGCTAGGGATAATTTAGTTTCGCAAAGAAACACAGCTTCGCGATATCTTAAGATAAGCTACCATCTTCTCTTGGAGCACGGCCTGGTTTTCTCCGACGTCCGAACGGAGCCTATAAATAGCGGGCTAAGCTCTGGTACCAGTAGTCTTGACTTGATCCTTGCGGGGAGAGGTCACGGGTGGACCTGGGACGTTGGAAGTAAATTGGTGAGGTTGTTATTCCTTTATTTTTCTCTGTACCTTTCTGTATGTGATCACTTCCTTTGAGAACTTACAGTTTTAACCTTACCTTCCCTCCCATTATTTTATAAGTTCTACTATACCTAAACTAGTGTTCTTATTCATTTACTCACTCAAGTAGTGATTAGGGATCATCTAAAGTACTGTGTGCTTGTTGTTTATTCATCCCTAATTTTAGTCCACCCGTGTCCCGTCACTACCCTTGTATATTCGCGCCTAGTGTTGATTTGTCTTATTGATGTTATCTCGTTAAGACGGCCATTAGCTTATCTTGTTGTTACAACGTCTGGGGGTATGCTAGAGTGATTCCCTACAGTTTGTCTATTTGTTTATTCATGGGTTGTTGACTTCCTTAATTAGTTGTTAACTCCTGTTGAGTGGTTTACGGGTAGCTTGTTGCTGTACCCGGATATCGTCTTGTTTAGACTGCAAATAAATCACTTGATTCACTGATTTGCTTCTCTCTAGTTATTATTGGCTTGATTATTTTCTTTTCTTATCTTTCTGTCGGATAAACCGGTCTCGTCTGAGTTTAGATATCGTTACACCGTGACAATGTACGATCACGATACAATCGTTACACGATATTAGATTGAACTTGCACCAAGAAGAGCGTTTCCCGTCAAAACGTTTTCATCACGTGTGCTTCGCGTGTCTTACTTTCAGTCAACATTTTAGCACAAACGATGGTATGGTTGAATGAGAGAGTTTATTCAGTAAAGGGGCCACAGGCCCATTATACACGAGGTCATACAGCATTTTGGTATACATGAGAGCACCATCAACACATCACTGTCAACTAGTTAGCTAGTTTCGGTTCCAACAATTGACAGAAATCTATTTCTTTTTTTCATATCAAGAAATAAGTATTTTGCAAAGCAGTTAATGACAAAAATAGCCTTTGATGTAAATAATTGGGCCAGCTTTAATCATGAAGGATATGCTCTGAAATATTCAGGCAGAATATCATTTCTCAATTTCTTTTAAAAAGAGCATTCTAAACAAAAAATGGTATTCGTTTTCAATATAAGGTATAATACAAAGCGGGCAAAGGCGATCGTCCATTTTATGACTTGCATGTGATGTATATAAACCGTATTCTACCATCAAATTGTGATAAGAGCAGGAAAGTAAACAGGGGCATTCAACATAATCTTACAATGAACGGAGAAACGAATCAAGAAGTAGAAAACCACAAGCACTTAGATTTAATTTGTCCCTTCAAAGCATCTGTTACTGGGATAATCACATAAACTCTGTGAAAGTTAGTCCGTTGATTAACTGCTAAAAAAGTCTGTAATATCGTCTACCACGTAAACTTTGAAAATCATCCATAAGTCTTTAGTCTTTTCAAATTTTTATCATTGCAGCCACATTTGAAACAAATTTTACCAAAGAACAAAGCAACTTACCAGAAAAATTTAATCTAGACGCGTTGAACTAAATATGTGGAGCAGTTCGCGGAACAAGCCGTGACAAACTTTATGAAGGAACTAACCCAAAACCCCTGACGGAACGTAGATTCATATCTAAAGTGACTACTTAATTGTATTTGCGGTGTCTTCCCATTATGACTACTCCCAGTTTGACTACTCCCAGTTTGACTACTCATGTACACAAACACATGTGGGAGCACCCCTACACTTGATAATGGTTACCCCCAGTACCCTTAGAAAAAAATATGTACGACACATATGCATAATAATTTATTGTATTCATTCAAATAACAGATACAACATAACAAGCATATTCATTTTAACATCATTGCATGGTTGACAAGTGTTTTTGCCGTTTGACATTTCAATATATCAAATTTTCAATTTATCAAAAAACCTGTTGATACACCATTCAATCGGTTTGATCAACAGTTATTGTGTGCACATGTTGTGCATATTCAAATGTACCACAAAAATGTATACATCCAATCTGGTATTTAAAAATATGATATAATGATATGTACCTTGGACCCTCCTCAAATGTATAGTTGGCAAACTGGGATTAATCAACTATAGTGGTACAGTACATTACAAGGAGAAGGGGTGAGGCAGTATCGGTTTGTGCACATGAGTAGTCAAACTGGGAGTAGTCAAACTGGGAGTAGTCATAACGGGAGTAGACCGTATTTGCGGACCTAAACATTAGGCTATAATCTTCGATCCAAATGGCTCAAGAATCGGTCAGATTATCCACCCTCACCTCAGACTCCGCTTTAGTGATTTAAATGCCGATAGGTTTGAAAGGCACATCATTGACAGCCCCGCGTGCTCATGTGGTCACCCAATCGAAAATGCTATACGTGATTTGTTCATAAGTACTCCGGTTATTGTGACCAATCCATTCATGGATGTATATTTTCATAAATAGATATGTCTACATATATATTCAGTAGACACTTGAACTATGTACATTCCCTTCACACAGACAACCAATAAGATGAAAAGATGTGTGATACTAGAAAATAGCCATTGCAGACCTATCTGGGTAACACATTAGATAAGCTACCTTGTTCTCAGTTAATGTTTTTTATCTTACATTTCTTAGTCTGCCCACAGTTTTAGATAGATTGGAGGCAGAACAAGGGTAGACCAATTCAGAAAACGATTTCTTGGGTTCGAACCAAGAAGGGACTCATCAACTAATGTCCTGACAAGTGAGGCTTTAGTGAAATGCATTACACCAAGCTGCGAATAGAACTCCAATTAAAACATCTATTCTTCATGATCATATATCATCACATTGTGTATAATTCAAAACTGAAACGTTTTAAAAGTTAAAATCTTGACATTCCAACCAAAACGCGCATTCATGTCATTGTGTATGAGAGAAGTTGAAACTACATTCAGTCCGTTGTTTTATATACACATGGGGATTAATTAAGCTCCACCTAGCTAATCTGGTTCGTGATGATTCCCTGCGTATTAAATATTGTGACGTTTAAATGATGTCCAGTGTGAATGGTATGTCCTTGGCCAAATGTTAAGTTTGGGAACATCACCCTCGGAGTGTACACAAGAGGAAGAGCATGAAGCTGGGACATCACCCTCGGAGTATACACAAGAGGAAGAGCATGAAGCTGGGACATCACCCTCCGAGTGTACACAAGAGGAAGAGCATGAAGCTGGGACATCACCCTCCGAGTGTACACAAGAGAAAGAGCATGAAGCTGGGACATCACCCTCCGAGTGTACACAAGAGGAAGAGCATGAAGCTGGGACATCACCCTCCGAGTGTACAAAAGAGGAAGAGCATGAAGCTCGGACATCACCCTCCGAGTGTACACAAGAGGAAGAGCATGAAGCTGGGACATCACCCTCGGAGTATACACAAGAGGAAGAGCATGAAACTGGGACATCACCCGCCGAGTGTACACAAGAGGAAGAGCATGAAGCTCGGACATCACCCTCGGAGTGTACACAAGAGGAAGAGCATGAAGCTCGGACATCACCCTCCGAGTGTACACAAGAGGAAGAGCATGAAGCTGGGACATCACCCTCCGAGTGTACAAAAGAGGAAGAGCATGAAGCTCGGACATCACCCTCGGAGTGTACACAAGAGGAAGAGCATGAAGCTGGGACATCACCCTCGGAGTATACACAAGAGGAAGAGCATGAAACTGGGACATCACCCGCCGAGTGTACACAAGAGTAAGAGCATGAAGCTGGGACATCACCCTCCGAGTGTACACAAGAGGAAGAGCATGAAGCTGGGACATCACCCTCGGAGTGTACACAAGAGGAAGAGCATGAAGCTGGGACGTCACCCTCCGAGTGTACACAAGAGAAAGAGCATGAAGCTGGGACATCACCCTCCGAGTGTACACAAGAGGAAGAGCATGAAGCTGGGACATCACCCTCCGAGTGTACACAAGAGGAAGAGCATGAAGCTGGGACATCACCCTCCGAGTATACACAAGAGGAAGAGCATGAAGCTGGGACATCACCCTCCGAGTGTACACAAGAGGAAGAGCATGAAGCTGACGTACCCATTTGCAGCTGTGTACAAATGTATAAAAGAGAGAAAAGTGCTGATAATGATCTCAGAAATGACAGGTTGCCTTCAATCACGCGTAAGACTAGAAAAACATGACATAAAATAGTCTCTTTTTTATCTCAATGAGGAAATGAGTTATGTATCATTAAGATTTCAAAGCGTTGTAATGATAACTCTCACGAATAAAGTAATATTTAACATTGAATAATAATATTATTGACTGTCATAGACGAGAACATTTATAGCGTATACATCAAAGACGTAATGATGTAACACTGCACTAAGCAGAATTTATTACTTACTCTATTGCTGTAAGGAATAAAGGTTTCTCGCAACCTATTTGTACTTAATGTCGGTATATACGTCCAGGGGGTGGCGCTGAATATTCTGAAAAAAGAGTATCATTTATGAATAAGATACAAAGAGACAATGTGGAAAGTGAACGCAGCCGTGTAATCGCTTGTTGTGAGCTGGTAAATCCACAGATTTGCAATGAACGGCAATGTTTATCAATGACGACGCCATTAAATAAAATTAATCCGATTTTTTGTAAGGACGAGGACTTAATTGTTTGCCTTTACGAAAACAAATGTGTTAATCTCTTCATCTGTTGCAAAAGCGGAAGTTTCCATATGACCTGGTCAGTCGGCCATGAACTGGACAGGGGTCAGTCCGGAGCGTGACTCCGGGATCGTAAACACTGAGTATCAATAACATCATCAGAGAGCTCGCTGTATAATAAGCGATTAGTCAACACAGCAACAGTCATCGATAGCATCAGAGCACGCCGCTACATCTGTCCACACAGACCGGTCAGCACGCGTCTCCGAGTGCGAGGTCCACTATCTGGCAAATAGACCATGTGCTGTCTGAACTTAAGGAAATTTGCCATGTCTTTAAGTGAATAAAGCGTATAAGCCTGTAAAAGGGAACCTTGTCTCTATGATGTACCAAGGACGTGTATAGACCTATTATATAGGCCTATTTAAATCCTTGGATATACTAATACCCTTGTAAACGTATGTCCAGCTCCCAAGCACACAGTGGATGTGACACGATACTATACTGGGTACCTTCCACATGTTCCACACAACGACATCCACATTCTAGATCAATTTTTCTTTTCACTTCACTGAATACAACTTATTGTCCCGTTCACCTTGAATCGACATTCTAGATCTGTCTCCAATTACAATGATTACCTGTACATATCGGATCTAACACTGTACACTTTTGCTAACCATAGATTGCTCAGATAGAAACTGATGTGCTTATGCTTAGTTTAAAAATCAGTAGAAATGTAAGACTTGGTTAAAATCGCCTAATTAGCTTAATTTCCTGTTCATCCAAGGGTGTACATATGATCAATGGAGGGTATGGTACAGTGGATGTTAACCCTTGGGTGATCAGAAAAAGAAGAGCTTAGATGAATTTATGAAATATAAAGTGGTATGATGGATGTGATTAAAACTATCTAAAGGATAGACAGATAATGTACAAGATAAGTTCATACATTTTGGCAAGCAGCATCAGCGCTCGCAACTACCCAATGACTATTTTTATTAAATTACATTTATTACTAAAATTCTCCCCAGAGTAATCACCACATCTTTCCACAAAAGGAAATGTTGTCACCTGATGTTAGTTAAGTGACCGTTTGGGGTTACCTCAAAGACCTCCACTTTAGTGACCAGTTGGGATTAGTTCAGTAACCTCCATTAAAGTGGCCTGTCGGGGTAACTTCGTAACTTCATTGACATCCAGTTAAGTAACCTGTTGGGGTAACTTAAGTGAACTCAAGTTAAGTGACATTTTGGGAATACTTCAGTGACCTCAAGTTAAGTGACATTTTAGGAATACTTCAGTGACCTCCATTTAAGTGACCTGTTGGGGTTACTTCAGTGACCTCCAGTTTAGTGACCAGTAGGCGTTTCTTCAGTGACCTCCAGTTTAGTGACCTGTTGGGATTAGTTCAGTGACCTCCAGTTTTGTAACTTGTTAGGATTAGTTCTGTGACCTCCAGTTCAGTGACCACTTGGGGTTACCTTAGAGACCTCCAGTTAAGTGACATGTTTAGTTACTTCAGTAACCTCCAATTAAGTGAGGTCAGGTGATATGGTGTTAAACGCCGCTTTCAAGAGTATTTCACTTCTTTGGCGGCTGCTAGTATTATTGCAGGAAGAAAGCCCGCAACACCATTGTGGCCATGCATTGCGGTGAAACCTGCGAGCATCGGCTTGAAATAGCGAACCATGTGTGGCAGTGCACTGAATTTCAGTGTAGCATTGTACCCGAACCTGACTGCGTGTAGAACAGTTCTCTACTGCAGACATAGTTGCCGAACCCCTGGCGGGATTCGAACCACGAACCTCTTGATCCGAAGCCGAACGCGCTAACCACTTCCAATTTAGTGACCTGTGAGGTCTTCCTCAGTGACCTCCAGTTTAGTGACCAGTTGGCGTTACTTAGTGACCTTCAGTTTAGTGACCTGTTGGGGTTTCCTCAGTGACCTCCAGTTTAATGACCAGGTGGGATAAGTTCAGCTACCTCCAGTTTAGTAAACCAGTTGGGTTACTCCAGTGACCTCTAGTTCAGTGACCTCCTTCATTGCAATTGACTTCAACATTAGTGACCAGTTGGGATGACATATTATATCAACTAAACAATACAGAAACATGTACAACTTGGTTAAGATTTTCACAAGTTTTGATTTCTTGCACCCGAAATTGAATAAACCATGTCACCACACAAAAAGGAATTTTTTAGAGATAACAAGACAAAAACATCTCCGCCGCACATAGCAATCAACCAATTGATTTGACCATTGTGTAGTTTTACAATACCTGCAAACAGTAGTAAGTCTGTGTGTATGAGAACATAGTTGGGGTGTATTTGGAGGGGCGTTTCGTTCACGCATATTTTATGCAAGCCAGCTATCAACAGCTTTACTTCTCACACGCTGTAGTACAAGTGATACCGGCCGAAATGTCCAGTTGTCTAGCTCTGACCCGTGTGGACAGTGGTCAGTATCCGGCCAGAGGGAGGTCGGAGCCAGATGGAGGGGTGGCCGGACCAGGTTGCGACTTACAGCCTCAGCGACCGGTGGACAATAGCCAGGATCAAAGTTCATTGAACTGAATGTCCGCACACAAAAGCACAGTTGTCAGTTGTCCTTAGCCATTGTCTTGTAAACTTTAAGCGTGCCCAACTATTCATCTTCTCTTGGCTAGCGGTAACAATGCTTAGGAGCTTTGTCCCTGTGGAAGTGATCGCTGAAGCGTAAGTGCTCTACGTTGTCTATTATGTGGGCAGCTGCACGCGACTCAAGCCTAATTGTTTAATCAATGTCCATCATACCCTTCAAGATAAAACTGACCGACATTAGCCCAGATTTTTGTTAAAACCTGTAAAAGAAGGTACCTACTGAAAATCAACGTGTGGTTTATTTTCATGATGTTGAATCAAAATGCATGAAGGGTTGCACTCTATTTCGACTACCAAAAACAACCTTAGTTGTGCAAGAGCATACATAATGAAAAATGAGAATATCGTTTTCATTTTGAGGTTGTCATACGAGAAAGTCCGTGGGTGGAGAAATGGAGGGATACGGAGATTCTGTTTTTGTTTTTTAAGTCTTAACGAGCCTCTTTGTCTGCGAGTCTGTCTTGCATATATGTGAGTGTGTGTCTGTTCAATAAAATATGAGTGTGTATGTGTCTGCTCAATAAAATATGAGTGTATCTATGTGTCTGCCCAGGAAAATATGAGTGTGTCTATGTGTCTGCCCAGTAAGATATGCGTGTCTAAGTTTCTGCCCTGTAAATAATGAGTGTGTCTGTGTGTCTGTCCAATAAGATATGAATGTGGCTATGTGTCTGCCAAGTAAGATATGAGTGTGTCTATGTGTCTGCCTAGTAAAATATGAGTGTGTCTTTTTGTTTCATCATCTGCTTGTATGATGTTAGATAAGATACGATCAGACCAGACCAGATAACCTGTATTGTCCCACAAGGGAAATGTGTTATGTATGGTTACAATACTAAAGCAGTGTGGAGGTAACTCGTACAAGTATGATTCAAAACAATACACAGTTAGCGTCGAATATTTCAAGAAAAGAGTGCTGAATGCTGCTCATAAGAACTGCCGATAGCTACAATAGGATCTTAGAAGCAATATGAATATTTCCGATTCTCTTTATTTAAGCCTACCATTGTATAATCAGCAAACTTGATGGTAAAACGTGAATCAACATTTCATTACAAAAATAAAGAAGAAAGCCATTTGCGTATAAGATAAACAAAGTTGGTGAAAGCATACGACCCTGTGGTGCACCAGTAGATGAATTACAAAAAGGAATGTATCCATTTAATGCTGTTTGAGTTCACATTTATATAAGAAAGTTTATCTATTAACATATGAGGTTCAATTGTAATGATTCAATTGGCTGGAAAAAATCAACAAACATTATTGGGAAATAAGAACCATAACTTTTCATGTGCTTATCGATATGATTTGAGTGTGTGATTGTTTCATGATCTACTCCACGCAGTGCTGTTTAAGCAAGTTGAAATGGGTCTAAAAACGTCAATCACACCATTTAAGTTCTTAACTATTTGTTCTGGTCACTTTATAGCAACAGAAGTGAGCGCCACTGGCCTAAAGTTATTATCAACGGAGGGTTTTGGCAATGGGATAATATTTTCCAAAGAATTTTGACATCTAATTTGAATAAGGATTTGGTGATCTAATGATAGTTGATACCAAAAGATATTTAAATATCGGCCAGTTGAACTACTCACTCTTTACCAAGCAGGTTTACGGTTCTATAGGCTCTATTTCAATCAATCTTGGCAAAAGAATCGAGCACATAATCTTTTAAAATAATGGATATTGGATATTCAACCTCTCACATCTTTTAATTATCTGTTTGATATGTGTGTATCTATGTTTGCCCTGTCGGCATCATCTGTCAGTATAATATGAGTGCACCAATTGTTGCCCTGTCGGCATCATCTGTCAGTATAATATGAGTTTATCTATGTTTACCCTGTCAGCATCTTCTGTCTGTGTGATATGTGTTTATCTATGTTTGCCCTGTCGGCCTTCACCTGTCAGTATAATATGAGTGCACCAATGGTTGCCCTGTCGGCATCATCTGTCAGTATAATATGAGTGTACCAATGGCTGCCATGTCGGCATCATATGTCTGTATAATATGAGTGTACCAATGGTTGCCATGTCGGCATCATCTGTCAGTATAATATGAGTTTATCTATGGTTGCCCTGTCGGCATCATCTGTCAGTATAATATGAGTGTACCAATGGTTGCCATGTCGGCATCATCTGTCAGTATTATATGAGTGTACCAATGGTTGCCATGTCGGCATCATCTTTCAGTGTGATATGAGTTTATCTATGTTTGCCATGTCAGCATCATCTGTCAGTATAATATGAGTGCACCAATGGTTGCCATGTCGGCATCATCTGTCAGTATAATATGAGTGTACCAATGTATTTGTCTGTTCGGCATCATCATGTTTCTGTGTAATGTCTGTGTCTGTCGTGCACCATCTGTGTGTGTGATATATGAGTATATATGTCTGCCCTTCATCATATACCTGTGAAATACAAGTGTGATTATGTGTCTGCCCTGCATCATATATCTGTGTAATATAAGTGTGATAATTTGTCTTACCTTCACCATATATCCATGTAATATAAGCGTGTCTATGTGTCTGCCCTACATCATACACTTGCGCAATATGAGTGTCTATGTGTCTGCCCTGCATCATGTGTCTGTGTAATATGCGTGTTATGTGTCTGCCGTGCACCATCTGCGTGTGTGATATATGTGTGTACATGTGTCTGTTCTAGACCTTATATCTGTGTAATATATATGTGTCTGTCCTGCATCATCTGCTTCTGTGCCATGAATGTCAGTTGAGCTGGCAGCACGTCAGGGAGGGTGCAGCTGTAAACTCACTGAGACTCACAGGGCGGTTATCAGATGAAACACTTCCCGTGGCGCGCTGTATCGTTCACAGCCTCCTCCACCGTGTATGCAATATGAAGCTCCCTCTCAGAGCCGGGAGTGTGGATCGTCTCCCTCCTCCCCTCTCTATAGCCGTTTTCATCCCCAACTCATATCTCATTCTCAGTCATGTTGAAGCTTTGATTGTTTTCGCCTGACAAATGCCTTCTTAATGTGTGAAAGTCGATGTGTTACATTTCAAGTCTCTGAGAGTGTATCGTTACTCGCCTATACACTGTGTCGTGGCTGAATGGGCCACTTGTGTTTGCAAATCAATGTCTTTTGAATAGGTATTACCTTTCATATATGTTTGAAAGAAAACTCAGATGTCTGAAGACCCACTTAAACTTCTCTCAACATTACTCCTTCATGTACGCAGTATCGTCATAACAGCTTGCAGGAACAACGCCATGTGTTAAGTTTATCTGACATATGTTGTGACTAATCGCTTTGTATAACTCAGCTCACCAATTAACTCCGCGAAGCCGAGAGGCAACAGAAGAGATCGTATTGTAAACTGCGGATCGTCTGACGATATGTTGTGACGTCAGTGCCATTGTCATATAGTGACACTCGTCGGCCGACATGGTGCTGGACAGTTGGCGCTAAAGAGCGCACCGATATCCGGAACTAAAACACACGGACAATCCCACCCCACACGTGAACACACGGGCACACACAACGATCAGTGTAGTTCAACACGTGCGACTTTCCAAAGACTTAACTCGACCAGTGGTCAGCGTATGACGTCACGGCAAGAGCTAGTTCTAACTGCAGAGGGATGCTGTAAACACAAGCATCAACCGTGTTACAACCGTGTAGAACCCTGACAGACCGGCGGACCACTGCCTCTTGAGGTGGCCAACCCGACTAATCATACACCAACTGCTCTCCCATCAAGAAAATAATTTTACACTTACACTACTTTGTGAACGCTGTTATCAGTTTAGCTCATTTGGTCACAGATGTTATAACCGTCCGAAAGAATCACATCGATCCTTCGCCAATATAAACAAATTATAATAGAAAAGCATATGAATATGCATTCAGGAGTACATGTTAACATGAATTGTGACACCAAACTTGTTATATATGTAATGTTATGTGTTGGATGTAATGAGAAATTTATCGGGAAAACAGAACAAAAATTAAAGAGGGGAATGAACCTTCATCGATCCCACATTAACCAGCCCAGAAATCGAACTATCCCTCTCAGTGAACATTTAGATAAATATGGTAATGGCAAGTTCAAAGTTTTCCCGATATATAAACTCAATTATAACAATGATGATGATTTACTTTTGAAAGAATCATATTTCATTCGTAAATATGCGCCAAAATTAAACGGCAAAACATGATATTGCTTACATCACAATTGGTGTCAGTTACTGCATTAAACAGCCTGATGAAGCAGTTACATCCGGACAACGTTTGCCAAAGATAATTCAACTTCATCTTCTTTTATTTAACTATATAAAGAAAAAACATTTGTTGAAGAAAATCAAGATGATTTATTTCACATTTATGAAAACGAAAAATTCACAAACACTACTCTCAGGTGTAAATAGATGAAAAAAAGTTATCCGAGAATTAATTAGGTACATAATCATATTCATATTTGCTGACAAGCGCTTTCTGCCTTCTTCAGGTAAGATTTTGAATAATGATTATAAGATTTGGAAACGGGCATTTTTGCCAGTGCATAAATTACATTTTGATAACATTAAGCTTTTAGAAACAAAAGAAAGCAGATTTATCAAAATGTTTTCACCAAGGTTAAATTCTATAACTTATTGCTTTGCTGTACATGAATATCTCATTTTATTACTCGCCCGTGTAAGATACTGCAGTTTATTATGTTTTTAATGGTGAAATATGCCATTTATGAGTGAAAATAAAATCCGTATTTTCACTGAGTGAAATAATAATCATGGTATTCTACTCAGTGAAATAACGCAACAATCATATGACGTCATCTGTGACGTCAAGAAACAATTCAATGACGTCATGCAACGGCCGCGCTAGCGAAGCGATTTAGCTACTCCATTCATATAGTTAAGGTCATTTACGGGGTTTTTGGAAACATAATAAATAGAACATTTGACATTTCTCGTCGAATACCATGTATATCTCATCTCGTGAAGTAGAAAATCATATATTTACACTCGTGGCTGCACCACTCGTGAAAATATCATTTCTACTTCACTCGATGAGATATTCATGGTATTCGACGAGAAATGTCAAATATCCTCTATGTAATATCTTTACGGCGATATTAGACTAGTGTAATACCGCTGCACGTATGACATCATGACATTGTGTGGTTGTGAGGTCACAATGTTGACATTGCCGTCACAATGGAGGCCAAGTCGCGGAAATGTTTCGTTCAAGACACTCTCGGCAATCATGCTTGATTAGTGAGTCAAGTAATAAACAGAATACTAAACTTACTTCAAATTAATACTATTTTTTATCAAACTCGTTAATGATTTGGTATCAAACTCGCTTTCGCTCGTTTTATACTTAATCATTTACTCGTTCAATAAAAATAGTATTTAATGGAAGGTCGTTAAGTATCCTCTATTTATCATCCAAAACTGTGTTCCACAGGAGATATGGCTTGTGGAAGTGATATCTACTATGAGATTTCGTTTTGACAGTAGATTGTGAACAGTGCCGTGTTACAGTTAAGTTCATGACATCACAATTGAAACATCATCAAGTAATGACATCACAATGCTATGACATCATAAACATGATGACATCACAGTGATGTGACATCACCTCACTTAGAGTCTAAGAATAGGCAGTGTTCAGAAATATACATTTTTCACGGAATGGAAATGAAAAATAATCTTGGATGATAAATAGAATCTAACACTGGTATCTTCTGATATCAGATATATCAACACTCGTTGATAAAAGTAAAATTATCCTCGGCAAGCCTCCGATATTTGTAACTTTTATCAACTCGCGTTGATATGTTTGGTATCAGTAGACACTTGGGTGAGATTCTCTATTTATTATATAATAAGCAATGAAATACTGGGATTTATCAGTGAAATAAACCTTGTATATGGTCACAGTAGCGATATAATATGTTGTCACTGGTGACAGTAGCGATATAATATATCGTCACTGCTGGTGAAGATTCCAGGGCCTCTTTGTGCTGGGACTACTTTTAGGGTTAAGAAATGTTTATAGACATCATAAACACTAAAAATCAACAAAATTAGAAAGAATTTATATAATAAATAGAATATTTTATTAACTTTATCAAATACGATGTTTATCTCATCGAGTGGTGGGGTTGGAGCTGATATTTTCACGCTAGTGTGACCACATACGAGGTTTATTTCACTAATAAAAAATCCCAGTATTTCATTGCCTATTATATAATAAATAGAGGATATTTGACATTTCTCGTCGAATACCATGGATATCTCATCGAGTGAAGTGGAAATTTCTATTTATTAAATATCCTGTATGTATTTTGACGTAAGAATGTAATGACGTCATGTTGTACACAACGACGGTGCTAACAACACATTATCCGTCTAATGTATATGGCCTGAAGAGGCTCGTTAAAATGGATCGTTTTTACTTCTAACTTCATATATTTCAATATTTAATACATGGGAGCTGAACAACAATCAGAGATCTTATGTCAGAGAAATATGATATAATTAACTGCAGAAAGATAAGTTAATATAGTGATGCTGTGGGAATGAAAGGTTAAATCGACTTCATTCACCTTCACATGGTGATAGCATATTTTGTCACCATTCTCTTTGCAAAAGTAATTATATGGGATATATTCATAAATTATAACTGAAACGTGATGTTACTTAAGTTAGCATATAAAAATCTTGGTTCTTCTGCCAAAGCTACTTGATAAAAACAACAATGTTGATAACAAGATAACTTTAAAAATCTGCTGTAAAGCAAAATAAGGAAATAACTTAGGTTTTTGGTTTTTTTAAATTTCATCCGGTGATCGTCAATTATTGACAAGAAGGCTTTGATATTACGGTTTGCATATAATTAGTTTGATACTTTAGTTTTCAGTGCGTTGAGATAACATTCCTCTGAGATGTTGAGGGTCATTACATTAACTTTTCTTTCTACAGTTAATTATATCATATTTCATATAGTTTTAATACTCTCCTAAATCATCAATGGTCATGTAGCCTAATCTTAATGCGTTTTATCTTATGAACTATGTAAGCAGTTTAAAAACGAATGATATGTTACTGAAACTAATGTCGTCAGGTGAGTGATGCTGTCATACGGAGCTTCTCGTCTACTGCAATCCATCATTTGTAAGACTTCTGCTTACCGTTTATTTGGTAATATTCGCGTGAAGACGTTAACCCCATTCCCTCCCCGCCTCTCCCTGCCCCCCCCCCCCCCCCCCCCACCCGTTCACCCCCTTTGTGACTCAACCAGCACCCTTGGCCATTTTACATGCCTTTCATATAGCTCGATACCGGAACAAAGTCCGGTCATTTCCGCTTTTCTTCGGTTATTTCCGATTTGCGAAGACAAAGAAATGATTACGTTTCAAGTTGCCATCCCCAAGAAAGCAAAACATTGCTTTGGTGTTGTTCGCCAAGCGAGCCGTCTACTCTATAAAGGAGGGGTAGTTGGGGGGAGACAGGTAGGGGAGTTAGACCGAGGGTGGCACTACTTGCACGATCAGAGCTGTCTCCAAGGAATGGACCAAACAATACCCATTTCCTCGTATCGCCTTTCAAACATCTCGCCCTCTTAATTAAATATAGAACACGTTTTCAAACATTTGATATGATTTTCTGAAACTACTTCCGTGGAACTATCGACCGCGGACGGCGTTATAGCCCGTGTTCCGGTGTGCACCCACCCCCATCCCCTATCACACACTGCCGTTGTGCCTTGGAGTGAGGAGTAAATACGATCATTATCACAATATTATTCACATTGTTTTGTAAACGAAAAAAAATCTGATTGATGGAATTCTGTTTTGGAAGAAAGTATTTCTTTGGTCCAAGCAACATTCTTAATTTATAAGATGTCTTCCAATAAATGTTAGAGAACGCAAGACCGAAGATTTGGTATTGTCTTCAATATAGTGTTTAAAATGACTCCTTATTCATATATATATATATATATATATATCTATATTCAGACACAATGTCTCTTTAAAGGCTTGACAATTTGAGGGGTATTTACAACTCGTGATGCTGATAAGCAGTGACCCCTTTATGTGAACATGAGTAAAGCAGTCACTATGAGATGCAAAGAAATCATTACAACCATGGGCAATCATGCGTAAAAAAGAAAAGATAAGATAATACTTTAGTGCCTAATATTAATGATATAGATATTATTTAATCTAACTACCAAAAAGTTGGGATCGTCTTTACATCGAGAATTTCAAAAAATATTAATTTTGCTTAAGAAGATTTGAAAATATTAAGACAAAGCGCCATTAACCTAAGCCTCAGATTATTTGTAGGTTTTTAATTTTATCTTAAGCCTTTGTGCTTCTTTTGTAAATGCTTACTATTCTTTTACGGGATAGCGCAGTTGTTAGCGCACTCGGCTCCGGGTCAAACGGTCCGGGGGATTCGAATCCCAGAAGGGGCTCGGTAACTTTGTCTGCAGTTGAGAAGTGTTCAACATGCAGTAAGGTTTGGGTGAAATGCTACCCTTAATTTCAGAGCAGTAGCTAACCGCCTTTGGTTTGATAGGTCCAGTCGATGCTCGCAGGTTTCACCGCAATGCGGGTGCGTGGCTTTCCTGAAAAAATACTAGCAGTCGTGATTTATCATTATAAGATTTTATGATGCTCATTCAAAATCTAAGTTAAAAATTCAATTTTAATTGAACATAAATACTGTTGGCTATTCACAATGAAGTGTGTTAGACATTAAACACTGTTTCTTTGTTCGCTATTTAATATTCTTATTTTACAGTCTGTTTTTTTAAACACGGTGATCAAGACTGGTATATGTTACATATGGTGTATTTTTTAGTTTTCGAGTAAGTATAATATGCCAATTTGAGACAATCAAAAAGCATTAGATTAACATTAATGCTACCGGCTATTTTGGCATATATATTGCAGACAAGGCAGCCGGATAAAATACCTTCCTCTATGACAGTTGCTCTCAGGGAGAGAGGGAACTTGGACAAATCTGATAATC
The DNA here is from genome assembly GCA_921293015.1 of Phorcus lineatus. NCBI lineage: Eukaryota > Metazoa > Mollusca > Gastropoda > Trochida > Trochidae > Phorcus > Phorcus lineatus. Next base: position 12,951,901 of record OV121090.1, read on the forward strand.
GGCCGTCCATCTAAAAATATCAAAATAGGGAACAAGCTGTATCTACAGTTAATCTGACGGACGTATCATTCTTTGTTTGTGCTCGCTTCTTCTCTAAAACGGTTGAAGGGCTTACAAAGGTGTTTTTACTTTCTGCAGATCTGATTAGGGACCAAACAGAAACAGAAAGTGTACTAATGACAATCATGTAACAAATAAGTGAGATCGCCAATAACTTATTAAGATTTTTAATTTGAAATATCCAGTGCTCAAAACTTCGAATACGTTTAGTAGGTTGCCTGCACAATGAAATTGTAATAACGGTAAAAATCCCGAATTCTGAAAGTTATGTTTGTTATAACCTATTAAGTTCAGATTCAAGAAAATCTTTAAACGGTTTTAAAGATATGGAAAAACCTATAAACTACGAATCATCAATGATGGCTAAAATGCAGAACGGAACTTACTTCAATAAGTATCGGGGTGTTTGCAAAGTACGATGGTAACTCTTGATGCAGGATATTTGTAATTACAAAACAAAGACACACCTTGACTTCTGCACTGCTTCAACCACGAGAAAGAAACCTGCAGCTGTCACGCACTCGCGGGCCCAAATGGTTTTTACTGGTAACTCGTGAGCATTTTACGTGCGACTCTTTCAGTACTGACCGTACCATATCAACTTGTTGTTCCACTTTACAGTAAAAATCATTATTCATAAGGTTTTCTTATTTGGAGAGGATCTTAGAGTAGGTATAAATATGGGTTCTGGAACAACGAAACCAAAACGTATATTTTCATTATCCAACACAATACACACTTCGCAGTTTTTCTCTGTAATGACAAAATAAGCTTCTCTCACCGCTGATACAAAACTCCCTATTGATACCTACCGCATTCTCTCATTTAACTATTAGCAACACTATTAATAGGTAATAGATTCAAATCTCCCGCTATCAATATTCAATTGAGCATAAATTACGCTTAGCATATGGTGACTGTAAAATTTATTTGAAACTCCTTCAATAGTCAGTAACTGTTGTGTACAGTTTTGATTTTAAGATTATTAAATGATTTAGTCATTCTTTCAAACCAAGCGTTTTGGGTTTTGAATAGCATCAAAACTCCTTTCATCTATTCAGCAGGCACATTTATATCAATATTCCTCACTGCATTTCTTTTATCAACTGGTATCATACGATGACGAAGTATACGATCAATAGTATATAGACAATGGACAGTTATAGAAAGAAGGAATTTCACGCGCCAAATCTTGCTCTGTTACTTAGTAGTTTTTTAATGCAATGTTTTTAATTTCATATTTCATTTCATTATACCCTATAATAACTTGTTTATATTCATTAAATGTTCATATTCTAATCTACTTCCCAAAGCAGCCTGGTAGAAAGGCATGGGCCTCTCAAAATCAAGTTCCTAGATTATCTGCTATTGCTTTATGTTGAATCACATTTGAATCATTTCGAAGTGCCACCCCAATCTGGTTACATTTCGATTTCCAATACCATGCTAATGTAAATTATTTCTTTCCTGTGTAGATATCCAAAGCTCCATATAAATGTGATAAATATCACTATCATCAATTGACAATTCTACATAACTACTAATTTTAACAGTGATTTTCGTTATCATAGCTCGACCAATCTTTTGTACTAAGATACTGTCTTCATATTTTGCACCATCTGATGTTAAGAATATATCAAAAGCCAAGCGGGCTCTTCCTGGAACGATTACATCCTGACTTCCAAAATTAGGAAAACGAACCAACAGTTGTTTATTTTGGTTGATAGTACTAGGGTTATTTGTTATTTTGGTGAAGAATTAGCTGTTGGTGGACATGAAGAGTCTGATGAAGTGGATAACCACAGATCCAGAAGTAGATACAATTCTTCCTGGTGATCGTCTGAATGAAGGTTTGAAATATATGCATCAAATATTTAAGAATGAAGCCACCTTATTCATTGTTGATAACTGCAGTGCAGAAAAGGATACTAGTAACACAAAAAAAGGAAGGATGAGCTCCCGAGCTTTCTCGTGTGTGTGGATTATTTCACAGAAATACAACTCAACGATACTGACTGATTATATAGAACTGGGATAGAAGGGTGGCTTTGTTTAAGTGTAAAAATAAAGATAATTTTGATGACTGTTTAAAGGAAAACTATGTTATCAAAACAAAAGCTGAGAAAGAAAATGTGCGAAAACAACTGGCTCAAAATAAATATGCAAAGATGGTACTTTGAACAGATTACCCAACGTCATAAACAAACTATTCTGCTTTTGAATATATAACTCAATCTCTCAGTTAGAAGAAATGGTGATATATCATTTGATCAGGTACGTATCTATGTATTTTCACCGATTTATTTTACACGGTATAAGTATTGGTGATGCAAAACAGCTCGGGATTTTAGTCTATTAGCAAACTTTGAATATTGTCCTATTACGTATTACATCCAGATTTAATGCATCGGTGCATAAATTACGTCCGCATTTTTTTGATTAACTTAACAACCTGAATGTGTACAAAATTACCAATTAACACTTATGGTAGAATACTCAGCCAGTGAAAACATCGCATGCATGAATAACATATTTTTCAATTGGTACAATTGCTAAATATGACGAATGTGCATGATGTGTAAAGATGATGCAAAGTGCATATTAGAAAAAAGTGTAGCTTTCCGAAAGCATATGAAAATATCTGAGGAACGCTAAATAACTTTTGAAACGACATCGCTGGTTGCACAACTAACTTCGATTGCATCCTTGCAACAAGGCTTCTACATTTCTAGACCGAGAAACGCTTGTATTAGGACAGTGGTCGTATCTGAATTTATGAAGGAACTACATCTGTTGGGAGTAAATGGCATAACCTGTGCATAATCAAATCATACGCGCCTAATTTGATGTGCGACAGTGCCGCAAAGTCTATACACCGACGTTTGATGTAGGTCCCATGCTGTTATCAAACACCATACTGCCACACTCTTGCCGTATTTTAGATACACAGTCAGAAAATATTTAATTTGAAAAGCATTGATTGAATAGTTTTTTAACTTATAAACATTTGATACACTATTCTTAAAATCTAGGATTGCCGGGGAAATGTACATACCTGTCATGTTCTGTCTTGTAAGCACTAGATAGATCTCATAAGTCTCTTAGAATCGACGCTACAACAATAGGTATTATTCCCTCATCATTGGCTTATTCATCCTTAAGGTGAGGACACGTTGGAATCCTGTCCCACGTAATCTTCAATAATTTCATGTATGCATTTAACAGTAACAGTCACGATAAAAACTTGTTGTCATGTTTATAACAAGTTGTAGCACTGATGTCGCCACACGATCGTGCTGTACATGTGCACTCGCTACCTCCCTCCCTTTGGGTTCACGTTGGGGCTGCCAGTTTGATGCAGTCGCATCAACGTTCTGTACTTAGGTAATCTGTTAAAAGTGTTGTCAATTCGTGTCAAACGCCCTAAAGGATTCGTTTGTAGCGCCATATTTGAAGCGCTCATAAATATGTCAGAGTTACCCCCCTTAGACCGGCTGTCTGATTCATCCGTATCCAGTCTTATTCATTATCCGGGTCATGAATCCATTCACCGGTCAATCGTGAAAATACAGCTCTTACATCATTTAATTAACCTTAAGTATCTCTATAAAATTCTATTTAGTTTAAGTCAGACCAATAAGATACACTTTTTGAATTGTTTGACTCAGATATGCCAAACGTTATCATTGGTGTCAACTTTCAAGGAGAACTGCTGCTGATAAAAACCTAAAAAGTCTAACTGTTCTGTCGCGGTTTTGAAAAAAATATAAGGGACAATGGACCGCTGCTGGCGCTTGAGCAAAAGGCACAAGACCCTACATATCGATATACGTTTATATACAAATCTATTAAAGATATTTACAAGGTGAGACACAATCGGTTATGCTCTAGGACCGGAAATGGCAACACTAGTCCTTTGCACTGTGCACTTCGGGAATTCGCAGAATGATCCCAGTTAGACTGTTTAAAAGGCAATCTAGAAGTTCCAGTGAATGAATGTGTATTTTTGTATATACAACTTCACTCAGAAACGATGTTCTGGTATAGACACTACCGTTATCGAACATATGGAATATTGAGGTAAAGTGGTTTAAATACTACGCAACGCAATTTTTTCCAATATTTCGATCGAGGGAAAAAAAACTACCCTTATAATAACAAAACCAACTGACTCGAATCGACAGTATTCAGCGAGACACGTGTCCCTGGTCATGGTGCATCATCATAGAACAGTAATGGCGCCTTCCTTTCAACCCTTATTGGCTCATAACTGTCATTTTTAAAATAACATTTTTTCATTTACTTTAATACATTGACCATCAGTAAATTATCACATGAAGGCCCTATGTGCAAAAGACTTGGTTTTCTCGTTATATCACATTCTCATGTAAATAGAATTTGTCCTAAAGTTCCCACGCGCAGAACTTGTTATAATGTGGTGCGCGTTTTAAGTTCAATCCACATTTGATATGGTCTGAAATTTAAAAAGCATGAAAACAAACGTGAGTACTTTCTTTAACTGTAGTATTTATGTACAAGTAGTTGGCGTCATGTTCAATGTTATGTGTAAAAGGAGGAATGATCAAATACCGGATAGGCAGATGGAACATCATATCACAATAGTTCCCTTGCCGAACCCTTTGTGGGCTTCTGTTACGTAAATTAGTCCGTGGACCCGCTATTGGATACTGTGTTGGGATCCGCTAATCTCTTCATGGGGGCAGTGCTGAAGATCACACGATGTCTCTTGAACTGGGGCGCAGCGCGGAACTTGGCATCTGTACCATGAAACCAGTCTAACAAACCAGTCACTCCGTAGTTAACGTTGTATCTGTCAAATAGCAACACGATATTTAGCTTATTGTCTAACAATGATAATTATCATAATTGTTTTTCATTTATTGTACAACCATAACCGAAAAACATCTTTAGTGGTTATGGTCCAAATTGAAATTCGCATGGCATGACCCTCACTTCAGCCAAGGACTTTTATTATAGAAGGACTTTCTATACAGGTCTTTGCTTCAGCATAATAAAGTCGAGAGAATTCTAATTAATCGAAAGTCAACCATCACAAGTGTATCTATGTGTCCCGATTAACCTCACCATCGATGTACTGATACAAACACGAAGAAGGACCTCCGATCTTCCATTTTTGTCATACACTGACGCAAAGTTTTCTTTGTTTGCTACCCCTCGCCCCCAACAAATATTTGTTTATGTATTCAACGACTTAAACCCGATTATACGTTTAAGTCGTTGAATACAGCAGCCTTACGTGTATAGTGAAAAAATCATTGGCCATTTTAGTGTGAACGCCTTTTAATCATGTGAGATTGAGAAAAAGGAATTCACGTTAGTTGGTACATTCAGTTTAGGATTTCTTCTCTTCAGTTAAAACGATTGTTTTGTGACTGGCAACATTTGTTTCCCTGTTCCTGTGCTGCAGTGCCTAAACATCCTTCCGTTCAACAATCCAGAAAGTATACCTTTTTGACCAAGGGCTGATACCTTCACATTGTTAATCTTACTTGTTCTACTCATGAGACAAGTAAACAGAGACCATATCTAATAGGACGTACCTGAGGTGGTGGAAGTCGTGGAACTCTGGTGAGGTGAGGAGAGGGAGGTGGTACCCAGAGTGGTGGATCAGAGTTGTGAGGGTGGCCACACAGAACCAGGCCCAGGTGACGGGGAGGGGGGAGCCACACACCATCGGTCCCAGTAGCAGAGGTACGATGTTAGAGAGAAGGTACTCCACCGGGTGGGCGTACGTGGCCACGTAACTGAAGGGTGCCGTCCACTCGTGGTGCTGCTTGTGGATCCGTCTGTACAGCGCCGGGTGGTGCAGCAGTCTGCATATACACAATACCTGATACTGGAATATCACTTGTCTCCAACGAGTTACAATCACTGCTAACAGGATTTTACATGATGATTTCAGTACACAAAATATGTGCGCATATTGTAGCATGTTTTACTCTTAATTAAATATACAAAGTATGCACATACATACTTGTAAATTTCATACGCCTACTATTGAAGAATCTGTTCAATATTGCAAAAAAAAATCATTCTTTTCAGCGCTACAGGCACAACACTCGGTTTGAAAATCGCATTCAGTCAGAATTCATGTCCTTACAATACGAGGGGAAGTTCATAGAAGTAGATATAAAACAGAACCCAATGCCTGTGATATTGATGTTTTTTTCAATATAATCTCCTTGGATCTCGAAGCACTTTGCCCACTTGTCTTTGAGACTGACTATATGACCTTGCGACTTGTGACTGGTCCCTCAGCCACGCCTCGGTAACTGCCTTGAGTTCATCACCATCGCTCAATCTTGTACCACACAGGCGGGTTTCATATTGTGAACAGATAGAAGTCGCGTATGGCCTTATCTGGACTGCAAGGGGGTGACTAAGTTGTTCAAAGAAACATTGTTGAAGTGCAGCCTGTGCAATACGACTCTTGTGCTCTGGAGCTTTCCCATGTAGAAGCATAACTCAAGCAGTCAACATGCCGCGCCTCTTCTTCTTTAACGCCTCTCTCAATTGCTTCAACAAATCAGCATAGTAGGCTCCTGATATTGTAGTTTTATGTGGTTTATAGTCTATAAGTGTCACGCCCCTTGAATCCCAGGAAGTGGTCGCCATGATCTTGCCAGCAGAAGGCTGAGTTCTGAACTACGTGGGTGCAAGAGAGTGCTTATGCTTCCAATACATTGATTCTTGCATGGTGTTAGAATCCCAGTGGTGAATCCACGTTTCATCCCCTGTAATCAGACGAGCATGAAAGCTATCGTTATTAGCATTGTAGATGTCCAAGAGCTCACGACTGGATTCAACTCTCTGGTGTCGATCTTGTGCATTTGAGTTTCGTGGCACCAATCTTGCAGACACCCTGGACATGTGCAAGTGCTCATGAATTATGGAGCAAACACTTCCATGAGAAATGCCACACTCTGAAGATACCTTTATTCTACGATCGGACATGCCACCATATCATCTGTAATGGCTTCAATAGGCCTTCCTGACCGCGGGTCAACGTCCTGCGACCCCACCTAAACTCAGCTGACCATTTTGCAACAATAGAATATTGAGGGGCCTCTTTCCAATACACATTGGTCATGCGATTATATATTTCGGTCGCAATTGCCCCTTCTTTCGTTAGAAACTTGATAACCACATGATGCTCAGTTTTAGAACTATCCATGATTACAGGAGGCAACGTGTGTTCAGTAGGCTGTAAATCTCAAGTAAGTGACCGAGATGGGTTGTTTATGTCTGTAAAGTGTCGTCAGATGGTCAAAGTCAATAATGACATGAACGATGATTTCTTAAGGGGTATACTAATACTCGCTTCTATGAACTTATTGACTTCCCCTCGTTGTTAAATACTGATGTGTGAATATCACACTGAAGTATGTGAGTAATGAGCACTTTGAGTGGGCTCATAGTTGTATGGGTTGTTGATAAAATCTATATAATCAATAATTCACGTGTGGTTACAAAATGTCATATTCTATTTACCTGTGGGAATAATAGAAACCAAACTCTTCCAGCAGCGCAAATACCACGAAGTCTCGGAGGATGTTGACGGGGTGGGGCCAGCTGAAGGTGAGGTCGCAGCCCCGCAGCCTCTGTAGACCGGCGTTTAGGAGTCCCAGTGGGAGACCCACTATCAGCTGGTTGATCATCGATACCTTCGCAGTGTGCAACAGACGGGCCCGGTCTATCTGCGGGCAAAACACTTAAAAAACATACAAGCGATTCCCAAACTGGATACCCGAGTAAGGCAGCTAATCACAACCTGAATATGGCATTGAAACTCTGTCGGCCCTAGTCATTTCCGGTGCAGCTCTAAACGGTTTTAGATTCTACATTCAAAGTATTTCATTCTTGCATTGATTTCACTCTTTCAAGAGAGTAAGTAAGTTAAGTTGTGACGCGAATCTCATCTAAAATAGCGATAACAAACCTATCCCTGATATTGTTCTACTTTAAGCGAAAAGTACTTCAGGCACCGTAGTTCGTTAATTGAGGGGAAACTAATCTGACGAATAGAAAAATAAATCTGATTTATTGCAAGACATGAATAACATCAATAACATGAGTTCTTAAACGAAGGTTCAAAGCTTGATTGAGCTTCACGAATCCATGTTCTAAACGGAAACGTTTACAAGGTGTTCAAGCAAGTAGTTTAGATAGGGGCCACTTATTACTACAAGTTTGGATAATCGGGCTGAGTAAAGAAATGTTTAACCCTGAGGATATAATATTTCTTGCATTAACTAACATTAACAGACAGATTTCACACATTTACAACTTCAGCTGTCTTAAAAGTAGTTAACCTAGAACCCTATCATTTCTACCTCTGCTGAATTCCAAAGATTTGAGTGCAAAGTTGGTTAAACAAGAACGCAATTGTTTTTTTGTCTGATGTTATATGGAAAAATGGAGTATAAACGATGTTAAAGCTCAAATTTCTGTCAGTACATTTGTATGCTATGTGTGTTGCAGTTGACTGGTCTGACTGAAGGGTTAAACAGTGATGCATAAGGGAGGTGGAGATGTGGTGTACCGGTTGGTTCCTGCCGGGCTGAACCTTGAAGCTAGTGATGCAGGCGGGTCTTCCTGTGAGGTCCACCAGCACGAAGAGAGAACCCACCACCCAGAAGATCCCGCTCGCCACTGCTATGGTGCCTGTTGATAGACAGATATATAAACAGAAAGAGTCAGTGGACACCCCTGTCTTACTGCACATTAGGATTTGATAATCATAAGATGATGGTGATCCACAAGAATATGTCGTCTATACTCTGGAGCATAAGGGATCCATCTGAAATCTACAAGCATTAGGAAAGTCCAGATTGTATCTCAAGAGGTGGATTATGTCCCCTTTGAAATGTAACGGTCCTTGGATGCACAGCCACATATATGCCTTGCTCGAGTTACTTTGACTCTCAATACCTTCTGTCGACAAAGGGAGGGAACAATTAAAGGATAGTGTCGGACCTCGTTCCTGGGATTGGATAAATGGTATACGTTTTATGATTTTTTTAAAACTCCACAGTAAGCCAAAAGATAGTCCTCTGGATCCCTGCCAGCACTCACCCACAGACGCCAGCCAGAACTCCGTGTTGGGTTCGAACATGTCTGTCAGGGTATCCATGACACTAGCTCGCCAAATAGAAGGATTCAAGCTATTCTACGAGTTTTGAGTACCACCCTGAACAGTGCAAGGACTGTTAGCAGAAGTTGCACATTCATCTGACTGGCCCACATCGAGGACGGCAGTGGGATATCGAACTTGGGCGTCTATATCTGTATTTTACTCACATTGCTCGCGATAGCGGGCTGCTATATTAATCTTGTAGGTCTGGTCTGCGCGTCTGTCCATAATCCCGACCACCTAGATAACCCAAAACAGACTGTGCGTGTTTGTATGCGGGTGTACTATTCTGCAATATTTCACACCTGCGAAAACAAAACAGAGCAGTTCACAGTGAGTTGACCATATTACAGTCGCGAACAGGGAGTTGACCACATTACAGTCGTGAACAGGGAGTTGACCACATTGCAGTCGTGAACAGGGAGTTGACCACATTGCAGTCGTGAACAGGGAGTTGACCACATTACAGTCGTGAACAGGAAGTTGACCACATTACAGTCGTGAACAGGGAGTTGACCACATTACAGTCGTGAACAGGGAGTTGACCACATTGCAGTCGCGAACAGGGATTTGACCACATTACAGTCGTGAACAGGAAGTTGACCACATTGCAGTCGTGAACAGGGAGTTGACCACATTGCAGTCGTGAACAGGGAGTTGACCACATTGCAGTCGCGAACAGGGAGTTGACCACATTACAGTCGTGAACAGGAAGTTGACCACATTACAGTCGTGAACAGGAAGTTGACCACATTGCAGTCGTGAACAGGAAGTTGACCACATTGCAGTCGTGAACAGGGAGTTGACCACATTGCAGTCGTGAACAGGGAGTTGACCACATTGCAGTCGCGAACAGGGATTTGACCACATTACAGTCGTGAACAGGAAGTTGACCACATTGCAGTCGTGAACAGGGAGTTGACCACATTGCAGTCGCGAACAGGGAGTTGACCACATTACAGTCGTGAACAGGAAGTTGACCACATTACAGTCGTGAACAGGGAGTTGACCACATTGCAGTCGTGAACAGGGAGTTGACCACATTACAGTCGTGAACAGGGAGTTGACCACATTACAGTCGTGAACAGGAAGTTGACCACATTGCAGTCGTGAACAGGGAGTTGACCACATTGCAGTCGCGAACAGGGAGTTGACCACATTACAGTCGTGAACAGGAAGTTGACCACATTACAGTCGTGAACAGGGAGTTGACCACATTGCAGTCGTGAACAGGGAGTTGACCACATTACAGTCGTGAACAGGAAGTTGACCACATTACAGTCGTGAACAGGAAGTTGACCACATTACAGTCGTGAACAGGGAGTTGACCACATTACAGTCGTGAACAGGGAGTTGACCACATTACAGTCGTGAACAGGAAGTTGACCACATTGCAGTCGTGAACAGGGAGTTGACCACATTACAGTCGTGAACAGGGAGTTGACCACATTACAGTCGTGAACAGGAAGTTGACCACATTGCAGTCGTGAACAGGGAGTTGACCACATTACAGTCGTGAACAGGAAGTTGACCACATTACAGTCGTGAACAGGGAGTTGACCACATTACAGTCGTGAACAGGGAGTTGACCACATTACAGTCGTGAACAGGGAGTTGACCACATTACAGTCGTGAACAGGGAGTTGACCACATTACAGTCGTGAACAGGGAGTTGACCACATTACAGTCGTGAACAGGGAGTTGACCACATTACAGTCGTGAACAGGGAGTTGACCACATTACAGTCGTGAACAGGAAGTTGACCACATTACAGTCGTGAACAGGGAGTTGACCACATTACAGTCGTGAACAGGGAGTTGACCACATTACAGTCGTGAACAGGGAGTTGACCACATTGCAGTCGTGAAAAGGGAGTTGACCACATTACAGTCGTGAACAGGGAGTTGACCACATTACAGTCGTGAACAGGGAGTTGACCACATTACAGTCGTGAACAGGAAGTTGACCACATTACAGTCGTGAACAGGGAGTTGACCACATTACAGTCGTGAACAGGGAGTTGACCACATTACAGTCGTGAACAGGGAGTTGACCACATTACAGTCGTGAACAGGAAGTTGACCACATTGCAGTCGTGAACAGGGAGTTGACCACATTGCAGTCGCGAACAGGGAGTTGACCACATTACAGTCGTGAACAGGAAGTTGACCACATTACAGTCGTGAACAGGGAGTTGACCACATTAGTCGTGAACAGGGAGTTGACCACATTGCAGTCGTGAACAGGGAGTTGACCACATTGCAGTCGTGAACAGGGAGTTGACCACATTGCAGTCGTGAACAGGGAGTTGACCACATTACAGTCGTGAACAGGGAGTTGACCACATTGCAGTCGCGAACAGGGAGTTGACCACATTGCAGTCGCGAACAGGGAGTTGACCACATTACAGTCGTGAACAGGAAGTTGACCACATTACAGTCGTGAACAGGAAGTTGACCACATTACAGTCGGGAACAGGGAGTTGACCACATTGCAGTCGCGAACAGGAAGTTGACCACATTACAGTCGTGAACAGGGAGTTGACCACATTACAGTCGTGAAAAGGGAGTTGACCACATTACAGTCGTGAACAGGGAGTTGACCACATTACAGTCGTGAACAGGAAGTTGACCACATTGCAGTCGTGAACAGGGAGTTGACCACATTACAGTCGTGAACAGGGAGTTGACCACATTGCAGTCGTGAACAGGGAGTTGACCACATTACAGTCGTGAAAAGGGAGTTGACCACATTACAGTCGTGAACAGGGAGTTGACCACATTACAGTCGTGAACAGGAAGTTGACCACATTGCAGTCGTGAACAGGGAGTTGACCACATTGCAGTCGTGAACAGGGAGTTGACCACATTGCAGTCGTGAACAGGGAGTTGACCACATTACAGTCGTGAACAGGAAGTTGACCACATTACAGTCGTGAACAGGGAGTTGACCACATTACAGTCGTGAACAGGGAGTTGACCACATTACAGTCGTGAACAGGAAGTTGACCACATTGCAGTCGTGAACAGGGAGTTGACCACATTACAGTCGTGAACAGGAAGTTGACCACATTACAGTCGTGAACAGGGAGTTGACCACATTACAGTCGTGAACAGGAAGTTGACCACATTGCAGTCGTGAACAGGGAGTTGACCACATTGCAGTCGTGAACAGGGAGTTGACCACATTGCAGTCGTGAACAGGGAGTTGACCACATTACAGTCGTGAACAGGGAGTTGACCACATTGCAGTCGTGAACAGGGAGTTGACCACATTACAGTCGTGAACAGGGAGTTGACCACATTACAGTCGTGAACAGGGAGTTGACCACATTACAGTCGTGAACAGGAAGTTGACCACATTACAGTCGGGAACAGGGAGTTGACCACATTACAGTCGTGAAAAGGGAGTTGACCACATTACAGTCGTGAACAGGAAGTTGACCACATTACAGTCGGGAACAGGGAGTTGACCACATTGCAGTCGCGAACAGGAAGTTGACCACATTACAGTCGTGAACAGGGAGTTGACCACATTACAGTCGTGAAAAGGGAGTTGACCACATTACAGTCGTGAACAGGGAGTTGACCACATTACAGTCGTGAAAAGGGAGTTGACCACATTACAGTCGTGAACAGGGAGTTGACCACATTGCAGTCGTGAACAGGGAGTTGACCACATTGCAGTCGTGAACAGGGAGTTGACCACATTACAGTCGTGAACAGGGAGTTGACCACATTGCAGTCGTGAACAGGGAGTTGACCACATTACAGTCGTGAACAGGAAGTTGACCACATTGCAGTCGTGAAAAGGGAGTTGACCACATTACAGTCGCGAACAGGGAGTTGACCACATTGCAGTCGCGAACAGGGAGTTGACCACATTACAGTCGTGAAAAGGGAGTTGACCACATTACAGTCGTGAACAGGGAGTTGACCACACTGCAGTCGTGAACAGGGAGTTGACCACATTACAGTCGTGAACAGGGAGTTGACCACATTGCAGTCGCGAACAGGGAGTTGACCACATTGCAGTCGCGAACAGGGAGTTGACCACATTACAGTCGTGAACAGGAAGTTGACCACAGTCGCGAACAAGGAGTTGACCATATTACAATCGCATTACAGCCGCGAACAAATAGCTGAGAACGTAACAGTTGTTATCAGGAACTTAACCTTATGAAACTGTTTAGTAAGAGGACTACATTGAACTACTGTCAAAAAGAATCGCTACCACGTGTTTACGAGGAACTGAAATAAAAAAATAACATAGAAAATTTAGATTGATATAATTCTTTTGAGTGACCCTTTCTCAGCATGTATACAAAATTGTTTTTATCAATGTGGTATCGTCATTAGGACAATGCTGTAAAGATCCCTGGGTGGGGCCCAAAAATGAAAATTCTATTTAATAAAGACTGAGAAAGGAGGTAGGGGGAAATGTCAAATAATACGTTTCAAAGCTACGCTAGAAACTTGTATGTTCACCGTGCACGCGAGGGCCAAAGCACGTACGTCTTTGGACTTTTTGGGTAAATTGTTGAGATTCATCGAGGAGGCAATGTTTCAGATGCCATTCGGTGCCAAATGCTCACTATTGAATTTATAAAACAGTTGCCGAAGAACGTTCCTTAAAAGCGGTTCCGAAGATGATATACCCGGATGTAACGGTCGTCACTGGCTGGGTTTGTCTTATGTCTGACCAGTTTAGAAAGTTCTGCTGCTTTCACATCAGCGTGTGAAGCGCCCTGTTACACCATTTCTAAGTCTCTCTTTCTTTCAAGTGACTACCAAACGTTCCATTTTGCTGTGTGCTTTTTGTTGATGTGATAACGACGTGTACAGCTACATGCCAAAGTTGTATGTATGTTCAGCCGTTTTATTAGTTGATCTGTGCGTGCAAAGCGTGCGACAGACTTAACTGCCCTTCTTACTAAGTGTACGATTTTCTCCGGAAGTGAATGTAAATTCTATTGAATACATTTTATTCGGTATGTGGGATACGCAAAACAAAGTGGTCATTCGACTATAGTCACTAAATGAATTAATAACTAAGTTTTGAAAATTGGAAACATAGTTGGTATCTTTCTTTTTAATGTTTCATCGGTGTACAAGAATAAAGCGCAATGAAGCCAGGCGCAAAGTAAGGATTTACATGAAGTAGAACACGAGAGCTATACAAAAGAAGGACTACTATGCAATAGTATTCGGATCATCATTTTTCATATTGAGTCATAGTTTCATGGTATACATACATGGTGCCTGGGTGTTCATCATATACTACCGGGTGATCTTCATGAACGCTAGGTTTAGCCATGAACATCTGATACAATGTCTTGCCTTTTGAAAGTAATGTAAACTGAACCTTTGTCTTTCAAATCAAAGTATAGACACTCATTAACATTGCAACTTTTCAACACAAAACAATTACAAGTGTATCAATGGAAACATGGGTTCGAACCTGTGACCTTTTGGGTTCAGGTCAAGTGAACTAAACAATAGACCACGGAAGCCATTTGAAATTACACGATGTTTCTCATGTTTCTCATCAAGTTTCATTTATTGCCTGAAGTAGATAGAACATTACTTTGAGTAAAGGGTCATTACATGGCGATTCGACCAAAGCCTCCAATTGATGTCACCGATTTCTTTCATTTTCACACCAAGCAGAGCACACATAAACGTCAATACAAAAGCAAAATAGTTTTCCCAGGAAGCATAATTTTGCCTTCAAGAGTGTTCTATTGTGACACACGACACAATTCTCTAAGACATACCTCTAATACATGGAACTCTGTTGTTTGTTAACTTTTTGTAAATATGTTGTCGATATGAACCTGTAGCAGTCTATATATAGTCTGCAGACATATTAGACCTTCATAAGCGTTAATCATCTTCATGCAAATAAGGAAATGTACCAAAACACAAAGACAAGTATTGATTGATAGTGTTAACTAAGTCATATTGCTATGTTTAATTATCATTGAAAACAAGAACATATAATTTTGACATTTAAGAGATAAATATGCAAGTTTAGAGCTTAACTCACACCATATGGTATTTTTATTTTAATCTTAGCCACATGAAAAATCGTAAAACGTACTTTGTTAAACTTCTCTAAAACATTTGCATGTTGATGAAAACCACAAGTGTTATTTCTGAAATATCGTTTTTGTAAAATTGTTACGTCATTAACTTGATTGGATTTTTGTGTGGTTAAAAACCATAATTTTAATTGAAGTGAAGATTTAATGTGTCAATGGGCGATTATTACCTAAACTATATTCTTGAAAAGTATTACTCGTGTGTAGATTAGGTAGCCATGCATATGCTTATTAGCACACATACATGCATGTGTTCGATACTTTACATACCGTGGCCCGCGGTGACGTAATGTTACAATTACCTCCCTTCACTCAATTATGACGTCACAATAAACAAAGGGTTGCGGGGAAAGTGGGTAGGTGTTTAACAATTCCATTCGATTTATTTCTGACACTCATATTTAGCGAGATTATTCATGTAAATGGAAATTAAACAACCTATAAAATCCTGAAAATCATATTGCATTAATGTACGTATTGTACTTACTGTAATGTATATAAAAGGACGTTTTTACGATAAGCAATGTAATGTTTGAATGCATAAGTTCAAAAACTCTCGGGTTTTTTTAACTGTAATTACTGAAAAAACATGAAATCGTCTTTACTTCATGCTTTTTCAGGAGAGCAAATCGTGTCATTATTATAACATCCTAAATTTCAAAGGTTACAAATGTGGTTTAAACATATTAAATTTAGTCAAAATTGAAACGGGATTGGCAACAAGCAAATACATGCTTATATAAATGCCGCTCCATAACATTTATACAATTACATAAAAAGTGACGTACATATGGACGAATGAATACGCATACAGTAAACAGAACACTATAGAATAATGATTATGTTGGACACTTTACAATAAAACACTGAATGTTTACAAACTTATTTTAAATATGCATTTAGTCTTATGTCATTAACATCAGTTTGAACACGTGAGGAAGAAATGTAATACGTCTTGAAAGTGATAGCCACAGTTGCATATATACAGGGCTATTATATATAACATTAATATTACATCTAGTAAACCTATCTCAATGAAGATCGCTACACCCAAGTCGAATACGAGAGTGAATTATTTGGCAAAAGCTTGATCCATAAGAACTATTGAAGTAGATTTGGGTGGTGTTTGGCTTTTTAAGTTTATCTTTGAACTCTCCTAGAGTTTTATCATTTACAATGTCAGGAGAAGAGAGTTCCAAATGTTTACCGTATCTGTATTAAACCATTTGTTAAAACAAGTATAATTTTTTTTACGGCGGCGTCTGATTTCTAACGAAGATATATTTGACTCAGAATATATTTTATCGTGACATGTGCCGCGAACAGCATTGCATCCAAGTTTAGTTTTATTAGAAGATGGGCTTGTTCTTTTGTGCAATTATCTCATACATGACATGAGTAGTCAAAGATTGGTAAGATGAATGATTTATACATTGTTTGCAGCGTTTTTCTGTTGGGGCGGTAATTAAAGCTTCTGAGGCTTAAGGTCATTGGACTTGCCTTTTTGATAATACTTTCGATTTGAATATGCCACATACAATCGTTTTGGAGAGTTATTCCTAAATGTTTATGGGATGTGACATCGTTGATGTTGATGTTATCCATAGATAAAACTGGTTTAAAATGGTTACACATGTATGGCTATATGAGCTTGGTGTCTACATAGTATACAGATGATAAATATAAAATTCTATTTTATGTCGAATATTTGTCAATCCACTTGGAGGGAGGTGTGAGTGAGGTAGGGGAGGAGGGAGCGAGGGAGGGAGGTGTGAGTGAGGTAGGGGAGGAGGGTGTGAGTGAGGTAGGGGAGGGAGGTGTGAGTGAGGTAGGGGAGGAGGGTGTGAGTGAGGTTTGGGAGGAGGGAGCGAGGGAGGGAGGGAGGTGTGAGTGAGGTAGGGGAGGAGGGTGTCAGTGATAGTGGTGATGAAGTGTCACTGATTTCAGAATATCGGCTTATAATTTTCGATAGTTATGGAATCGACAAGTTAAAGCGCAGTGAGTTCAGCGCGCTTGTTGGTCTCCATGACGACATGCGTGGCAATCAATAGGTGCTGTAACCCAAGCCTGGTAGCAGGCCCAAGCATCTTGTGCTCTGAGAGAGAGAGAGTGAGGGAGGGAGTGGGTTAGGGAATCTTGGAGCGTAGGGTCTATTCTCAGTTGCAGGAACAGCCAGTACTTCCGCTGTGTGGCTTGTCGGTGAGTGTTGTTCTGTATATTTAACCCTCGTAAACACTGCAAACCACGGAGTTTAGGCCTGTTTTGCATACTTATGTTATTATTCGCATCTATGCATCTCCCCATTTCTTCGACACACGGACGGACGGACTGACGGACAACCAGAGAGATAGGATATTGGTACAGCACGGATGCATCTATCTCCGGTTTATCCCCGGTTGACCAGTTCGCTTGACATCTCAGGCGTAATCATATCGTGCACCTGTCGCCAGCCTGGGGCCTGATTCAGTGTTATTATAGTGATATGAAGGCTCCGTGGAGAATACATTAGCAGGTGTCTAACTGACTCATGGTAGGTTGATGGTTTGTGTATGTGCTTTCTGCACATGTACATCTTTTTAATATGCTGAGAGTCATTCACAGCTTTAATTACCAGTCGTTCGGGTGACCAAATAGGGCTTGGCGCTGAACCGGTGTGATCGAGCTAACGATCCCGTTACACTAGCACCTGGCAGGCCTCATACCCTTCTGAAATTCAAGCTGAACACGGCACGTCCAACTGAAACTGGACTACATGTTATGTATGCCTACACACAGGTTAATGTTATATATAGGTATATATATATATGCTCCTTGCGTGCTTACAACGTCTATCATATACAGCGCGCATAGAGCGAGCACAGATACATGCATGTAAGCCTATCTGCCTCGCTCTATGTATATCTATTTGTTACAGCGATGCAGCATAGATAAAACTCATTGAGACGATTACAGGCCGAGACGGTTTTTTATTCTTTTGCTGCTACGTGATATCATTTCACTGCCCCAAAGAATTTACGTAGACGCATTTTTTTATTCAACGAAATTATTGCTTATGTTTCAGATAAAAACAAAACAAACAACAACAAAAAAAAACAGAAAAGGATAAAATGTGTTAAAAGAAGAGGCGACGTGATCAGACTTGCAGCAAACTCGTCCAGCGGCAGTCAGCTCCCGGTCCACAGGTAAATACTTACTCACATACAGACACACACAGGTAAATACTTACTTACATACGGGCAGACACAGGTAAATACTTTCTTAGTTACAAGGGTACAGGTAAAGTATTACAGACACAGGTTTATACTTACGTAGTTTCATGCAGACAACGGTTAATACTTTCAAACAGGTACAGGAAAATACTTACATAAAGACACAGGTAAATACGTACATAAATGTATAAGACACAAATAAATATTTACTTACAGACACAGGTAAATACTAACATAAGACAAATGTTAACATTTACCCACATAGATAAATACGTAGGCCTACATACAGACACAGATAAACACTTATTTACATACAGACACAGGTAAACACTTAAACACAGTCTGAGGTAAAGACTTAAATAAAGACAGAAATAAATATTCATTTACATACAGACACAGGTAAATACATATTGACATATAAAACAATAACTTACATACAGTCTCAGGTAAACACTTACAAAGTTACAGTCTCAGGTAAACACTTACAAAGATACAGTCTCAGGTAAACACGTGCACATGAATACAATTATTTCTTTGTACCAAACAGTAAACCTTTCCTCTGGTTTGTCATTTGTTTTCTCTTGCAGCGAGGTAAGTCTGTTGTGTTCCCCTGATTTTATCAACTGTCTTTATGTTGTAGTGAGGATGAGGATCCTGTGTTTCGAGCGCGACAACACCACGTACCAGTCATGCGAGGACGCGAACGGCAACTCGTACAGGGCCAGTTTCGAGTTGTTTCCCTTCCATGAAGGCAAGGACTTCGCAGTCTACAAAGGCATGCTCAACGGCAAGGGTCCAAAACGTGGCATGTTTTGTGTGGCTAAGGCAAGACTCACTCACAAGGCGTCTGCGCATGACTGGAACAGCCTCGACCTTGTCTCACAAACCGCGGAGAATATTGCCACTCAATTCAACCATCTACTTGCCAGTCGGGTTGTGCGCTTCACAAAACCACTCGTCGCCCAAATGAACAGGGTCTCCGATTTCAATGGAGTAATGAAACTATTTCATCCGCACGAGAAAAAATTAAAAAAGAAGGAATATGTTGTTCTGGAAGATTATATTGAAGGAAACTTTCAGCGATTCAGTTCGGCAAATGGAGTGAGCACAGTGGGTGGAGAGACAAACTTGTTGCAGGCCTTCTCCCACTTTGCGTGGCACCACACAGGGGAACTGGTGGTAAGCGGGCTGCAGGGCGTCAACCACAACGGGCGCTACCACCTCACCTCACCAACAATACATTCTCTGGGGGGCAAGTTCGGGCATGGAGACGCTCGTTTAGCAGGCATTGTGGAGTTCTTCACCCATCACTCCTGCAACAACATCTGCTGTGGCTGGTCCACCCCTCTCACTCAGACTCACAAGCACAGGGGTATCAACATCTATCCCGTGGTTCCAGCTACAGCACCTCCGGGCTACTACACGTGCTGAACTCGGGCTAGGAGGCCTCAACGCCAACCCTCCCCCTGTACATTCTGTTGGAGAGGATGGAGTAAAGCCTATCCAGTCTTCTCCCCCTACAGCACTCCCTTGTCTCTACACGACTTGGTGAGAGAGGACGTGCTTCTCCTGCTGCATGCTTACTGAGGGAGGGGTGACACCTACCCCCCCCCCCCCCCCCCCCCCCTTGACTTCCACCTTGGGGCACCATTGCTGACGGAGGGGTTAAAGGGTAGGATTGAAACATGTGGTGATCTCTCAGTTGGAATTTTACTCCAAACATTCATTGTCGCTGATGTCCGAAACTTGCCTTGACAAATATGTCCCGTCGTGTTTATCTTTTATATTAACTTTTTATATGTAATAATATGATCTAGTATTGAAAGAAAATATCATCACGTGAAGTTTATATTGTTGTGCTCCGAGTCATACTGAATTATACATATATTGTCGTTCATAATGGTACTACCGAGGGATAAGATATATTTTCTAGATATGTAATAGTATTTTTAGTTGCGCAATGATCATGCTGCGTAATGCGCATATGTTTGTAATGAGATCGCGCATTTATTTATATGTATCTATATATATCTATATACGGAATCTGCTCTCTGCTCTTCTCCATAACAAGAGACTCACTTGTGGGTACAACCTGTCATTCAAAGTTACAATTCGTGTTCATTCAAATGGGTCGATAATAGACAATTACTCAGTGCAATATTTTATCATTATGTTCACTTTTTGTTCGTATTTATTTGTTTGTTTTTTACCTAGTTGTTTATGTTTGAAAGATTATTGTAAGAACAAATCACCAAGCCGATAGTTGCTGTCATTTATGAGTCATTATGATGGGGTTTTTACATTCGTTGTACACTTGTTGTTATATTTGAACTGTGCTGTCCATGTCGAAAGAAAATCTAATCTCATTAATTCATGTTTGGATACAGAAACTATTTGTGAGCGTAAAGGTTGAGGTCACTGCATCACTACCTAAATCTATTTTTCCTCAACAGCACTTGGTAGTTAACGAACATTTGATTGTATTTCTGATGGGACCCGTGCATTTATACCATTTGTATTTCTTTAGACTATTTATTCATCTTCTTTGATGACAATTATGTTATAATTATATGTTGAATTATAAAAAAATGCAAGTAAAATAAAAAACAATATTTTCCTCAATTTGTATCAGTTATGGTTTGCAATGAATCATGTCTTCCAGCTATAGAAACAACCCATAAATGTCACTGCCAAATTCATCTCACTGATACAGGTCATACTTCATAGATTCAGCTTACAGCAACAGTTTGAGTGTACATCAGCTTCAAGGAGTATCTTTACTGTCGTGGACTCGGTAAGGAGTTAGGGGACATTCCAAGATGGCGAGCATAACACGGCGACAGAGATAGGTGTCTGATTCCACAGTCTAGGCCATCCACGTGCAGACATATCGAGTTCGAATCTTGGGGAAGTGAACATTTTGTAACTTTTATTCCTCGGAACACGGTCGATTTTAATCAGACTGTCTGATTCCATTGCTCGTTTCTCTTATTTGTCGAAGTTAAAATGGTTAAATTTAACTGTGAATAGTCAGGATATGAATAATGTATATATTGGTGCAGCGTTTAGTCATATCCTTACTATTCACAGTTTAATTTTAACCAGTGAAACCTCGACAATTAGGAGAAACGAGCAAAGGAATCAGACACCTATCTCACCTATCGTACTGTTTTTGTCGCCATCTTGGAACGTCCCCTCCTTACACGACACGAGTACACGACAGTGATCTTCATGTAATCGAACTCGGCTTTATTCCTCGTGGTGATGCAGGCAGATGAAGCGCACAT
This sequence comes from Phorcus lineatus, assembly GCA_921293015.1. Lineage (NCBI taxonomy): Eukaryota > Metazoa > Mollusca > Gastropoda > Trochida > Trochidae > Phorcus > Phorcus lineatus. The sequence continues at coordinate 12,973,735 of OV121090.1, forward strand.
AAAGTACGCACACCTCGAGGAGAGATATACTTAACAATCAGCGTCAAACTTCAGCTTAACAGAAATAAAAAGACACTCTTTAAATAAACCCAATGGCGGAAAATTATATTCAAATCCACCTTTTGTCGACTCCAAGATGAGAATGTAAATTAACGGTCTAGTAGTTTTGAAAGATAATACGCTTAATATAAATGACTTGGGGTGCCAAATTGGACTTTAATCGCTATTTGGTAAGCTAATTCAGTAAGTATCTTACCAATTTAATTTAGCAATCTTACTAATTTAATTTACTACTAGTAAACCACTAGAACTGGCTGAAATTCTATCTCTTTCAGAACCCCTACTACTCGCTGAATTCCTATTCCAATACAAAATACCCTAGTAAACTGACTCTTTAGTTACTATAGATTTTGTAAGTGTAATAGGTGTCCGTGCCCGTACTTGTACAACACCCGTGAACATTCTGTAGATGTACAACACCCGTGAACATTCTGTAGATGTACAACACCCGTGAACATTCTGTAGGTGTACAACACCCGTGAACATTCTGTAGGTGTACAACACCCGTGAACATTCTGTAGATGTACAACACCCGTGAACATTCTGTAGGTGTACAACACCCGTGAACATTCTGTAGGTGTACAACACCCGTGAACATTCTGTAGATGTACAACACCCGTGAACATTCTGTAGGTGTACAACACCCGTGAACATTCTGTAGGTGTACAACACCCGTGAACATTCTGTAGATGTACAACACCCGTGAACATTCTGTAAGTGTACAACAGCAATCCCCCACCCCTGCTTCCCCCATGTGAAGTGGTTACCCTGCACCAAGTGTATTTGCGACCTTGCAGTTAGTCGTAAAGCTATAAACGTTTCCACTGACACAAAGACAAACCAATCTTTAATGTTTAATCATTTATTGTATTGGATAACCTTCAGATAATGATAATGAAAATGTTCCATAAATGATATTGGATATCAACACAATGCAATTATATGTAATATCAATTATGATAGCGTTTTTTACATGAAAGGAAAGAATTGGTCCTTGAATTTCGGTCACAAGTCTCAGTTTTTCGTGTCTTAGATTTACAATCCCTAGAAAATATTCTGTCTCATGTTTTATCTACCTTATACTTTTGGGGGTTCGTGAAAGACATGATTTCAGAAATTTACAATGTATCATAATATAAATCTATTAGAATATTTAAGAAATTAAAGAGGCAAGTCTGGAGAAAAGCATGTGGAAATAAAGCTGGTCGTTTTACAACTTCAAGAAACATAAAATGTACGTACTAAACAAACAAATAAAGAAACAGTAATTCTAACATGACACGAAAACTAGAATGAAAATACTGCTTTCTGATTGGTTACCACAATCAATTTTGGAGTGATTATTTCGCTAATAATCCATCTAAATATTTACGACCGATTCACATTTATACGCGCACGTTTACAAACTCCATTCGCTGAACGTACTGTTTTCATCGCCTTACACAGACAACAGCAAAATGAATTTTAAATCAATTCTATTCAGACATTGAGAATACCGTATTTTTTAAAAATGAAATCGCATCGCAAGCTCGGTTTGAAATTAAATTTCGGGGTGAAAAATGCACGACATACAACCCCAAAATAAAAAACAGAAGGGATTTATCTCCTAAGTAAAATTTTAAACTCATTAAATATATCGTTTATAATACCTCAAATAGGTCAGGTAAACATTTGTTTCATAATCGTAGTTTGATTATGGAAGTCTCCAATAGTTTAACCATCCTTTTCTTATCTTGCCTGTCCCGGCCCGCTCGAGTTATAGTCGACCAACTTAAGGAAGTCTCTACACAGATCATTGCACTCATGGTTCAAGAAGAAGCTCCGTATCCCGACAAGGCCCTCGTCCTTAGAGCCAAAGGTCTCCTGCTCCTCCACCTCCCCCACAACCTCCCACTCACCCCCTTCAGACCGCTTCCTACCTGCCACTGGGTTAGAGTGAACTGTCGGGCCCCGAAAGTAGTAGTTTTTGTCCATTTTCCTGCCCTTGAGGCCACAGATCAGCACCTTACCGCCTGAGTGGTGCCAGGAGTAGTGGGAGAAGGCTTGAGTTAGAGTCCGGTCTGTGTCCGAGATTTTCGTCTCACAGTTGCCGTCCGAGTCGCTGAAGTACTTGTTTTCTCTGGTACTAAAGAAGGGTTCGATGATGACGACCTCGCCAACCAGCAGCTTCTTCTTGTGCGGCTTGCAGCACCGCAGACACAGGCCTACCGGCGTCCATTCGTTGAATACGGAGTGCATCTCGGCTCTGACAGGTACAGAGAAGGTGAATCTGCCGGGCTCCTGGAGAACCCGTTTATTAAAGTCTCTTGCTATGCTCTGGGCAACCTGGCCTGCCCGTACATTGCTCTCCCAGTGTCGGTGCCGCCCGATCTTGTGACGCTTTGCGCGGACGCGGCACAGGTCGTCGTGTTTGTAGCTAAACGTGTCGCCCCGCGAGTAGCGTCCCCTGTAGAAGGCCTCGGTCGACGTCTCCGAGTAGGGGTAGTGCTCAAAGCTCGAGAAGTACACACTACCGTATTCGTCGTGATCATCTGACGTCGCCGTCACGTTCACCGCGCCCATCTCGCCGTCTCACAACTCTGCAATATACACAGTCAGGTATCATCACTGCTTCCACACAAGTTATGCGTTTAATCTCACTTCTTAAATTAATCGTGGAAGGAATGAAGGATTGAACGTAGTATATTTTTTAATATTCAATGGCAAGATACAGACACGAGTACAGACATATCCTTAAAGTGAAATAAATGGCAGAAATGGCACTCTCCACAAAGTCGTCGACATCCCGGGGAGGAACGGTTCATCACGTCATGACTTGCTGTTTTGTCATTATATTACACAGCTTTCTACAAGGTCACAACTGCATGACACGCTGCTATTGTAGGCCTAATCCCTTCGAACTGCAGTACCTGTATGTTCATGTACATTCATGCAATAGTAGCGAGTTCAATTCCTGTTAACCTAGGTAACTTCATGAGCACATATATGCAATTTAGTTCTGTTTATGAGTGTAATAGTGGACAGACAGCTTGAAATGAGTGAATGAAAGCTAGGTAGGCCAGACCAGGCGACCACAAGCACAACCTTCTCTTCCTGGCTGCTGCTTCCCTGTCACGTAGGTTAGACTAAAGCTTCACGGGTGGGACAATATAAGTAAACACCTCTCTGCTATACCATCAGTACAGTATGTATATCACGCCTACAAACCTTCTAGTTTTAACCTCGGAACTAACAGGCGAACACTGAGCGAACCAGGTGAATATGCACTATCACGCTTGCACCGACCAGGTGAGTGATTGATGCGTTTAGCACCGCTTTGACAATATTTCAGTCATCAGCGGCGTCCAAAAAGGTGAAACACATATTTCAACCAGATGGAATATTAATATCTACCATATGAAATACTTTTATCAGCTAGGTATGCGCATTCACACATATACAATCCTACCCCCCAATGTATATACACATCTTTATCCAACCTACATGTATATATAACCGTCATCATATGTATATCCAACCCATATGTACATACATACCTTTTACACATAGCATACCCGTATACTAACAGACATACTACACATACATATACGTAAACCTACCCTGATCTCTGCCTCCGACCAGGTGGTCCTCTTTGACCTATTATGGCGATTTTATAATAAAATATCTGTTCCTAACAAGTTTGCCTGAATAAAACTGAACGGATTGAACAACATCCGTCAACAACAAAGGGAGCCTACCGATGTGAACATCTCAGGGAAGCGCCTAAAGGTAAGTAGTACAGAGGAACGCAACGTACCTTGAACATGTCTTTGTTGTGAAGTGAAGCGCGAAGCTCAGAGACCCTCTAAGTACAACGTGAGACGCTAAGTCCCCTTCCTTTCGTAATGTGTGCCCAACTGATGCAGTGTGAGATTACAAGATACAGACTACAAGCTCTAAGTCATGTGAGATGTGTTTTTGTCAGTATGTACATCCCTTGAGAGCCGTGCAGCGACATGAGTGCAACAATTGTAACTTCTTGAATGTTTGAGAGGCGTTATTTTATGGTTGAAAAACATGGCAGAGTGAAACGATTTAAGACCTTCTTCGGCAAAGCTTTCTTTCCGAGTGTTTTCCAATCCCAAGAATATCGAAGACGAGTGTTTTATCTATCTAAGATAACATAAGGATGGTTGTGAAAGTGAATATAGAGCCACTCGCGTCGTAGGTCATCATTCTTTTATTTTTCATCATTTTAGGTGAATACCTATTGATAACATACGAAATGTGAAAAATAAAATGAATCATGAACTTACATTTGACCCTTTTGAGACTCAATTCAACCATATCTCTCGTCTTGCGCTCTAGTCCCTAAGCTTACAAATGGGCAAACACGTTTTAATACCCTGTGACAATCCTCACCAATCGAAGTGACACCCTGTCCCTAAATCTCATTCACCCATAGTGACCGTCCTGGTTCGATATTCGTACCCACATTATATCTGTGAGCATGTATTCGAGCAGGCCTTGCGAGATTGCAACAAACTTTCCTTTCTGATGTGACATAACAACATTACAGCAGCATTACCAAGGATTACTTCCACAACTGATTAGATTATAATTCGGTATCTTAAAAAGGTTCAAATTCTAGGGTTGATGAGTTTTAACAGGGATATACTCTGACTATTTCCTCTACCTGTTTGGTGCCAAATATCATTTCTATCGCATCGAGTGGATTAAGAAAGTGATATTTTCACGAGTATCATTTATTATTTTCTCTTTATCGTCATAAAAATAACATTTAAGATGTTGTAGGTTGACATGTAAACACTAGCCATGTCCGCGATGTGGTGGACCATTCAGCTGAAGAAAGGGCAAGCGGAAGCCGAGAAACGTTGTGAGGAATACAGTAAAGAAATTGTCCTTCGTAGATTTGTCTTTTATTATGTTTTAAATGGTGAAATATGCCATTTATCGATGGAAAACAATCCTTATTTTCCACACTGAATGACGTCATGATCTTGCTTCTCAATTCATAGAGTAAAGGTTATTTACAACATTCGGGAAACATAATTAATAGAACATTTGACATTTCTCGTCGATTACCATGTATATCTCATCTCGTGAAGCAGAAATTTTTATATTAACACTCGTGGCTGTGCGACTCATGAAAAAAAAACATTTCTACTTTTCTCAGATATACATGGTATTCGATGGGAAATGTCAAATATCCTCTATGTATGACGACAGCAAATGAACAAAGATGATTGTATCACCATTGCGTAAATTGTGTTTTGTTTTATGATAAAATATGCTTTACTTATTGACCTTATATGATTAGTTAAAAATGAAAAGATAATCAAAATGATTTAGCAAACGATAAGTTATCTCTCTTTGCGAATAGGTAAGTAGATCTATAAGTTATTCAGATCCATCATCGATTAACTCAGAAAATAGGTCCGCGATAAAAAAAATTAAAATCTGGAAATTATGGTTTAGCGCCCGTAGCTGATGCTACCATGTACAACAGGGGAGTAGTGATTCAAGACAGCTGACATATATTCAGGAATAACCTTGCTTTTCTTTGAACATTCTTTTCATTGAGAAAATATTTAGTTTAGCCCTGACGATTTTTCTTCATTTCAAAAAGTGACTAAAATTTCATAGTCTTGCCCCAATTTGATAGAGAACCTCGAAAAAACCCAGTTTGCATGAATAAAATGGTGCGTGGCATAGACTATTTAATTTTTGTAATCTTGAAGATTACATATTCATCTTTCACCAGACACTAACTAACAACAAGTTGACATATATTTGGATGTGTGGTCTTCGAATGTAGTGTCATAACATGGCAATGTAAAAACCTTCAAAATCGTTATTACGGGAACAAAGGACATCTCCAAACCACTAGAAGAATTCCTTCAGGTGTCCGGGGTATTGTCTTTCAGACTCTAACGGAAAGGAAAACCCCTTTTGGAACTTTTTTGTACACATCGTCATTTTTTATCAGACTGCTCGACGATATGGCTTATCGCCTAGTCAAAGAAATCCGGGAGTATGTTTTTGAAGAAGGCTTCAAACCCAGACGCCCGACGAGTCACTGTACAAACTGAGCTAAAGGGCACTTCTATACTTTGCAATAACCTTGAAAACATAACCTCATTTTGAAAATATATATTTGTTGAAATAATGACCCTATCATAGTAAAAAATTATCATAATAATAATGACATAATAATAATGGCAGCGATTTCTAAATGGGGTGTCGTTATCACAATACGGTAGAGAACAGGACGCAGGAAGAAGGTACACAGTTTATTGCACATGAATGTTGGGTGGGGAACTTGCAATTAGCTTTTCATAAATAGTATAACAGTTTATACTATGCAAACTTGCTGCACCCTCGGGGCGGGGCTAGTAGGTATAACGAGAGGGGAAGACGCTATGTCACCGAGGGAGTTGCTCTCTCGTGCGTACCAGTGTTTCAGCCATTTTTACCAACAATATTTCGTTTCAAGAAATCAATGACCAAACATGAAGAACACCATTTCAAAGATTAGAATTATTACGTGACGTCATCATTCATAATGGAAATAAATATTTTGGTGGATGTCTAATTCGTTATAAACATACCAATCGCTGTACACATAATAATTTTATATTGGTCACTTAGCCTCTCCAAGCACTTTCTTCAGCAAAACTTGATTGTTGTTTGCTGGCCACGTGCCATATTATACATGCTTTAACCTTATGCTAACCTTCTTTGTAGACCATGGAAGACTTAAATGATACGGAATGGCCCGTGCAAACTAAGAAGTTGTCATCAGCTGAAGGCTTCACAAAACTTAGTGCGGACCAATAGTGCAAAGCAACATCAACAAAGCCTCGTTATGTGGTGTGACTTGTAAGGATTGATAACAACACTCTGGCTACTTCTTTATCCGGGGATGTCATTTAAATCAAGGAGGAAGTTAAAGCAATAGACTCTTGTATGTTTTTGCTTCTGGTTTCTTCAGGTAGGGAGGAATGAAGGTTTTCTTCTCTAGGTCGCGTTTGGGCCGATTGGAGATTGTTTCAGAAGCCTGAATGATAACAGCGTTGAAACCAATTTCGTTTGACCGTGTTTGGAGGAATAAAAGTTTCAAAGGATTGTCTCTACCGTTATACGAACTCGTTCGGTGGTTTCCTCTAAAACGGCCCGACGACGCGCTCCGTATATAGGCGCTTGTTCTGACATAATAACAACTAACAAAGCAAACCCTAGTCATTAGCGGTCCACTTAAATAATAGATTCTGCAGTGAATGTTGAATGCATTCGAAACCATTTGTCGAAATTGGCTATCTGAACTTATGTTAGATTATGTGACAACGCGATTGGCAATCTGAACTTATGTTAGAACATGTGACAACGCGATTGGCTATCTGAACTTATGTTAGAACATGTGACAATGCGATTGGCTATCTGAACTTATGTTAGAACATGTGACAACGCGATTGGCCATCTGAACTTATGTTAGAACATGTAACAACGCGATTGGCTATCTGAACTTATGTTAGAACATGTAACAACGCGATTGGCTATCTGATCTTAGTCTTATGTTAGAACATGTGACAACGCGGGTTGTTTTCAGACCGTTGTGCAGAACAAACCATCCATTGGAGCGAGTTCGTATCCTGGTAAAAGCTATAATTTGAACACTTCTTTTATTTTTCGGAACACGATGCAACATAACAAACACGGAAATAATAACAAATCAACGACATCCAAACACAAGAATCAAATAAATACACATTGGACATTTCACATTGGTCCCATGTCGCCCTGTAGGTTAATTGTCTGAGGTTTGCCTGTGTGAAAGGTGGGAGTCTATCACAACTGAGCTGAGCTGACCTCTCAGCCTGTGTCTCATACACAATCACATAGAACCGTTGCTATTCCTGCAGCCTCATAGAATGCTACACAGTCGTACAGAACTTCTCTAACTTCTTACATGTTGTCCCCTCCGGTGTGAGCCAGTCACGACACCTGACGGTGCACGAGTGGTTTTGGAAGGCGAGGAGGATGCCCTCCAGACCCTGATCCGTCTCGCGATACCTGCCCTCCACCGAGTGCACTGTTGGTTCCGCCAGGTTCAAGCGGTCCCGTGAGTACGTGCCCTGGAAGCCACAAAACACCTCCCTCCTACACGACTCGTGGTAGCTGAAATGCATCAATTCAGCCAGGAACCTGGACAGCTGTTCGGGTACCTTGCTGCTGATCACCCCCTGTGCGTCCATCAGCTCATCGTACTTGTCGCCCAGTGTCTCCTCCACCAGCACGAACTCGCCTGGTCTCACCTTTATCTGGCGCTTCATCCACTGCGACACCTTGTCTATGTAGGCGGTCATAGCGTACTCAACGTGCACACTGTACGCCAGAGGCTGACCACTCTTTGACAGAGACAGCACGTGTTCTCGAAGGCGGGTGCATTTTTCTATCTCGTCCTTCCAGTACTCCTCGTTTGGCACAGAGTCGGGTAGAGTTTTGACCACCACCTCCTCCCCTGCTCGCCAGCTATTCACCAGGTGACCCGTCAGCACACACTTGCGCCTTCCCCGCCCCACCACGTGGTCCTGCACGATGACACGATGAACACCTCCCCGCTCGTCCGGGGATGTTGTCAACGTCTTGGTGGCTCCTCCTCCCATGGTACAATGCAGCTGAAAATTGGAACGGCTGTAAGTCAAAGGGCTACCAAATATAGGCATTCCAACGTTGAAATAAAGTGGGACTCATGAAAGATAATTAAAAGTTTGATTAAAATTTTTGAATTGATGCCTAAACACGAAATCATTATGACGAAAAATCTATGACCAACATAAACATTGTCAAGATTTCTAGTCATGAAAAATGTGAAAAACCAGCAGGCCGGGTCCGCTGGCTGGTGTCAACCAATCGCAAACTGAACAGAAAGAACGAAATTATCTATATCTCTATATCTGACAAAATGTTCATTTATTTGGGCAATTATTCTTTTCAAATGAATGTTGCTGGATTTGTATTTTTAACTCTCCTTCTTAGGATAAAGAATTTTGGGCTATATTTTATTTAGTTTATGTATATTAGCAAGAAAAACATCATCAATCGACAGCGAGTTTAGTAATCATGTATTAAAGAGGCGCTAGTTGTCTTCCCTTAAATCTTCTTTTGGCGTTACATTAGTTTCCAAAATTTCGTTTGAGAAAGCCAGCGACGGTACGTTGTTAGGTTTTCAAATCACGACTTTTACCTTTACAGTGTCACCATACTGAACCCATATCAATCATAATTTCCATCAACTGTCAGTATTTCTCGATGATAAACCACCTTGTATAACGTTTGCAAATCTGACCCTAAGCAAACACACAGTGCCATTTTTAGCCAAAACGTAATAGTAATAATTTTCGATAATAATGCCACCATGTTTTCATGCCATTCCATCCCATACTTCCCTTCATGATAACTAGAAGTATGAATGGTAGAGATTAACCTTTCAGTAACCATATGCGTTACATGTACGGAAGCTTGTTCGTGCCAACGATATAAACAGCCAGCCATTTTCACATTATGAACCTTACGTTAATCTTCCACGTCGAAAATTGGTTGATTAACTTCCCGGTCAAATTGACGTCGTATGCCTGCCGTCGGATTTCCATCACTTAAAGGGTTACATGTTACATCTTACAATCCGCTTCATAGTGCAAATTAAACATTTCTCAGTTATATCTGCCGCCATTGTTCGCTTCCAGTTGAATGCAGGTGAAACTTGTTCGTCCACACTGGACTTTCCTCTGCTCTACGATCTGCTGAAGCCAAATAATGTGAGAGAAACCCAAACCTGTCCGCGCAAACAATGACTTACCCCTGGAGGCAACCGATACACAGAAAGCTGCGATGTGATTGTCTCACATGTTGGTCCTTAGGTTTTCAACTAGGTAATCGTTGCCCATTATGCTGGCATCCAGTGACTAACAACCCATGACTGAGCAGATGCCGGTTTATTCCATTCCGACTGTGTAAAGGTCGCGATATGTAAACACGACTCCAACTGAACGTCACCTATTTCTTGGAGTGTCAGTCACCTGCCAATCAATCGTCCGGTCAGCACGTGCATGTACATTTCCACGTTCACTCGTCACCTCATGTCAGGCTTAAATTCAGAACTACAAACCATAGTCTGTCGAAAAAGGGCGCTGGAATAATAACCACAAGGAAATAGAATTTGTAGATTATGTAATTCAACAGCTGTAGCAAATGAATTACATAATATGCTTTATTTTAGATCCTTACATATCACTAGAAATAACATTTTACCTGGTACGTATCTGAAAAACCAAGTATCCACTCCTTCTGATTATTACTCTCATTGTAGAAAAGAAAAGTTTTGAAATCCTTAGCAATATTTTAAAATATTATTTAAGAAAAGTTTCATAACCCATATTCTCCATTATTTGTGCATATTGTTATTGTATATACTATATATATGTAAACCATCTTGTTTACAGTCATATGAATTTGTATCGCAAAACTGTACGTACTAAATAGTAACCTATGCCAAGGTTGATACGGGAAATATTACCCCGAGGGAACCGAGGGGTTATATTTCCCGTATCAACCTTGGCATAGGTTACTATTTGTCATACACACAGAGGAAAACATCGTCATTTGATGTTCTAATCATAATTAGAACTCAGTAATGTCAACAATTAAAGAAATAATTGCTCATTTACAACATTTCGCCCAATACATAATGAATGCAAGACAAGGTGCACCTCACGAGCGCAGCGTGGCAGGAAGAACGAATTTTCCGTGAGGAATACTTTGCACGAGATTCACGAGTCCGTCTGCAGTTGTGAAAACAGCATTATCCAATCAGCAAGCAGTGTCGCTGTGACGTACGCACGTGCACCCAAAAGCACGTGCACTTACCATTTGACTTGACAAAGCGACGAAAACGACCAGTATGGTCTCAAGATGGCCAACACGTGCTTGTCTGAATAATCTTACAGAGAAGGAAAATTTCATAAATTGGATACTATTCATCGAGAGTAATTCAACGCAGTAACTCAAGACGTCTGTGAAATGACGGAACGGTTTTCGGATATATGCTGTTCGTCGGCAAGTGTGTGAACAGTGGAATGTGCATGTTTAATTACTGAATTACATTTCGGCTCAGTGTTACGATGCAGTTGGATACACCTCGGAAGTAAAAGGACAGGGACGCGCTTTACCAGACGGAACAAAACAGCTGCAGCTTGTGTACACGGATTATCCACGTTGAATTAAGGTAAAGGATATTTTAGTCTACCTACGTTATGTATCTTTCAATTTTACCGAATGTTATTTTCATGTTTTAATTCAAGCAATAATACATTCAAAAACATTAGTTTATTGAGGTTTTTCTCATTGTTTACTCATTGTTGAAATAAACATTTCTTTTTAAAAATTGGTGTGCTGAGATTAACGGAATTGTTATTATTGTCCAAAATAACTAATCATGATTATTGAATATTAACATGAATGCATAAAATAAAAATTCAGCGTTTTCCATTTAGGACTTTTGTACATTTTAAATTTACGATGTATATTTAGTGGAATGATATTTTTTTGCAGGTAAAACACCAGGGATTTACTTGGCAGCCACCACCAGGATTACGAAGATCATCCCGCATCATGCAACTCAAAAGGTCATCACGACGGAAACCCAACTGTAGGATTTAATAATATCCGCGAGAGGTGACAATGTACCGTTTTCATGAAAGATTAAAAAATTAAACCATGTCGTGTTTTTTTTTTTAATACGAAACCATTCATTAAATCGTTACCCAAAGTCGATACTAACATATTGACCTAGGGAGATATCAGATATCAACCTTTATGCTGTCTTCAGACCTGATAACATTTATACGGAAGTGTTTTTTAAATATTATTTGAGGCGAAGACGAGAGTAATATTTAAAAAACACTGACGTGTTTTTTGAACCGAGGGAGGATACTGAAAATCGAGGCGAAGCCGAGATTTTCAGTATCCGGACGAGGATATGATTTCGCCAAATGTATGACGTCAAGAACGGTTGGATATCTCATAACTCCCTAAGTCGATATCTAGATATCAACCTCCGATGACGTCACGTCAGGTTGATATGGGATATAACCTGTAAGCTGTTCAATAGGTCATATCACCCCTAGGTGTGTATTGTACTTTTATACCACCCTCGGTGGTCTGATTGAGTAATGAGGAAAGTCGTATATTGTACGATAAGATTCAGAAAGTAAGAAATTATAAGAGATATTGTTCTTTCGGCCTATTATAGGCTAAAGCAGTAATCAAAGTTATTTACTTTTTAAAACTCCTTTTCTTCAATTTTACTCTGTGTATTTGAAAATAATAAACAGGTGAAGAGTACAAGTGGACCTGTCGTCGGCCCGCTGACATTTTATCTCTTTCTCAATCACGTAAAATATTCGTTTTTATCAAAACCCAATAGCATACATGTACTAGCTCTTTCTATAAACGGTATATTATTTATTATATATTATCAGAGTTCGAAAATTCTGACATCAGGAGATAAGGAAGTGAAATATCAGTGGTGACGTCACAAGATCAGCAAATATAAACCCGACTCGTATCAATTTACTGCAGGCTACAGGTAATCATATATCTTACGCCACGATAAATCATACATGTGAAGTTAAGGTGTCAAGGTGGCCGTTCAGCAATTAACACAAAAGTTGGGGTATTACTGGCCATCCCTAATTAGTCCCACCCCACGACAAAACGGTACTCTTTCTAAACTTCCCCTTTAAAACCTCCCTTAAATTTCAACGTTTACAAGAAATAGATGTCACTTTGTGTTTGAGTGGCTCATAAACGGTCTGAGAGTTGAAGCTTCGATAAGCTCTGGCATTTATACCCGTTGCAATTGCACCCATCAAACCGTTTTTAAGCCAGTGAACAAGCACATTATGAAATCTGTTTTTAAGTATATTTAGTTGAAGAACAATTAGTTATGGATAGTCAACTTTTTAATTGACTATCCATAACAACTTGTTGTTCTTCATCAATCCAGCTTCTAACATGCCCCTTAAAATGTTATATTCATGTTGTACAAGTTAACTTTCTGTGGGGTTCACCTGGAATAATATGGTTGACAATTATGAACTGAAGTAAGAGAAAAGTCCGAAAATTATTAGAACAATCTAATCTAGTTAAGGCAAATAACGTATAAAATCATATATGGCAATATACCCTAATGTGTGTAGGTTACCTACCTGTACGGCGTGTTGCTCTTGATAAACTAGATTAGTTTACTTCTTGCATCGATGTTTACATGTACATAATAATCTTTGAGATAAGCCCCTAATGACACCATGTTTAAAATATTGATGATCGTGGGTAACGTTACATTGACAACACGTCACCAGAAACACGTTACGTCATCAGCCCGGGGCTTACCAGCACTATTTTATCTATTTATACATACCTATGAATATATATCTCTCTTAATGTCGGATAGACCCAGACTGAACGCTGAAAAGCTGTGAAGAGTGCGACATAATGGACTGTCCACAAGAGTAATGCGTATGTGTAAAGCCGATGGACTGTCCCACTCAAGAACTAACTTGATTCACTCTGTCCATAACGTGGTGTCGTAGTCTCCCTTACACTGGGTCATTGTCCACCCGCGACTTTTCAAAGTTTCGATAGGAGACGTCCATTTCTGAGCAAATGCGTGAGGAATGTTTGTCAGGCAGGGTGGGGCCAGATATAGACCTGTATGTATACAACCTCCACTGTTAGCTGGCTTAGTGTTCCCGTAGGCGGTGAATAACCTGCTTAAAAGTGATCAACTCCGTCAACACTGTACATATCCGAAACCTTCCCTCAGATTAGCCTGGGGACTCAGAGAAATCCGTCCTCACTGTGGTTATGTGTTCACCGCTGTTCTGTCTTATCACACAGTTAAATTACGACAGTTAATACATGAGCGGAAACTCTGTACAGTAAAGGTTCACTGCCGTGTCAACACTCCGCTGCTCTCTACGTCACGGCGGACACGTCACAGCGCATGTTTGAACAACCCGCTCTGAATCAACGCTCGCTCGGCATCCTCGCCCACAACAAACGAAGCTAACCACACCTTAGCATAACTGAGGACTTGAGGTGAGGTGATAAAGGCCTAAAAGACGCTTTCAAGGGTATTTCACTTATAACGCGGTCGCTAGTATTATTACAGGGAGAAAGCCCGCAACACCATTGTGGCTATGCATTGCGGTGAAACCTGAGAGCATCGACTGCAAATAGCCAACCATGGAACTGAGGACGTGTTCTAACCTACTGTAAGTCATTGAAGATAGACATAACGTATGATGAGAAAGGGGTTATAACTTTGATGAACGTGCCGCTGAACTAAGTTTATATAACACACAGATTTGTTAGGAGCGTACGTCTCGTCATCTGTAAATTGTCATCTGAAATTGAGTTAACATAATATCATAGTACACACAGAATCATAAATAAACTTAAAGGAGAGACGATTTTACTGTGCAAGAGTTCTTTTGTAAACATTCCGGGGTTTTTTCAGTTGACTTTGTTTTGTCGACACATTATACTTTTAATTAGACGATAGGCCTATATGGGATCGGTCTGTACTAATATTTTTACAATACACACTCAAGGGGCATATGTAGCACGCGAGAAACAATTTTGGGATTACCCAACAGTGACAAAAGACAGAATTTTTAAAAATTAGTGGGTTTTTTATATTTAATTACAACACGAATAAAGACATTTTCGTAAACGTTGGGCATCGATAGTTGACAATGGTCGATGTATTAATATGTCTGTTGGTGTTTTCTAAACGATTTAAAATAACAAACTTATTTAATGAGAAAACATTTTAAGCATCGCATATTGAATCCCACTTTTGTAATCGTTGCCAAATTAGTTCCTGGGTTAACATTGTAAGTTTAGTACTGACACAAGGCGGCAGCTGTGTGACACTGTGGCCCCAGCCTGGAGTGCATGTCAATAGAAACTCCGTAACTCTGAAGATAGCAATGAAACATTTTGTATTAGATCGAGGCTCTGTGGGTTTAACAAAATCTTTGTGCTTCGTAGGCCAAAACTACTAAACGCGCATTGAAAAATGTTTTTCACATTGAAAAATTGTAACTTTGCCTTCATTACACATTGGCAAGTGACTCTATACCCGATCATCCTCATAGGATTTAACAACATGCCATTATCGCACAGAAGCCCTGAACGTAATTTTTCAGAATATCCACAAATGAATGACAGTTTTATTTTTCAGAGGTATTCCCTTAAACTTTGCTGTTTTTTTCACTGTTTTAAGATGTTTAGGTGTGGGTTACAATGAGAACGAATCTTGCTGGTTCAAACAATACTATGTCTTCTTGTTGTGTACCTCATATAAATATAAATCTTTATTTTCTGTATCAGTCAACTGATTTGATAGATTAGTAGTTTTAAATAGGTCTACCGTTTTCTGGACCAACAGAGACCAAAGGGTATTTTCATTACTTGCTAAACACAAAAGATTCCATGTATGTTGTCTGTGTGTTGGTTGAAGACAAAATACGCTTCACTCACCCATGATTCAAAACTCCCAATCTATACCTACTACGTATACATTCTCTCACCTCAACATTTAAACACTATCAATAGGGATAAGATTCAAACCTCCCACTATAAATTTTTAACTGAGCATCCATGATGACATATAAGTAAATCTAAATACGTATTTTGGTTTAATATTTTATCTGTATCAGTCAACTGTTTCGAGAGATTCAAAGTATGTACGTTTATTGTATAACTGTATCATTAAACCGATTTGAGATCTATTGGAGTAGATGAAACGACCATTTTTTCATCATGACTGAAAATCTTTAATTACTACATTTGAATAACAAAGAAACAAAAACACATATAGAAAATATGTTTTATTTTTTTACATGTATATTTGCCAAGATTGGTTATTTAGATGAGCTACAGGTCCTCTACCATCACAGCGGGGGAAGAGTCAGTGCCGAGATCAACACAGTGAGTCACACCTCCATCTGTATCAGTGTGTACCAGCTCAATCTGACATTGATTTACACAGACACAGACAAACAAACAGGCAGATAGAACGGTCTCACAATGACCAAAGGGTGATCATAAATAAAAAGAAATCACCACACTAAAATGCATAAATCTGATTTTTCAATAAGATCTGTTTACAAACGTCTATTAATTGCTATTGCATCCATACAGTAAGTGTGCAGCCAACATGAGACAAGAATTACAGCATTCGCTGCCACCTGCATAAATATAAGCTTTTATACATTCTTTAGCCTTGCAGTAAATCTCATTGAACTCTTGCAGTTGATTTTAATAGATCAATCTATATCCAACATTTGTAGTACTTTCTTATTATGAGCAATTTGTATCTCTTATGAGTAACAAATCACACAGCCCACTATGCACCAATATCGCCCTGTACAAGAGGTTACACACTGCATATGTCACATGGATAGAACTTCACACGTCAAATGGAGAGTATTTACCATGTCACATGGAAAGTATTAGACATGTCACAGGTAGGAGTTTCACATGTCACATGGAGAGTACTTTGAATGAAACAGAGTCTGAGATCAGTATGGAATCTCATTTATACATAAACTGATTTAACATTTGAACTAACTGGTTCATAAATGCCAAATAATTCTCAATGGCGACTTTGAATCAGATAAGGGAGGGTCTGGTAAATCAACTCGCACATGACAATAATTCAGCACACACAAACAAAAACACAAGCATCTTCAGTGAGAGTTTTTGTTCCCTGGTAAGTCACTACCGTATGAAGATGCTTCCAATCTGAGACCTGCAGAGTGGAGTGGACAAACACTAGCAGTGATCACACAATGTGGTCACATCGCAGCTTATCAATATAGGAAGTACATAGGCTGTAAACTGGATCAATGCCTCAATCAAGTAGCACTAGGTAACACTCTCTCATGGACTGTTGAGGTTTCAGGAGAGCCGAAACATCATACCATTAAATAACACTAAAAAACTAGGATGAGAAGCATTGTTTGAGCATTAAAACAACAAGTAAAGCAAAGAAGAAAGACAAGAGGACATTCCTCTACAGCACTGGGTGACACAGCTGGTTGATCCTGTCCCCACACATCGCTCCTGTCTACTGTCTCCCTGCACGCTGCTACTTAGAGACCTGGTGGATGGCGTGGGACAGGTATTCTACATTTCCTGATGTTACCCCGGCAACCGAGATCCTCCCGTCCTTCGTCAGGTACACAGAGAACTCCTTGATGAGTCGTTCAACCTGCAGACAAGCAACACTAGCATCAGTATCAGTGGGGGTACAGCAGGACATTAAGGATTCTTTGACAGGGTGCTCTACAGACAAGCAACACTAGCATCAGTATCAGTGGGGGTACAGCAGGACATTAAGGATTCTTTGACAGGGTGCTCTACAGACAAGCAACACTAGCATCAGTATCAGTGGGGGTACAGCAGGACATTATAAAGAGCCACTCCGTGATTTTCATAACATATTATTTACCTTTGATACGAACATAAATGTCATATGTGGTGATATAAAATCGAAACATCTGATCTTTTCATGTCCAAAAGACATATAAATGACAAATACTTGTTTTCCATGAAAATCTAAAAACAGCCTTATAATTGCACAGAGGTGTAGATATCACGTCCAATATATATGGATACTAGTTATATAACCTAACAAACGCTATCAACTCCTAACTGCCCTCCGGGCTGTTTTTGGTAAGTCTCCAAAATTACGTTTACTAATTGACGCGCGCCACTGTCAGATTTTCGATCAAAATTGCGACGATCTACCATCATATTTTCACTGTAAAAAAACAATAAGCTTTATAATGTGTCTTTTTGGTAACAGTCGATACTACGCGATCAAATGATACCATTGATTAAGTTTGGCATATATGACTCCAAAAGCTCACGGAGTGGCTCTTTAAGGATTCTTTGACAGGGTGTTCTACAGACAAGCAACACTAGCATCAGTATCAGTGGGGGTACAGCATGACATTAAGGATTCTTTGATAGGGTGCTCTACATTATCTGCTGATTTCATATCTCGTACACATTTAGCTGGGACCATATTAAAGAGCCACTCCGTGAGTTGTTGGAGTCATATATGCCAAATTTAATCATTGGTGTAATTTGATCGCGAACTATCGACTGTTACCAAAAAGACATTCTAAAACTTATTGGTTTTTTTACAGTGACAATATGAAGGTAGAACGTCGCAATTATGATAAAAAACCAGACAATGGCTCGCGTCAATAAGTCAAACGTAATTCTGGAGACTTGTCTTAAACAGCCAGGAGGGCAGTTAGGAGTTGATAGTGTTTGTTAAGTTTTATAACTAGTATCCATGTGTATGGGACGTGATATCTACACCTCTGTGCATTTATAAGGATGTTTTTATATTTTCATGGAAAACCAGTATTTGCCATATATATATGTCTTTTGGACATGAAAAGTTAAGATGTTTTGATTTTATATCACCACATATGACAATAAGGTTCGAATCAAAGGTAAATAATATGTTATGAAAATCATGGAGAGGCTCTTTAACTTTGCATTCTGAAGAAGGATACAAATATGTTTTAGAGGGGGAACCTCTTTTACTCTACAACTGACTTGTACAATTCAAGTCAAAGGAACTCCTCTTGAAAGCACATAAGTTCTAGATAGCATTGATAGCAGTTAGACAAATAGCGGCTTGGGCTCTGTGGCTCATCAGTAATGGTTTTGCTGATGTTCAAGACTATATGATACATAGTTCTCCAGGTGAAATACATCACCAAAATTGTCCAGCGTCTGTTTATGAGACAAGATGTCTAAAAATAAAATTGGATTGAAATTATAACCATCATCATTAGCGAGGGAATATGAACACATCAATACAGCTTTTTGCCTTTTGCTACTGGAGAACAAAATGAAAATAAGTTTCTAGTGCATGAGCCCTGTGACCCAGGCACATGGGTCACCAAATCTATGCTCTGTACGCCATGCAATGCCAAGCCTATCGGACCTTGCAGGCTAATGATCTAAAAATGACACATGATTTGCCATGTGAGAAATTCAGCAAAGGGCTGAAAATTTCAGTCAAATAGGTGAGATATTAAGCAACTAGAGGGTAAAAAATTCTTCTGCTGATTAGAACAAAAAGTTTGGGGGGCGCTTGTCCACGGAGGTTAATGAAGGAGGTCGAATTCTCATGCCAATGCGGATCCACTAAAGGATACTGACGGGTGCCGCTAATAAAATATTAGTTAGGCAAATGCAAAAAGGGGGTTTGCACCCATCGAAACACAAAGACCACAAGAGGCTGACTGCATCCAAGAAAGTTTTATGTTACGTTTCTTGGATGCAGTCAGCCTCTTCTGCTGATTAGGTTAGCTATTGGTTTTGTTGCTTGGTCCAGAGGACCTAGTGCAGGTTGAGCCACTCACCTGGTCAGGTTTGAGTCCAGTGAAGCAGAACATGCCAATCTGGTCGGTGATGTGCTGCCAATTGCGGGACGAGCCCTCCTTCTTCAAGCCAGCCACCAGCTTTGTCCTCATGCTGATGATGCGGTCTGCCATTCCCTTCACGTCTCCCAACCTGCCGTACACCCAGTATCATGAGGTATATCTACCAACCATTACACAAAATAGAGCCATGTGTTCTGTAGCTCATCAGCATTTGTATTGTTGATATTGAAGATTAAGATTTATACCTGTTAATTCTCAAGGTGAAATACATCACAAAATTTTACAAGTTTAATGAATTAGAAAAAACATTTTAACAAAAAATTTGAAGAAAATCAATATAACCATAACATATTCCTTAAAGGCCGGCATCCGCCACTATACACGGTGTTGGCGTGGCCAAGTTGACCTGAAAAAACTACACCGTGAAGGGAAAAATTTAGGTTACCTATGTTCAAAGTGGAATAAATCAAAATCGTATTACCGGAAAGTTATCATATTTACACAAATATATCCTTGATACTTCAAAGAAGGGGAATTCCTAAACATGTTTGATCCAGACTAAAAACTTAAAGAGTATTTTGACTGCATTTACTTCATTATTACTTCCAAATTTGAATTAACTCAGTAACTGTCACGTGACTAGATTCTTATCATTACCATACCAAACAACTCTGCTAGTGGAGGAAAAGATCCATTCACAGTGTCAGATTTCACTGCCTTCCCAGCCTGACTGGGAAATCAAAACCTCCCCCATCCCATATGTCCCCCAAATATTTAGCTATGGTTGTGGGGATAAGCTATAGAGACTTATGAGTAAGGTTATGAAAAGATTATTGTGACAGGAAATGAATTTAGACAATTTTGTATAACTTTTGTCAGCAACAGTGAAATATTCACTTCAAATACATCCAAACATTGTTAAAAGACTATGATTTTTTAAAACAATTTCTAACAAAATAACATAAGTACTGTTCCTTGTTAGGCCTATAGTTAATTCTTTAATCAAATATCTCCTTAACTTAGTGTTGGTCATCTAATTAAATATATAAAACTTTATATACTGATGATGACATCAGCTTATCACACATAATGAAACTTCATGTTTTATAACTTATGGGGTTTTTCTTCTGATTATTATGCACTGAATCTGAATAGACTACTACCAGCCACAAGTTGTAGTAAAGTTTTGTGACCTTTGACCCTGCTGAGCTCTCCCAGGCACAAAAAAAACCGTTACTGCCCTGTCACTCAAACGCTGATTATATCTTCTGTTTATGGAATCAACCAATCACAGTAAAGATGACAAAGATAAGAAACCCATGGGTTTTTTGGAGGTTTGGATCCCGGCCTTTAAATCATGATACAAAATGGAAAACATAATACAAAATAAATAATAAAAAATATCAGTTAGGGAGAAACTGTATTTCATTTCATATTCACTCTTATATATTTGCTCTTGAGTATGTTATGGAAATACTCTCTGTAAGCACTAAAGGCAATCATTTCTCACCAACATCCTACCACCATCTAATTAACATCAACCAAACCCTTATGAATACACTAATGAAATTGTGATGATAAAGGTTATCATATGCTTGTCCTTGCTACTGTGAGTCCCCAGACTGTGCCTCAGACATGAACTTGAGCTCGTTTGAATCATCATTACCACATCAGTATCATTAAACAGACCCTTTCTCAAAGCTTTAAAAAAATTCTTTTTTAACTTGGAACCCTGCCCAACCCTTAATTTTGGGGGAAGGTCAATGAAATACTAAAAAGATTACATTTTCAAAATTTTAGATCCCTAGCAAGACGATTGATCTCTGAAAAAAACCGACAGAAGATTTGAGTCTTGGTACACTGCCACGCCCATATTTGAAGGGCGGTGAACTAGGATGATATTCTGAAAGTTTTGGGGTAGGACAATAAAATTTACACATCATAGTTTCCATTTTACAAAGATGTCAATTTAAAAAATTGAGGTTCCTAGCATTTTGGGTTTCTTGAAAATTGATGAATGAAGATTTGAGGATTGACACCCTGCCACTATTATATTTGAAAGGGGTCAACACCAAAGTAACAAATTTGAGTCTTCATGTAAAAAAAATGTTAATCTTAAAATTTCAGCCTCCTATGCCAATTGGTTCTGGAGAAGAAGATTTTTTAAGGGAATAAAGGGAAAATATCTGCCGCGCCCATATTTGAAGGGGGATGAGTCTCATATGTACGAATTCGGATCACCTGAGGCCAGGGTACATATCTCAAAATTTCAGCTTTAGGGCTGCAAAAGAAAATGTTATAAGTTTACAGACGACAGCGGATGCCAGACAATGGGTCATGCAATAAACCCAACTGACCTTGCAGGTCTGATGAGCTAAAGTTGAGTTGAACATTAGTGTTACAGTGCTACCTCAAGTAAGGAAACTAACAATCATATGTGCAAGGTGAGTTAAGACAACCAGTCAAATAGATGACTGCTATACTCACCACTCCTTCCGCAGATCCGGCG
Organism: Phorcus lineatus; assembly: GCA_921293015.1. NCBI lineage: Eukaryota > Metazoa > Mollusca > Gastropoda > Trochida > Trochidae > Phorcus > Phorcus lineatus. Next base: position 12,995,848 of record OV121090.1, read on the forward strand.
TGTTCAGAATGCGCGAGACAATGCGAGCTCCGTGAAGTGGGGGGTTGGAATACATGGGGCGGATTACGATCTTCAGTTGTGACATGACCCGAGCAGCCTCGTCTTTATCCTGGCACACGATGGTGAACGCTCCTGCACGCTCTCCTGCAGAAATAAACATGGCCATACCGATTGGGTTGCTGAACTGATTCAAGTCCCATATGATACCTTTGTTTCCCTTCTGGGGAGAGGGCCTCAAGTTGTGATTAGTATTGTGTACACATAGTGTCAGAATCAGCCTTAAGACGACCTAACTTACTGCAGTAAGGTATTTGTCCATGGCACTGAGTAACAACATGCAACTATTATAAAAAAATTTCTATCAAATCAACATGTGTTCATATGTTAACTCTCCAGTTCCTCTACATGAAGTCTGTTTGCCGACTTCTCTCATAGGCCTTTAACTCCATCCAGCCTCATCTTTTAATATAAAAGATCTCCGGCAAACTGACTGAGGTTCAAACAGTGTAACAATGAAAATATTTTGAAAAACTGTTTCGTTTATAAAATGAACAGAGGAGGGTCATTTTGGCATGTTTGGCATATTACTTAATATTTACTTATATATTCTCTTTAATTGTACAAATAGTCATTTGCAGTTTTCCTTCTTGAATTTTGTTGAATGTGCCTCTCAGCAAGTTAGGCAAGAAATATTACGGACAATTAAATGTTTAATCAAAAGAATTTAATAAAATAATATTTGGAAAAGGAACATTTAAAAACAAACTTATTGCAGAGATTTCAGGTATTATTGAGTTATGTCCTAGTTAAACAATTAATGTATTCAATGTTCCTATATACAACATAAGATGCATTATCTCATTAAATACTTTTTTTATTTTGTGTCGAAATGACAGTAATGCTTTTACATCTGGCTTCCAGTTTAAACATCTTCATTTCTCTTTTCTTGGTAAGCAGATCTTCACATGGCCTCAGAATTTTAGGTCAAAATCATAAACTCTTTGTCAAAGTCCACCTCCCTCTTTTCCCCTGAATTTCTGATGTAAAAAAATTTACTACATGAAGGAAAAAGATGACCTGAAGCCTGCACAAATTTAGTCATGCTAGTGCGTAAATACTACTATGTTCTATATCAAAAGGTAAAATGTGATGTGAAGAAAAGAAAAACACTCTTTTTTGTGATTCTTGGAATGAGTTTAGTGAATGGCTAATTAACCTACACCACCTGTCAATCAAATATATTTTCCAACCAATCACAGAGCATCGTTCATTCACCCTGCTAAGCGCATCTTTGCAGAAGCCATTTTGTCCGACAAACCAAACAAAAACGAAACTTGATTTACTTCCTTCTTTGATGTCCGTTGTATACGCAGTTACAATTTTGTAAATCAAACACGAAAAGTATCCAACAGTTTTAATGAATACTGTCTAGTTACCACGGTTAACATTCTTACATGTGTCATCTTAGGATACAACCATGTCACTCAATGCAAACGGACGTTTAAACAGGAAAATTTGTGATGACAGTCAAGGATAGATTTTCTTAATTTCCCCCCGATTTACTTTGCCACGAGGCCACCAGGGATTAATCAGGATTTAGATAAACAATGTTAATACAAACTCAGGGGACAAAAGCTGGTGGCAAAGTGGGAAGACACCAAACCTTTGCCGATATTTACTTTTTTGGCAGCTAGTATACTTGACTTCTTATGTTGTGGTTGAAATGAACCTTAGGCATAAGCATGCTGATTAACTACTGCAGTTTTCAAGCTTCAAGTTATGGCAACATTTTACCAACTTAGGAAAAGTTGGTAATGTGAAAAAACATGATATTAGCATAAAAATCCAGTATGTCCGTCATAACTGATTTGTTTTTCTATGCAAAAAATAATTATTGTTACCGTGCTGACAATCTCAACATTAAGGTTTCAAAAACTACAGGGGCCAGGTTTTTACGGATTTTGAGAAGCTTTGTCTAGTTAATTAGAAGATAAATAGTTGCGTTTGTAAAATTTCTTGGATTCATTGTTATTCAACACCCGCAAATTTAGTTTAAAACCGACGGCGTTAGCCAAAGGTATTAAACACTTAAATTTGCGGGCGTTGAATACCAATGAATCCCGGAAATTTTACAAACGAAACTATTTATCGATATTGTAACATGACCGTTAGTTATTAGAAGTTTAAGAGCGAACTCTGTTTTTGCGTACTTATTTTTGTGTGGAAAGGCCTTTGCGACCGTTCTATTTCTATAAGAGGTGAGATAAGGTCAAACTAAATGCGAATTCCCGGCATAATGTACATTACAAACATCATTATGATATAAGCAAAAAGTGGCATTCGTAACAGCTAGACCTTACAAAAAAAATTGTTTAAATCGAGACCGAAATCAACAATTATAAAGCTGGTAGAAAAATATTGTGAGGTGAGGTGAGTTGGTGTTATAACGCCGCTTTCAAGATTATTTCACTTCTATCGCGGCCGCTAGTATTATTGCAGGGAGAAAGCCCGCAACGCTATTGTGGCTATGCATTGCGGTGAAACCTGCGAGCATCGGCTGGAACTAGCAAACCATGGGTGGTACTGCGCTGAATTTCAGTGTAGCATTGCACCCAAACCTGACTGCGTGTAGAACAGTTCTCTACTGCAGAAGCCGAACGGGCTAACCACTGCGCTATCCCGCCCCCAAAAATATCGTAAATCCCTGACATTGTGACATCAAAACGGTTGGCCTTTGTGACGTCATACCATGGATATGGCAATCGAAAGAAAGCGGCCGCATGAAATTTTGCGGCAAACTTGGACTAAGTAAGCCAGTTGAAAATATTTTCGTTCTTCAAAAATAAATCATATTAATGTGTATTTGTGATATTTACTGGTAGACACATTATAAAAAAGGACAAAGACAACTGTCAAATCAAAGTACGGCACGAATTTTCTAAGAAACTGGAAAATTAAAACTTGAGTCGGGCCGGCACTAGTGAACATATTGTATCAATTCACGGTGACTCGCCTTTGCTAATTTGCGGGTATTCATAGTCATTCTCTATAGGGTGATTTTTTCGAATCGACCAATCAGAATCGAGGATACAACGAAGTCATGTTACAATGGTCCTTAAACTATTGCACTGATCAAGCTAAGATGTCAAACTCTCATTGGGGCAATGAAATGAAGGTCAAGATCAAAACATCCATGGGAAGCTTACTCTCATTGTGGTGAACAAATGAGAAAAATATGAAAAGTATCCAGTCAAAAGGTCTAAACTTGTTCTACTTTGTAAATACACACTTTGTCAAATAATATATTCTTCACTACATGCTTAACGAGCAGCAAAAAATAGTAAATGAATAAATTAAATTTTGCTGCTACCTCAAAAGTAAAATCCAGGTAACAAAGCCATATTGAGCTCTTTGTATTAAAAAATAAGCTTTATGTAAAATATTCATTTAGAATATAATTCAATGAACCTTGATAATTTATAGCATTTCTGTAATAGCAACTTGGTTCTGCATCTTTCATGTAAAAAGCTTGGTACAAAATAAAAATAGAAACTATTGAAGAGTTCTTGAGATATTGTGATGACAAGTTTAACATGCACCCTTCTTTGCTGAAATCAAAACGCTTTGCAACCCAGGCTCTGTATCTTCCCTTAGAGAATTCTTGTGCAAGTTTTAAAGTATTTCCAGTTAAATGTTCATGTGCTACTGACCGTACAGCCCCATGTTTTTGGCGTAGGACTGGGAGAGCGCCAACTGGTGTCCATCTTTCAGGAAGAGTCTAACTGCTGCTGCGTCCTTTGCTGTGTCCCCACTGGCAAAGCCCTGGTAAGCCATGTCGAAGTAGGGGAACAACTGCTTCTTCTTGATCAGCTGACTCAGTTCCTTCCACTGTTCCAACTGTAGGAAATGAATACACTGCTTTAACACCTTACTTCTTGCTCACATATAAACGACACAAACTGTTATAGACCTTACAGAGGTACAGGACACAACACACAATATATTCATACCTAACAGAGGTACAGCACACAACATACACTGTATTAACACCCTACAGAGGTACAGCACACAACATACACTGCATTAACACCCTACTGAGGTACAGCACATAGCATACACTGTATTAACGCCCTACAAAAATACAGCATACAACATACACTGCATCAACACCCTACAGAGGTACAGCACACAACATACACTGCATTAACACCCTACAGAGGTACAGCACACAACATACACTGTATTAACACCCTACTGAGGTACAGCACATAGCATACACTGCATTAACACCCTACAGAGGTACAGCACACAACATACACTGTATTAACGCCCTACAAAAATACAGCATACAACATACACTGCATCAACACCCTACAGAGGTACAACACACAACATACACTGCATCAACACCCTACAGAGGTACAGCACACAACATACACTGCATCAACTCCTAACAGAGGTACAGCACACAACATACACTGCATCAACACCCTACAGAGGTACAGCACACAACATACACTGCATCAACTCCTAACAGAGGTACAGCACACAACATACACTGCATCAACACCCTACAGAGGTACAGCACACAACATACACTGCATCAACACCCTACAGAGGTACAGCACACAACATACACTGCATCAACACCCTACAGAGGTACAGCACACAACATACACTGCATCAACACCCTACAGAGGTACAGCACACAACATACACTGCATCAACTCCTAACAGAGGTACAGCACACAACATACACTGCATCAACACCCTACAGAGGTACAGCACACAACATACACTGCATCAACACCCTACAGAGGTACAGCACACAACATACACTGCATCAACACCCTACAGAGGTACAGCACACAACATACACTGCATCAACACCCTACAGAGGTACAGCACACAGTAAAAAATCATCATAACCACCAAGGAATAATTGTCTTTTGGAAAGCAAGAAATCAATAAATCTAGATTTTAAAGTTATATAAAACGCTGGGAAAATACTATCTTGGTTGATAATGTGTTTGTATGAAACCTTCAGCTGTAACCTTGAAGGAGAACATGTAATCAAAGGTTAAAGATTTACTAGTGATCGATTAATATAGGAGTTCCTAAAAGTATTAGCAAACCATCCTATAAAATTATTGTGTGCATCACTGATGGGTAGCCAAGGAATGTGTAAAATTTCAGAAGATAAATAACAAGGATAGAACCATTTGCTCTGTCGCTGTCTTTCATACTCATATCTCAAATGTTCAAGAGTAACATTATGTTTTACTTTTACATTCTGATGAAGTAACACAAAACTTTTAAGTGTGTTGCCACTATTGCTTATGTAACAGTCCTAACAAATCTTAATGAGATATCACGTTAACAATAAAGTGAAAAGCAGGCAAAGTGCAGTGGTGACCTTGCAAATAAAGTCAAGCCATAATCAACTGGTGTCTTCATAATTCCCAAATACAAGCCGTCTCAAGGCTTCCAAGCAGCCCCCCAATGTAGGTTCTCACAATATTTGAAGACTTAGTGCAACGGTCCAGACGTAATGACATACGTACAGACGCTACAGAAGACAAAGTCTCCTGTTTCACATTGAAGTGTAAGAAAAATATAGTCATTGGCTCTGTAGCTCATCAGACTCTCTATAATTCATTTTTAAATGCTCACAGGGTCACCATCTGTACTGCTATACGATCACCAAATGCATTTATCAAATTCTCATCAGCTTAGGACTCAGTACACAATATTTTAGCTTTCTTTTCTTTTAAAAAAAGAGACAAAAATAGGTTTTAAGGTGTGGCGTCTGCAGCCCTTAGAAGATAACACAGGGTCACTTGATTTATAAAACAGAATTCCCATCAGCTATAAAGAGAGACAATGATTCAGCTTTCTAGGCATCTTGCGTCCGGAGAAGAAGAAGAAAATAGGTTTTTAGGGCATGATCTTCATGGCCCTTATTTGGGATTACTTGATCAACTAATCTAAAAAAGTAAAAATCCTCACTGGTCAAGAAGTCTTTGCACAAAATTTCCTGAGTCGCTGGTTATGGAGAAGATGAAATAGTGAAAAGTGTATGGACAGATGGACAGACAGACGCTGGACAACATGCCATGTAGTTTTAGATTTATTCATTATATTTTCTTTCAGAGAATCAACATTACACTTAACACTTAAATCAACTGCGTACCTTTGGATCCACCCCGGTTGGGTTGTGGGCACAAGCATGCAGCACTATCACAGACTTCTCAGGGATGTTCTGAAAACAGGAGCTGTAATGTGTCCATCCATTTCATTTCATAACTTCATTTCAACAAAAATATCCTGTTAGAAACTATCATCATAAGCACAGGGATTTGGCATGGGCATGGTTGTTTATACAGAGTTATCTCCCTTCCAACAGCATGATAAAATTAAAGATGATTAGGAAGAAAATAAAAATATACATAACAAAATGAAAGATCATTTCAATTAGAAACTGAGTTTGAAATATTTTTTGATACCCACCGAAATATCTTCAAGGGCCCCAGCAAAGTCAAATCCACAAGTGCTAGGATCGTAGTAGCGGTAAGACTTCACTTCCAGCCCTGAATGTCTACAAAACATTTAAGGTTCTTCCTGAACTTTGGTTGATGTAACAACTAATATGGACTTAAAAATCTGTCAGTCCAAGGTCACTGACTCACAAAATTTACTTTTGAACAAAATAACTCACACTTAAAAGCCAACAACATGCCTCTTTTTTCATACAATCAACAATCAATTTACCCCTGTGTAATCATCGTTTTGCATAATAATCACTAATACACCTGTAACAAAGTAGAGCCATTAGGTAGCTGTAGAGATAGCTGACTAGATTGGACAAAGGGCTGTGTATTTACTTGAAGATGGGTGTGTGGTTGTCCCAGGAGGGGAGGGTATGTTCATTCACTTGAAGATGAGTGTGTTGTTGCCCCAGGAGGGAGAGGGTATGTGTATTCACTTGAAGATGAGTGTGTTGTTGCCCCAGGAGGGAGAGGGTATGTGTATTCACTTGAAGATGAGTGTGTTGTTGCCCCAGGAGGGAGAGGGTATGTGTATTCACTTGAAGATGAGTGTGTGGTTGCCCCAGGAGGGGAGGGTATGTTCATTCACTTGAAGATGGGTGTGTGGTTGCCCAAGAAGGGAGAGGGGATGTGTATTCACTTGAAGATGAGTGTGTGGTTGCCCCAGGAGGGGAGGGTATGTTCATTCACTTGAAGATGGGTGTGTGGTTGCCCAAGAAGGGAGAGGGGATGTGTATTCACTTGAAGATGGGTGTGTGGTTGCCCCAGGAGGGGAGGGTATGTTCATTCACTTAAAGATGGGTGTGTGGTTGCCCAAGAAGGGAGAGGGGATGTGTATTTACTTGAAGATGAGTGTGTGGTTGCCCAAGGAGGGAGAGGGGATGTGTATTCACTTGAAGATGAGTGTGTGGTTGCCCAAGAAGGGAGAGGGGATGTGTATTTACTTGAAGATGGGTGTGTGGTTGCCCCAGGAGGGGAGGGTATGTTCATTCACTTGAAGATGAGTGTGTGGTTGCCCAAGGAGGGAGAGGGGATGTGTATTCACTTGAAGATGGGTGTGTGGTTGCCCAAGGAGGGAGAGGGGATGTGTATTCACTTGAAGATGGGTGTGTGGTTGCCCCAGGAGGGAGAGAGTGGGTGTACTCACTTGAAGATGGGTGTGTGGTTGCCCCAGGAGGCCATATGTACTCACTTGAAGATGAGTGTGTGGTTGCCCAAGGAGGGAGAGGGGATGTATACTCACTTGAAGATGGGTGTGTGGTTGCCCCAGGAGGGAAAGGTGATGTGTATTCACTTGAAGACGGGTGTGTGGTTGCTCCAGGAGGGAGAGGGGATGTGTGTTCACTTGAAGATTGGTGTGTGGTTGCCCCAGGAAGGAGAAGTGATGTGTACTCACTTGAAGATGGGTGTGTTGTTGCACAAGGAGGGAGAGGGGATGTGTATTCACTTGAAGATGGGTGTGTTGTTGCACAAGGAGGGAGAGGGCATGTGTACTCACTTGAAGTTGGGTGTGTTGTTGCACAAGGAGGGAGAGGGCATGTGTACTCACTTGAAGATGGGTGTGTTGTTGCACAAGGAGGGAGAGGGGATGTGTATTCACTTGAAGATGGGCGTGTTGTTGCACAAGGAGGGAGAGGGGATGTGTATTCACTTGAAGATGAGTGTGTTGTTGCACAAGGAGGGAGAGGGCATGTGTAATCACTTGAAGATGGGTGTGTTGTTGCACAAGGAGGGAGAGGGCATGTGTACTCACTTGAAGATGGGTGTGTTGTTGCACAAGGAGGGAGAGGGGATGTGTATTCACTTGAAGATGGGTGTGTTGTTGCACAAGGAGGGAGAGGGCATGTGTACTCACTTGAAGTTGGGTGTGTTGTTGCACAAGGAGGGAGAGGGCATGTGTACTCACTTGAAGATGAGTGTGTTGTTGCACAAGGAGGGAGAGGGGATGTGTATTCACTTGAAGATGGGTGTGTGGTTGCCCCAGGAGGGGGAGGTTATAACTACTCACTTGAAGATGGGTGTGTGGTTGCCCCAGGAGGGGGAGGGTATGTAGAACACTTTGCTTGGAGAATACCACTTGGCCTGCACAACAGAGGATAAAACCCAACTTCATCAAAGTTCATAACTTCTATAAAAATTTACCAAGAAGCACACTTAAAATTGTTATCCATACTTCATATAGATTTTTTTTTATCTATATCTTGAGCTAAATAGGAAAAAGTAGAAAACAGATTTTTTTTTTTCAGTCACAAAGGACAACATATATGAATATAGTGTACATTAAAGATCCTTGTAGGAACTTACGAAGAATGCAGCTCCAATGCGCAGGGAGCCTGTGCCGGAGATACCCTGGGAGGTGACATTCTGAAGCAGACCATAACAATAGTCATCAGCTACGTTCCTGCTTGAATGGGTTAAGCTAATAAATTACAATTACAATAAGAAGATATAGTCAAACATTCCTCAACATACTGGTTCTCATCATAACTCTCTACCTTTTCCTAAATCTGAATAAAAACAAACAAAAAATAATAGCGAGCGTCTCACTTCTTCACTCCATCGAGGTATTCATACCAAAACTAAATGCTATTATCCTATGGTTATCCATCAAAAACAGTTTTCCAAGTTAAGTTCAATTTTTTGTGTAAATGGTCACCATATAGGATGCCACAGGATCACCAAATCCATTAATTGAAATACTAATCAGCTTAGGACTCTGTACACAAGATATTAACTTTTCAGGCCTTTTGCTTCTGATGAAAATAGGTTTTTAGGGCATGGTGGTTCATAAGTAGGGGTCACAGGGTCACACAATCTATAAATTAGAACTCTGTCGACTAATGAGTTCCTATACAAGAATTCAGCTAAGCCTCTTGCTTCTTGAGAAGATGAAAACAGGTTTTTATGTCGTGGTCTCTCTCGCCCTTTGTAGGGGTCACAGGGTCACCAAATCTTTAAATTATAATCTCCAGGAACTAATGAGTCTCTGTACTAGATTTCAGATTTCTAGGCCTCTCACTTCTGGAGAAGAAGATAAAAATATGTTTGAAGGTTGTGGTCCGTGTGGCCCTTAACAGAGGTCCGAGGGTCACCTTCTAAAACTTAGAAACCACATTAGTCAAGGAGTCTGTACACATGATTTCAAATTTCATGAGCCAATGGTTCTTGAGAAAAAGATGAAATTGTGAAAAGACAGACAAACAGATGGACGCCAGACACCATGCCATGCCATCAGTTGTATATGGGTTTTAACTGTTAAGGAAAAGGTTCAAAGTTTTGTTGATAAACTTATAACAGTTTTTGAGAATATTTACCCGATGGAGGGACAGACAAAATAATTGTTATATACAAGTCTCTATAATCAAGAATGCTTGGACAGACAGACAGATGGACGGATGACTATATAATATCCCCAGTATGATGAATTTGTTTTAAAATTTCTGGAATTCATGCTAAATCAAAGCTTAAAACATTTAGCATAAATAACCAAGAACTCAAAGCATCAGTTTCAAAACTAACTTTACACTATGATAAATGATTAATCATTGCAGTTTTATTCTAATTAATTGAAAACTACAGGTAATAAACCACACAGGGAACAAGTAACATATGGAGCACAAACCAGGCCGTTCTCAATGACTGGGTTGTCGTCCCCAAAGGCAAGTCCTGCAGAGGCCTTACAGAAGTCTGCGAGTCCTGTAATAGGCAGGTACTCATGGTCCAGCTGGTCAGCAACAATGGCTCTCTCCGCCTGCAGCACACATGCTTAAACTCTCACTCGCTCATTGTGTATACACCTACTTACATGAAAGTTTTCATTAACAGAAGTTCTATCCAGATTAAACTCAATCTATTGAAATCAGGTCGAAACTTGTCCCTTGTACCTCACTGCGTTTCTTGATCTGACCACAGCTCCATAAAACCGTGTCAGACGGCATTGACCATGACCTTTCACCTTTAATTATTCTAACCAATCACAGGTCAGCGTACATATCGGTTTTGTTTGATCAAAGATGTGGAAAGTTGAGAGTAATGAAAAATGTTTTGCAATAGTTTTGAATAGATAGTATAAAAAATGAACATCATTATTGTTGCAACTGAGATCTTTCATTTTGAAATGTGTGATCAGCTTTCTTACTAAAAAAATATTTGTCACTTTTTAAATACATAACAGTGACGGATCCAGGAATTTTGAATGAAAGCGAAAGAGCAAGAGGGGGGCACCCTGGGGGGTCTTCCATTTTGCGATCGATAAACAGGTGAATGGTCAAACATTGCACACTTTCTGAGTTCTAAAGATGTAACTGTATGTCATTTATCAAATGCAACTGCAAATGTTTCTGCTTCTACAGTTGTTTTATTTACTTGCCCCCATTCAGAAAAATATTTACTTTGAAATTTGAAAATAAAAATGAATTCCTCGAAACCCTTTGACAAAATGATTGTCGACCTAATTTTGATATAAATGGTTTGTAGACATATTCAATAATGTATCATAGTTTTGTTTTGGTAAATTTCTTCAATATAACTTCCAAATTTTCTGAAAACCTTTTTTGGACGAAGAAAATGCCGAATCAAATGCAAATATTGTCATGATAATAAATCTTAATCAGTATCATTCTCGGGATCACAGACTAGCTAAATGTCCGACCAATCATGAGGGTATTCGCCATGATGGTCAACAAACTCACGATAATTTTGCGTTTATCCCATCTCAGCTTTTCTCGGGTCCATTCAGAAAAAGCTCGAATCCCCGAGATAGAAAGGTTTGATGTGATGTTTTGAATGTCAATTCAAAGGTTGCCAATGTCTTTCCAGCCCCAATGCTCATTTGCTGACACAGTCTGGTGGTCAAGGCCGTCTGACACCATAAGAGCCGTGGACAGATCAAGAAACAGTACTCAGTACGAGGGTTAATTTCGATCTGAATTCAATTAGATTGGATTAGTGTATACAAAGCCTAGAGAAATGATGACAAAGACTGGTATATTTGTTATTGAAATGAAGATTATTTGTCATGTGGGACTTCAATTCCATCTTTCATTTCTTTGTATCTTTGTTTATTCATACAAGCATGTTTTTAAAGTTTTGGAAACTTCAGTAAAGTTTAAATTCAAGTCTCATTATCAAAGTAACTTTTTGCCTCACACATGTTGCTTGTATCATTAGCTATACTACTACGAGGGTTGTCCCAAAAGTTTCCGGCCTGAATATGAAAAATGCCTGAAACGCAACCATACTGTGCGTGCGTGAAGAACCTTCATTGACGTGTAAATGGCATGAAAATCACGCGATGCATACTCTTCAATTGCCTGTCATTCAAAGGTACCCTCACATCTTTTACCGAAATGGAGAAAAGTGAATGTAGGGTTGTTATTAAATATCTGAGTTTAAACAAATACACCCCAAAGGAAATTCATGGGGATATGTTACAAACATTAGTCTTCATATAGCACCATTAAACATTGGTGTGCTCAAGTTAAACGGGGAAGAGTAAGCACTAAAGATGGGCCCCGTCCTGGTCATCCATCTGATGTCACCACAGGTGAAAACATTGAGGCTGTTCTTTACACAATAAGGCAAGACAGGCGAGTGACTTTCAGATACTTAGTAAAACATCAGTTGAACGAATTATACATGAACATTTACATATGAATAAGGTATCAGCACCCTGGGTCGCAGCACGTGTCATTGTCAGTTTTGCAAGTATCGTGCAGACACAGAATCATTTTTCACTCATGTCGTTACTCAAGATGAAACCTGAGTTCATCATTTTGATCCTAAGACAAAAAGCCAAAGCATGCAATGGAAACACAGCACATCACCCACCCTTAAAAAGTTCAAATCTTGTTCCTCCAGTCGGAAGGTCATGGCATCCGTTTTCTGAGACTCTCAGGGTGTAATAATGATTGATTATTTGAAGAAAGGTTATATAATCAATGGCACTTATTACGCAAATGAACTACGACAATTATGAGAAAAAGACAAAGAGAAATGAAGGGGTAAACTGCGCAAAGGTATGTGGCTGTTGCAGGACAATGTAGTCTGTGCTGCACAGGATTGTGGGTTCAGGATTCTCCCCCACCCTGCCTATTCTCCAGACCTAGCCCCCTCAGACTTCTTCCTCTTCCCTCGACTGAAAACAGAGCTTCGTGGCCAAAGGTTTCAGACTGACAATGACATCATTGCTGCAGTAGAGGAGTTTTTGGGGTCTCGTGATAAGAACTGGTTTTCAGATGGGTTGCAGATGTTACAAAAACGCTGGAGCAAGTGCATTGAGGTCAAGGGTGATTATGCCGAAGAAAAAGTCATAAAAATTTGAATGTTTCTTTGATTTTGATGGTCAGTACGGAACCTTTTGAGACACCCCTCGTATATCATAAAATGAGGTTACAATTGTATAAAGTTTCAGGTACAAAGCTGATGGGCACCTTGAGCACGGAGGGTAGCACAAAGGGTTTGCCATTGTCGTCTCTGTAGGCTCCCACACCCAGGTTCATCTTCTTGGGGTTGGAGTCTGCCTTGAAGGCCTCGGTCACACCGAGAATGGGGTCAGGGGGACCCATCTCAACATTGGACCACCAGGAGCTGTGCCAGTCAATAACATCACTACGTCAATAACATCAAGCTCCACACACTCAAACATTTCTAGCTATTACATTATCATTATGTAGGTGAATGCATTCATCAAAATGTTTTGAAGATCCAAAGACTAAAGGAATTTTTATAGCCATATTTTCAATGGACCCAAAATTATTTTCCAAAGATGCAATAAAGTAAACATCCATCCTTGCACACCCAGGGCTCATTGTTCAAACACTCAACACTTTATCACCCCTGGGATATTTGTTATGGGGAAATATGCACTCAAATTACCAACCCTGTATGTGAGTAAGCTAATCAATTATTACAAAATTGCAGAATAATTCAAAACTGAATTTGTATTTTCTGATATGCCTATAAACTTACTACAGCAGTGTTGACATATTGCTTCCATGTGTAAATAGTGCACTTATTGTATTTGAAAACATTTAAGAGTCTTTCCAATTTCTGAAGTTTCTTGAAATGAAGGAGATGATTGTTTGAAAATTGGCCATATTAGATGACGGGGAGCTGCAGCTCTAACATGTTTTTCAGAGATCAGGAAGATATGTTGCATAATTGGAAACCATTGCAGTTATGAAGGTTGATATTGACAACAATAAAACATCATTGTTAATTTGCATCTGATAACTCATATTTTTTTTAACTTTATGCAGCCATATAAGCTATTTTTCAAAAGAATAATATAATCTGATGGGGACATCTTGAACTTCAGTTTTTGAGATTTTTCACTCTTGGTTTATCTCCCCTTTAACTATGAAGAGTAATATGATATAAGGCAGTGTGATGATATACCATACTATTATGGGACAGGCACTCTCTAAATGTTGCCTACCAAAAAACAGAAATTTGAGAGTAAATTGGGCCTGTTGTGTCCACAATCAAGACTTACTGCAATATGATTAAGTAATTGAAATTCAAAGTTCAAAATTTTATACTTGAAGTTAAGAACAAGTAGAACAAAATGAGCATATCCTTTAGAAGAAATTCATCATGATTTTTTCAATGGACGCTTTTTAACACTAGTAATCATCATGATATGGTTCCCTAGTTGATAAATGACCCATAACTGTTACCCAGTCAGCTGAACATTATGAAGGTACCAACTACACACGTTTTAAAGAGCCACTCCGTGAGTTGTTGGAGTCATATATGCCTAACTTAATCAATGGTGTCGTTTGATCGCGAAGCATCGACTGTTACTAAAAATACACATTCTAAAGCTTATTGTTTATTTACAGTGACAATATGATGGTAGAACGTCGCAATTATGGTCGAAAACCGGACAGTGGCGCGCCTCAAATAGTCAAACGTTATTTTGGAGACTTATCTAAAACAGCCAGGAGGGCAGTTAGGAGTTGATAGTGTTTGTTAGGTTATATAACTAGTATCCATGTATATTAGACGTGATATCTACACCTCTGTGCATTTATAAGGCTATTTTTAGTTTTTCATGGAAAACCAGTATTTGTCTTATATATGTCTTTTGGACATGAAAAGTTAACATGTTTTGATTTTATATCACCACATATGACATTTAGGTTCGCATCAAAGGTAAATAATATGTTATGAAAATCACGGAGTGGCTCTTTAATATACGGTACTTTAATTTATAGAATTGCTTAAACAAATTACCACATGTATATGTTATTCATTACGATCTCTACTAAAAAATTGTTTTATAACTTTAACTTGAAAGAGGTAAATTATCAGATCTAGAACTAAGAAGTCAATAACGAGTAAAACGTTTCACTACTTCAAAATCAAAGACACCTTGCCCATGCAGCTTGATCATGTCCTGTTGACATTGAACTAATTTGATGAGTTCCGTAAACCGGGTGCAACATCAATCTAACGCCAAATACATCTTTGGTCGTAATTACTGATTTCAGTCGTCATCTATATACAAACCTTGACCTGGCCAGTGAACACGCTGCATTGCTATTTTTGTTTAAAATGCTGAAGAGAGAGACTCGGGCTTGCTGGAGAGCCATGTTGCGGGGTCAAGGACGCTGCGTCTAAGGTCAAGAACTAGGAGGAGGCAACTGGAGGGATATTCTAATTTTGGGGGTTGTAACATAAAAATGGATAGCAGTCATTTCTGTCTCATCTAAATGCCAATATAATTTTCTGTTTATAATGCATGTGCATATTTCTTTTTTCCAAAATCTACGTGCATTCACAAGTGAATAACTTTGAGTAAATTCTATGTATTGTAGATGGGGTTTTTTAATATTGAAATTCCATTATAGTTTTGATATGCCCCCCTACTCACACGCCCGACTTTACTTACATTATTTCCTCTTTCGATGACTTCGTATTACTGGATCGGTTCTTCAATATGATATTTTTAAATAAAGGAACAGTTCATGTTTAATCTGAGACTTACAATTTTGAAAGAGGACTTATATTAATATTATGTATTATGTATATGCCATTTAGAAAGTGAACAAATGTAAAAGAATTATGTTTGGGGTCACACTTTCTTCAATAGCACAGATTCTAATACTTTTTCGCGTTAAGACCCCTTGTTTTTTCTTTGGGTGCTGGCTAAACCGGCTATAACTTAGAGGGTTACAGAAATGTGGTATTGTTCGATAAGTAAACAAACTTGTTTACTGAGCCGTATTTGAAGCATATCTTCTCACGAAAAAAAGGAAAGATTACGCTTTAAAACAGCATAAATATCTTTACCGAAACGTCCCGATTATGAAAATAAAGAAGTTATAAAACATCCATGTCTTCCTTAAAGTAACACAGAGTATGCTTCATGATTTTTAAATGTGACTTTTGTAAGAGCCAAAATACTTGCTGACGCTTCCCGTAACTCGCATCTTTATCTCTGAAATGCCAATTGTGATATGTTCCTGTTTCAGTGATAATCGGAAAACAGCCCTATAAATATTAAAAATAATAAATTATATGTCAAATTAACGTGTACATCAATTAAATGACTGAAATAACACTATCAAAGTATGTAAAACTACTACGTTTGGGTATATATCTGTCAGGTTTTCGATCACAAATCACGACTAAAGCCCGTTTATTGTCACTATACTGAACTATGTGTCCCTTTAATACGATTACGCTGTTGTTCACTTCCTTCGTACATCGACACTGTGACACCTGTGATTTAACATGCCCTGTTTTCGATAATGTTGAAAATGAATTCCATGTTTAAATTGACTGTGACTTTATTCTATATTTCAACTTTTTTCATACCATATCTATAACCTGCTTGATACCTCACCAACTATTATTCATTATCTATCGCAATATTATTTTGTATTAAATTGTAAGTTGCTGCCATATGTATATAGTGTCTTATAAACCCTGTACGCGCGGCTGGTTTTCAATTTTCATTGTGATGTATTAAATATGTTTGAAGTAACATCCCAGGTAGCACACCTACATCGGCCCGACATCGGCCTGATGCTGTTAACATCATCGGCCCACAACCGGCTAACTTCATCGGGCCGACGAAGTTTTGCTCATCGGTTATTCATCGGCCCGACGTCGGCAAATGATATCGGCTGAGCATCGGTCCAGCATCGGCCCATCATGGATTTACTAATTCATTGCTTTCTTGTAATTAGTATTTATTCACAGGTGTTGAGCTCGAGCATAGTCTACAGTTAATTACTTATCATTAGTGAACTGTCAACTCTTTGACATCTTACCCTCTGCTTACTTTACAGCTGAGTTTATATCAATCTTTAATATATCCTGGGTGTAATTTTCCTGATTCAAACAAGTATTCATCAAACAAGTGTTACCGAGACATGCTCAAAATTCAGGAAAAACATCTCCTTCGGTACAGCATTTTTATTAGCAAAACTGATACAATGGTGGTAAAATTTGACAGTGAAGCTTCCTAATTTCTTGAAAAGAAGAAGTATCCCACCGGCCCCTAATAAAGTTTTTCTCTGAAAAAATAAAACATATAGTAAATATTTTATGAAATAAACCAAAATTGTATTAGGTACCTTAACTAAATATCTACAAAAGATATAAAGAATTATATTACATATAGTGATTAAAATCATATATGATAAACCAATTAGAACTAAATATTATAAATGTTATTCTTGTAAAAATCATAAAAATGTATGAAAAACGGAAATCTGATGATTAAAGGTGATGCTTACTTAAATCTTACTCTGGCATTTGTACTCCTGGACAGATGGCAAAGCAAATCCCCTCCTGAAATAAAAGAATTTCGATGAAATTGGAAAAGAAACAGGTATATAAGTTGCCCATTAATATTACTCCCGTGTAGATTTTCAGGCTCATAACTAGAGTTCACATCTTGTTCAGTTGCGATTAACTCTGAAAAGTGTTGGATATTTCACATACTCATACTGGTAGGCCAGTAGAAATCATGAAAAACCCGGACATTTTCGATAACAGACAAATTTTGTTTTTAAATGGTCCCTTAAGCAGTGCTGATGAACCATGAAAAACCCAACCAAAATCAACCATGGGCAACATGTATTTTTGGGGCAAAAACCTTAAAAAATAAGGGAAATTAGGAATTATTTATTTAAAAATATATGTATTGGAGGAAAAACTTTTGAATTGGCTAGAATGATAGATGGTGCAACATTACATGATTCCCAAGTTCATTTCTGTTGTAGATTTAACGCCATGTCTGTTTTGGGGTTAAAAAGCATAAAAATGAAAGAAAATTGGAATATTTTATGAGAAGTATTCATGTTGAAAAATAAAATGTTGTAGTGATTAGAATGATAAATCATGCAAAAATACATACTTTTCAAGGTCATTTATGCTCATGGTTTAACATCATATCTGTTTTTTTTGTTAAAAAATATGAAAAATCAAAGAAAATTGGAACATTTATAAAACGTTTATTTATTGAACAAAACACTTATAAGGCAATTTCAATTTAAGATCATGCAACAGGACATACTTCTAAAGGATATTATTACTATTGACTGAATAAGATGTCTTTTTTATAGGGGGTTAATATATATAATAGAAATCCTTTTACGAAAAATATATTTGTTGAAAAATATACTCTGTATTGACATTTCTAGATTACTTTGCATCAGAAATAAGTATTCTTGACTTCACTGCCCCTGATTGACCTTCAAAAATGTCTGAATTTCAGATTTATATGAGTAAATTTTCACAATCTATAGGTATCTCATCAAATATTTTTCAATTTTCAAAATGGAATTAAAGCTCTTCATATGCACATTTTCTATTGAAGCGCTGATAAATGTGATTATCCTTGTAAAGCCACCAGCATGACAGTTTTCCGGTTCAGATTTCTGAGGTTTTTCCTGAACTTGAATCTGTAAACTATTTTAGATGTTCTAAATAACTGATGACAACTTTATAGCAATATAGATATACTTGTTATCTACCCAATGCTACAAATAGAGAATCTCACCAAAGTGTCTTCTGATATTAAATATTTCTATAAACTATTCTATAAAACGTGCCTCGGATATTTTTACTTTCATAGACTCGTGTTGATATATATGATATCAGAAGACACGAGGGTGAGATTATGTTTATCATCCAAAATCATTTTTCATTTCGATTCCATGTCAAATGTTTATTTCTGAACACTGCACTCCTCCTAGACTCTCAGTGCGGTGAAGTCATATCACTGACGTTGTCATGCTTATGACGTCATAGCATTGTGATGTCATTACTTGATGTATCAAACAATTGTGATGTCATGAATTTGACTGTAACAGGGCTTTGTTCAAAATATACTGTCAAAACAATATCTACTAGGAGATATCCCTTCATCTTCAATGAGCGATATCTCCTGTAGATCACAGTTTTGGATGATAATATACAGTTTTTGACAGAGGGTACATTATCACTTGTCTTACACAAAGCATACAAAACAGCTTCATCAGATACAGATTATTCATTATTCTAACAGGGTTAATGACATTGCACTAAAGATAATGTTTTACGAAGAATGAAATATACCAACTTATTTTCCTGGATCCATTAAAATTTCATATAATGGTATTGACATTGACGATTGTCCAGAATCTGCAGGGAATCGTGTGCTTAAAGGTTCTATAGCACGTTTTTTTGCCTCAAATTGGCTCTTTTTAAGGCATATGATTATATAGGCACTTACTTATGCTTTCAATCGAAGCAGGAAAATACTTATTATTCTTTACAACTGACCTGTAATCAACAATGAAAACATTTAAGACAGCCGAAGTCGGCTTAGAGATATTTTGTTCTATGGTCAGCTGTGCACTAAAAAATATGAACAGTTGAACAGTTGAAAATTGCTCAACTAGTAATGTGTGTAGCATTTGAAATTACCTAAACTCTGAACTGAGAATAAGGGATGAAGTATTGTATAATAAAGCAATCTTATAACATAATCAATTTAAAAGATATAGTATAAGCATTGTAAATGAATTATGATCGTCAGTAATCGAGAGATATTCATTATCTGTGCATTTGTTGTTTAAACGAAATATTGGTGTGCACTTATACCTTAATACTCCATTAGATGCGAAGCACTGAGGACACCAGAGGGAATATCTCCCTGTTTATTAGATTGACAAATGATGCTGATAGACGTATGCCTTTCACAGGATTATCAGTTTCTCTAAACCATCATACCTTTTCAAATTATGTGAGTGATACATGCCTTGAATTAAAAAAATTTGAGTTCAGCTGTAAGGTCTCATTTAATGATAAATGTGGTTGAAAGATGCTTTTGAGATTCATGGTTATGTAAAAATCAATCAAAAATTTAAAACATTTGATATGGGGAACATTAATGACATTTTTGTAGTTTATTTAATCTAAGTAATATGTTCAACATAGAATAATTAATTGTAAAAGTGTTAGATAAATACTGATAGAATTTTTAACATACATCAGAACTGATTTGTGCATTTATTAGCAGATCCTAATTCATTTTTTAGCTGACGAAGGCCCTGGGCCCATGAGTTATGAAATTAGTTGGACATTAAATTTTGACAATGTAGGTTGGTCATTATAAAATACAAGCATAGGGAGATTAATTTACAGTTAAATGAAAATCATTAAAGTTCTGCTTATTGTAATATATTTGACAAACATAGCTTCTAGTTATAAAGCTTGTTTATTCTGGACAGTTACAGACTCAGTGCTGACTCAGAGCACATGGCATTGGCAGCGGCAGGAAGTAATAGCAGTTCTTCCCCTTGATGCTATTGGTTGATACTATTAGAAGCAACTTATAATATATATGTGAATTAAGACATGAGCGTCTGTTGACACATTATGTTACATCTTTCCCCTTAGAATGAAAGGTGAGATATGAATTACTCAGTCCATGTATAAACTTGAATTGGTACTGATTTAGAACTTTAGCAGAATAAAACCTGAATGAAGAATTAGCATGAAATTATTCACTGCTGGATAAAAGTAATTAAATGTCCTTTTTCAAAACAGTGAACATTAACAAAACTATTAATGGAAACATGAACAGTTAAAAGTCATTATTTCTCTTCGATCAGCCGCCTAGGCGCCATCACTGAGCGACCACTTCTCGTCACTCTACCGCTTGCTGCATAGTCAGTCTTTTCAGTGGAAGACAGGGCGTTGTCGCTGATCACCTGATCAGGTGATGGCGGTGACGTTGTTGTTGGCGTTGCAAGTAGGTCGCGACGATTTCTTCTCATCACGTTACCCATGTTAGTCTTGACAAGGTATGACCTGGGTGCTACTTCCTTCAGGACTTCACCTTGGAGTCGCCAGTTGTCGCTGTCTT
This sequence comes from Phorcus lineatus, assembly GCA_921293015.1. NCBI lineage: Eukaryota > Metazoa > Mollusca > Gastropoda > Trochida > Trochidae > Phorcus > Phorcus lineatus. Next base: position 13,016,767 of record OV121090.1, read on the forward strand.
GTATGCGGACTGTTGTACCTGCGTCGAGGTGAGGAAGGTCTTCCTGTCTTGCCCTTTGATCGTAGTAGGTTTTCTGCCTTTCCTTCAGAGCTTTTTTCTGTTGAAGGATGTTGTCTCTTGGTGGTATTTTAGGTTTTAGGGCTTTTGTTGTTGCAGGCAGGTTGCTCTGTATGCGCCGTCCCATGAGCAGTTGAGCTGGGGACAGGCCGTGAGATAGAGGGGTACTTCTGTAGGAGAGTAACCCGAAGAGAGGGTCTTCACCACTGTGCTTGCATTTCTTCAGGATGTTCTTTATGGTCTGCACAGTTCTTTCAGCAAGTCCATTTGATTGTGGATATCTTGGGCTTGATGTGACGTGTGTGAAACCCCAATCTTGACTGAACATTTGGAATTCAGCTGATGCATAGCATGGACCATTGTCACTCATTAGTTTGTTTGGGATGCCATGTCTTGCAAATGTAGATTTCAGAGTTTTGATTACTGATGAACTTGTCTGACTGCTGATGGAGATTACTTCAGGGTAGTTGGAGTAGTAATCAACTATCAAAATGTAATTCTGTTTGTTGAACTCAAATAAGTCAGTGGCAACCATTTGCCATGGTTGAGTAGGTGTTTGGAATGTCATCATTGGCTCAGCGCTCTGTTTGTTTCTGAACGTAGAACATGCTGTGCATTTCCGAACGAGATCTTCAATGTCTTTGTTCATCCCTGGCCAGTATAAAAGCTCTCTTGCTCTTGACTTGGACTTTTCTTCTCCGAGGTGACCAGTATGAATTTTGCTTAACATGAGACCTCTAAGTTTGGCAGGAATCACCACACGGCTAGCTTTGAAAACTAGTCCATCTATAACTGAGAGTTCGTCTCTCTGATTCCAGTACTCGAGCAGGTCTTTAGGGCAGTTAGCTCTCTCGTTTGGCCAGCCGGCCAATACTCGTGCTCTCAGACGGAACATGATTGGATCCTCCTCAGTTTCTTTACGTATGTCACTGAAGCGATCTGCTGACATTGGGAGATTTGATGTGATTCCGTCAACAAATGCTGCTGTGTCTTCTTCCATAGTGTTGACTGGTTCTTGTCTTGAGAAGTTGCGTGATAATTCATCAGCTGCGTACATCTCTTTGCCAGGTGTGTACATGACTGTGAAGTCATACTTCTGTAGTCTCAGACGAAACCGCTGTATGCGTGGAGGACATTCGTTCAAACCTTTCAGGAAGATTGACACAAGAGGCTTGTGATCTGTTTCCACAATGATTCTTGACCCATAGACATATTGGTGGAATTTCTCCATGGCAAAACAGATACTCAGTGACTCTTTCTCTATCTGTGCATATCTGGTTTCTGCACTAGACATAGCTCTGGACGCATATGCAACCGGAAGCCAGCTATCGTTGTGCTTCTGTAGTAGTACTGCTCCTAGGCCACTCTGTGAGGCATCACTTGATACTTTCGTCTGTTTTGTCTGGTCATAGAACTTCAAGACAGGGCTCTCAGAAATTCTTCTCTTAAGCTCCTGCCAGGCTCTTGTGTGAACGTTGTGCCAGTCCCATAGGACTGACTTCTCCATCAGTCGTCTGAGAGGTGCTGCTACGGTTGACAGTTCTGGTATGTATTTACCTAAGAAGTTGATCATACCCATGAAGCGTTGAAGATCCTTCTTGTCTTTTGGAAGTGACATATTTTCAATCGCTTTGACTTTTTCTGGATCAGGGGTCAGACCATTTTTTGTGACTCTGTCTCCGAGGAATGTCAGCTCATTGACTCTCAGTTCGCACTTGTCTTTGTTGAGCTTCAGTCCAACTTCCCGACATTTTTCTAGAACTCTGATGAGATTAGCATCATGTTCAGCTTCGTTCCTTCCCCAAATGATTATGTCATCCATGCATGTATCAACTCCTGGAAGTGTCTCGAACAACTGATGAACTGTTCTGTGATAAACTTCAGGTGCACTGGATATACCAAATGGAAGTCGCTGAAATCTGTAGCGACCAAATGGTGTTGCGAACGTAGTCAAGAGAGAACTTTCATAGTCCAATTTCATCTGCCAGAATCCTGACGATGCGTCAATTTTGCTGAAAGTTGTAGCGCCTGCAAACTTTGACATGATTTCTTCTCTGGTAGGTAACTTGAAATGTTCTCTGCGAATGGCTTTGTTCAGGTTTTTTGGATCAAGGCATATTCTTAGTTTTCCTCCTTTCTTGTGAACGATGACAATAGCATTCACCCATTCTGTCGGTTCTGTGACTTCAACTATGACATCTGCTTTCTTCATACGGGTCAGTTCTTTTTCCAAATCCTCACGTACGGAGAAAGGAATCTTCCTGCAAGGCTCGACTACAGGTGAGATGTTTTCATCCAGAGTGATGTGGTGTTCTCCAGGGAGGCAGCCTAGTCCAGTAAAAACATCTGAATATCTTTCAAATATCTGTTCAGTGTTTAGTTGGCTATGGTTTTTTGTCCCTGCAGTCACTTCAAAAACTCTTCTCACCAAGCCCAATCTCTCACAGTCTTGTAGACCTAGAATGGTGCTGTCTTCTCGCGGAGTGATCACAAAAGTTGAAGTGTACGTTTTACCTTTCAAAGAAATCTGTACATCTGTCTGACCTTGTACGGGAATGTCCACACCTCCATAAGCTGTAAGTTTAATGCTTGTTGGCTGTAACTGCTTCCCCTTGTTAAGCTTTTCCCACTGACTGTTGCTCATAATGTTGATGTTGGCTCCTGGGTCAAGTTTGACATCTATGTCTGTGTCGTCAATGTTCAGCTGCATCATCCAAGATGATTTCTCTTTGGTATCATGAATAGTATCCACATAGAAATCCGTATGATCTGAATACTCTTCTGGTATGTCAGAGGTTTGTAAAGCATGAACAATGTTCTGTTTACTTCTGCACATTGACGCAAAGTGTCCAAGTTTTCGACAATTAGAACATCTTTTACCTGTTGCTGGGCATTGATTTCTGAAATGTGGCTTACCACATCTTCCACAAGGTTCATTTCTTGAATCTCCTGGCTTTCTGTTGTTACAATTCCAGTGATTCTGTCTAGGGGGACCTAGAGGTACCTGTGACCTTGCATGACCTTGAGCTTTGTGTGACCTTTTCCTGATTGCATCAACTTTGACTTCTTCTTTAGTGGAATTTAACTCTTTAGCTTGTTCATTTGCGATCTGTGACGCACGACATGTGTCTACAGCCTTAGCTAAGGTTAACTTATCTTCTCTGAGAAGCCTTTCCCTAACAGAAGAGTTCAAAATGCCACACACAATTCTGTCCCGCAATAATCCATCCAAAAGGGCTCCAAATTCACATGATCTAGCTTTATGCTTCAATTCACTGAGGTACTGATCAATGTTTTGCTCTGGCTTTTGATTGCATGTGAAAAAACAGTATCTTTCAAAAGTTACATTTTTCTTTGGTTCACAATATTGTTGGAACTTTTCAATGATGGGTTTGATTTTGAGCTTATCTCCTTCTTCTGCCCAATCAAATGAATTATATATCTCTCTAGCCTCTTCTCCAACAATTGATAGGAACAATGAAGCTTTGTACTTATCAGATTTGTCTTCATTTTCATCAGCAACAGCAATGTAACAGTCCCAAGCAAGTTGAAAACGTCTCCAGTTTTCTGCCACATTTCCAGAAAATTCTAGGGCTTTGGGTGGGTCTAGTCTATCCATCTTCTTTAGTTATAGTCCTAAACACTTCTGACACCATGTAATATATTTGACAAACATAGCTTCTAGTTATAAAGCTTGTTTATTCTGGACAGTTACAGACTCAGTGCTGACTCAGAGCACATGGCATTGGCAGCGGCAGGAAGTAATAGCAGTTCTTCCCCTTGATGCTATTGGTTGATACTATTAGAAGCAACTTATAATATATATGTGAATTAAGACATGAGCGTCTGTTGACACATTATGTTACACTTATATATCAATAAACATAATTTTTTTTTACTTTGCATGAATAACCCAAATTGGTATTGTCTAATGCCGAAATTGACTGACAGAAATCTCTATAGTTATAGCCTTAAAATTATTTATTCTTTAGTAACTATATTAAGCATTGGAAAGTTTAATGAATTTAATATAATATGTAAATTTGAGTTGATGTTAACTTCAAATGATCGTGTAAAAAAGTATCAATCAACAGACGATTTCTCATAAGAAATAAGTCAGCGAGAAAGTAGTATCAGTAGGATGGCATGCTTAGCCTTTTTAGAGGTGTGTGAACTTTCCCCCAATTTATCTATTCAATGTTTCAAAGGGAATTGAATAGATAAATCATATGCTTTATCTTTTTTGTTATCATTACATAAGTAGTTCATAATAACTTCTCATAGAAAAGGCTTTTATGAAGATGAAGTTGTCAATTTACATTGTTAAAATATAGTTAATTCAAGTACGAAAAATATGATTATTTGATGGTATATGCATAAACTAAAGCATTTATCTAATTGTCAAAATACCTTTCCATAAAAAATATTCACAATAATTCATTTTTAAAGTCATAAAATACCGCTTCCAAACTTTTGTTGTCTACAACAATGTCAGCCATTTTGGCAGTTGCCAAGAAGGGAGATAACTCAGGCGATACTAGTCACACAACTTACCTTATATGGAGAGGCTTCTGCACAACTTTTAGGTGCATTTTCAGGTGGCCATAACTATTTTTGCCCAGGGTTGATTTTGGTTGGGTTTTTTTCAGAGGGTAAGGGACATGTAATCTTTCATTTTTTCAAGTCATTTGTCTGTTATCGAAAATGTCCGGGTTCACTTAAATTTTGGGAAATTTCGACTGGCCTATGGTGGTTACTTATTAATGCTAAAAATCAAAACCCTAGACCCCCATTACATTTATGCATTAACGTAATAAAAATCCATTTAATGTCAATTGTTTTGATCTGATGAACTCGTCATTGCTTTTGATTCCTTTCATGGAGTAATTATTCCCGGGTTTAGGTTTGTCTACGTTTTCAAGGACCTGAAAGTGTTGCAAAATATGTCATCTAAAAACTAAAGTAAAAGTATTTTGTGTATTTGTACTTCCTTTTCATGTCACTTGCATAGGTCATGTGATAAGTTTTCCACATTAATATACAAATACAGCAGTGTCGGGTACAGATACGCACTAACTCAAAATTTTACCTAGAAAATCAGGAAGAGTGTTAGCTTGTAATAAATTGATGTCATAGCATCTTTGGGCAATTTGGATGATATCATGAAGTTTTTGAAAAGGTAAAAAGGATTTTAATGTTGATAAATATGGTACAATTAAAACACTGACAAATTTGTAAAAACTGACAAAATTCCTAGCAAACATGTCGTCATCAAACAGTTTGCCTTCTCACAAAGCAATTGTCATTTGAAACCAACATAGATCGAACTATCGGTTTATCCTTACCTAAACTTCAAAAATCAGTTTTAAAATCGAATGAAGCTCTTAACTTTAACAATGACTTGGCTTTTATCACATATTTTCTCGGTTGAATGATCATGTATGTCTTAGGTGCGTAGCTTTACCTGACAGCACTGTACATTAGGCCTACGATTTATTAAAAAAACATATTAATGGCTGTGATAAATTTGGAAATTAAATAGTTGTTGTCTTGCTTATTTTGATAGTAATTTGAAAAATTGGCATAGTCACAGTTTAATACTATTACAGCAACATTTACCTCAATTATAATAGATAACAAAGCATTTGTTTGTTTACAAGGTAAAATTAAATAAACACTACGACTACGAGCTGACACAATTTTTTATCAACGTCTGTGAACTTTGACATCGCGCCAATAACATTTAAATTTCACTGTCTTATTAGCAGAAGCTTTGGAGAAAGAATCCAGGTGGCAGTAAACAACATGAACATCCAGTCGCAATTATATTCGTTATCACTCAACTTTGTGACTCAACCATCAAAACATTCAGTGACGACTGACGAGCAATTTGACTGCATGATCGGATATCAAATTTGTTCACATTATGACTTTTAGTTACGTGCCATATATCTGATACTCAAAAATTGTATTAAATGTTATGGAGATACAGTAGAGAGACCTAGGAACAATATTCAGTCAATTATTTTTTAATACTTGAAAGGTATATAACGTAACGCCATTTTCTCATTGGAAGTACAGTTTGCCACTGTATCAGAAAGTTAAAATGGCGCCCACTTCAAACTGTTTTGTTGATGTATTATGGAAAAATAGGTTTAACTCAAATAAAAATGAACCAATACAAATGATTTTGGCACCAAATTAATACTTAGAGATTTTTAATTGCAAATAACACCAAATTCATGTTGATGTATCAATTAAATAATATTTATTTAGTTCTGAATGGGGTATGTCATGGAATGTACATTTATGTACATCCCGGCACCTGAATGGCGTTTCGTGTATGTACATGTATGTCCTGGCTGGCAGCAAGGGAGTTAAAGTGACGTCATGACACACCGTTTGCTTCAGTTACCGACCACACAGCAATTGAAATATTTTATCTTCAAAGCGTACATCAATGGTACTGATCTATTACAACTTCTTGACTTCAGTTGACTAATTCATTGTTTATGCAATAATAACCGAACAGTGTGCACCAACCAAGACACAACCATGGCATGGCCATCATAATACTAAGTAACATGATGAAGGTCAACATTACCGTAACTTTGCAACAGCAATTTGGTTTTACTCAAACATCTACTCATCAACAGCAAACATGATCAAGAGTAATCTTTGTACGGCAATCCTGTGTTAACGTCATAGACAATGAAAAGATTATAAATTTTAAAAATACTTACTTTTAACTTTAGGCGCAGTTTGGGTAACATCAACTGGAGCAGACGACACTGGGTTATCATCAAAACTTGCATAGTGAGTTAAAACGAAACATTTATATAAAAGTGGGATTGCGATGCTGAAAAAGAGAATGTATTAAAAAAATACAAAGATGTTCAAAAGGATTTTGTATTGTCAATTCCAGAAAAATATTAACTGTATGTGAAATATTTTGGTGTCAGATGTCTAAAGACAGAAGGCTAAACAAATACAGTTAATTTCCAAAAAATTTTTATAATAAATAGATGCCTGAAAAATTTCATGTAACCAAAGCAGCTATATATCTAAAGAAATTAAATAATGTTTCCATTTTATTCATTTCGTCACTAAAAATCCTTCATTTATTGAATTCTATAAACTCCAAGTTTACTCATCAGCCCGATGTCGGCCCGACGCAGTTTGCCGATGTAAAACAAGTGCCGACGGTGCCGCTGTTTAGCCGACATCGGGCCGATGTAGGTGTGCTACCTGGGATATAACTGACGAGTGACACTTACATTACACTGTCTGTTTTGCTCTGCACAGATGGCAACATCGACTGAAACTCATCCAAATTCACTACATAGGAACGTGCACGCCAGGAAATTGTTACTCAAGAAAGTGAACGAGCCCCTCTACGACAGCTAAGTTGTATTTGTGCATCTAGTGTAACAGAAGTGATTGTGAGATCACCTACTGCGGGATTCGAACCAGGGACCTCCGTGTGAGAGTCAGGCGCTCTACCGATTCAGCCAAAGATATATTCCTCTGACCAAAGCCAGTTTGAATGCTTTCGTTTCACCCTGCCACACTAGAATAGGATTTTGTATGATAAATCCGATATTAAGGTACTTGAGATAAAAATATTTCAGGCTGTAGATACCGCAGGCGCATGTATAGTAATGACAGTCTAGCATTAAAGGTAAACCAACAGTTACTGTGTATTTTCTTTGTCTTTTTTTCACTGATTCTAAGTTTTTCATAATGGAACCAAACTTGTCAACAGAAAAAGTCAAACAAAATCAACAATTTAATTATTTATCAGCGGTCAGCAGTTGTAAGAATGTTATTGTGAATAACCTCCCTTTGAAAACATGTCTGCCCCCATGTACTAAATGTGACAGGAGATAAAAACAGGCGATTTCAAACTCTGAACACCAAGATACTCCATGGCATATTACCGGAAACAAGTATTTGAAAAGGTTTTAAAACACATTTGTTTACGTAATCATGATATTGACCATATCAAAAGCTAGGTTATAAGATGAGAGATTATTGCTGAGCACGATTGAAGTGACAGAGAGTATCTTATAGTGCTTTTTTATATGGCCTAAATTAGATTCAAATACCATGTGTCCTGAGTTAAGTTGAAATGGCTTCTCTAGACTTGCATCTTTATTTTTAAAATTCCTTAATTAATTACGTCTTCTTGTTATCAATGATAAACGGAAAACAGCCAAATCAATGTTGAAAAAGTCGAAATTCTGTGTCCCATTTTAATGTATTTCGTTGAATAACCTGTTTAATATTTTAAAACCATGTTTATCTTTGTGTCTGCTGTCATGCAGTTAGTTTTCAAAAAGTATGTTTAGCCTTTGGTGCGTGCCACTGTCCGGTATTCAATCACAAATCACGACTTTAGCCTGTTTATGTCCTTATACTGAACTGATTAGCATTAGGATTTTGATTTTAAGTAACAACCACTTCTTCTCAATGAAATAACACCATTTATGAAGTTTGACAAGTTGGACTACAACAACATATACTCTGTGCCCCTTTAAACACGTTAAAAGGATAGAACATTGCTTGGACGTGCTCTGCACTGTGACAGCTGGGTCTCAAAAGCGTGTTATCATTATCTAACTTTAGTCATTTCTTTGTAAATAGGACAATTAAGATTTGTTTAAAACAATTTTATTATCAAAAATACACAGAAATCATCCCAGTCCAGCATGCTAGACGTCTTCCTGATAAAATTTGTTGACATCTAGGATTCAAAGCCGATCTAGTCTGTAGCAGCTTCCCGACAAATTTTTAAGTTTAAATCAATAAAAGTGAAACATTTAACTTCAATCTAAGCAACGCTGGAACAATAAACCTACCGGTATTGACTATTATATCCAACTGCTGTCACATCTTAGAAAATCTCTTTTGTATTCAGCAACATTAAATTCACAGCTACACCCTCTTGTTTTACAACATTGACAGACACCATCTTGGTTAGGTAGGTGCATTTGATGCCACTAAATAAAGACAAAACATTTTTTTAAGATGAAACACTGGTTTTATATATAGTAATCTTTCAATCAAAGTTAGATGTTTTAGTTTGTTTGAATTTAAACATGTTAAAGGCAAAACCCTTGCTGATCAAAATTGTTAGGAAGCTGCTACAGATAAAACGGATAAGACAAGGTTTCATGTAGGTTCAACCAGTCCTTTTGGGGTATTTTTTTTGTGGGAACAAAATTCAAGGGGAAATTGCTGTCTATTTATGTATGTAACTCAATTATAACTCATTACAGTTCACACATGTTACTGAGGATAGCGTTTTGCTTGATTTAGATTTGATAAATTGATATATTGATATAAGCACGCGCTTGGTAAAAAAACCCACAACAATTAGAATTGAAGCAATTGAAAAAGGTTTGCTATGGCATTATAAGGCATTGTTGATTACTCTTTTCATAAATCATTTATAAGTGTGTTGATGTTCTATCCTTTAAAACAGTTTATTTTTATAATGTTTAAAATAAATAAAAGTACAGTGCATTTTGTCAGTGCCCCAGAAAATAACATGGCAGACTGATTGCTGATAGTACAGACTCTAGAGGCCAAATTGTCAACAAAGTTTAGTTGATGTGAATGTACTGCTAATAGGTAGTTTAATCACAGATTACACCCAGAGATCAAATGCGAGTATGTGGTATTGAGCAAATTGATCAAATATCCTTTTTCTTCTTTCATGTTTGGATCAATCAAAATCTATTCCCTTATCAAAGAAAAGCATAAGTGATTTTTAGAATGTGTGCCTAGTCTTATAGTAGTTAACAAGACATCTATAATGCTCCCAAAGAAAACGTCATTTTTGTATGATTGATGCTAGCTTCATCTCAATAAGAGGGTCAGTTTAATCTTTGTGAAATATTTGAAGACATCAGGATATATTCTGAGCAAAATTCAGTGAGTATATATATATATATATATATTAACAGTTCAAACAGTTTCCATATATAAATATGTTAAATGAAGCTTGATGAGCTACAGGTAAAATGGTTCTATTTTTCAATTCCAGATTGTAAAGTCACTGCTCCAGAGAGGAGTACTAAATGAAGACTTGCGCATGAGACAAGCTGTTAGGTTGACAGACGTTGGAAGAAAGTTTGAGTATGTTTCCTTCTCTTGGCTGACAGTCAAACAATAGTCAGGGAGATCAGTCTCAATATTCCCTGACCAAACCAGGGCTCTAGATAATTATTTGGACTCAGGGGTATTTCACTCCTCCATATAAAGAGTCACTCATTGATTTAATTTTTAATGCGTATATGATTTACCCGTGCGTATTTTACACAGATACGCATCTTATCTGGAGCCCGGCAAACCATAGTTTTGGAGATTAGTCTCAATATTCCCATACATGGCATAATCCAATAGAGGCGATGGGGGTTTTTAGGGGCTGAAATGGGGGTTTTTCCTTCTCAATGGGGGTTTTTAGGGTCTGAAATGGGGGTTTTCCTTTTTTTGAGGAACATATGATTTATTGTATTTAAAAATAAAAACTCATTGTTTAGCAGATAATTTATCAAGATAATATCTAATTATTTTTAGATGATATTTCAAACCTCATTGCAGGAATTTTGGTACTAGCTTATTACAAATATTATTCATAAATTACTATATGTTTTATTTGAAAAATAACTTTATATTATATACATATTATATGACATATAAATCTATAAGAATCAAGACAGTTATTTCTAACATAAATCATAATACAAGTCTTTTAAACAGGATCTCAATAATCAACATGAGAAGTTTGTGACTGTCATGCAAAATTACTTTGGTTATTATTATCTTTATCAACTTAGATTGAATTTTCACTTACATCTGACATCAAAATAATTTACAGTTAATTGAAAATATCAATTGAGTGAGACTTCATTTAGAAAAGTCAAACTCTGTGATCATCACATTGAAATTTAAAAATTACAGATAGTTTATAATTATTTACGGATCGATGAGAGGAAGTTGTTTACAAATGCACTTCTTGCAATAATAGAAGTGTTGATGAACGGTGGTTTATCGACAGTGCTTGAATGAATGAGGGCATTTACTCCACTTGAATTTAACCGAAATTTCAAATAGTTTAACCGTACCCGCCTCATTAAAACATCGATAATATGTTTTTTTTACAAATATTCTTCCTAAAAACATGAATTACATCGTGTTTCTAAAACTATGTAGGAAAATACGACTCGGCTGCCGAAGTAAATTTTACAAGTTGGTTGAAACACGTGGTCGTGATAATTTCATGGCAACATATTACCGATACAACATAAAATGTTTAAATAAACCATAATCTGTTTAGCAGTAATTCGTATTTTATTAAAATAATGAAACATACAATAAATACTTTTATTTATTCATATATTACTCGAAAAAAGACAATTATCGCAAAGAAAATCATGGACACGAGATAATAGTTTCAATGTTACTTGTCGTTAAGAAAAGGCATTGATTTTCCAAACAGTGTTTCCTTTTTAGAGCTCCTGTAAGATAATGTTCACGACTTCAATGTTCATTTTCGGTAATTTGTGCGATTATTAAATCTTTTGAAGTTTAAGAGGTATTTTGTCGATCTTTAATAGTCTATCATAATGATATTGTAATATCTTATCATTAACTTAAACGTAATTCATCGAGCCTGAGCTATCCTATAGAAATAAAAACTACTCGATAATTAATTCTCGAATCACCGGTGTACAATAACAACGTGCTCTTGCGATGACAAATATTTTTTTAATTTCGACTAAAAACTATTGATATGATTGAAATTTTATCAAATTGAAGATTTAGAATAGGTAACACAGCCTCAGAAAAATCATTCTTAGCACTTCTCTTAAAATTGGGGTTTTTCCATACCCGATCAGGTACGCGGGTTAGGTGGCCTGAAATCGGGTAAACCCGCCGAAATCGGGTAATATGCCATGTATGTATTCCTCAACCAAACCATAGTCTGGGAGATCAGTCTCAATATTCCTTAACCAAACCATAGTCTGGGAGATCAGTCTCAATATTCCTCAACCAAACCATAGTCTGGGAGATCAGTCTCAATATTCCTCAACCAAACCATAGTCTGGGAGATCAGTCTCAATATTCCTTAACCAAACCATAGTCTGGGAGATCAGTCTCAATATTCCTCAACCAAACCATAGTCTGGGAGATCAGTCTCAATATTCCTTAACAAAACCATAGTCTGGAAGATCAGTCTCAATATTCCTTAACCAAACCATAGTCTGGGAGATCAGTCTCAATATTCCTCAACCAAACCATAGTCTGGGAGATCAGTCTCAATATTCCTCAACCAAACCATAGTCTGGGAGATCAGTCTCAATATTCCTTACACAAAACAAAACCATAGTCTGGGAGATCAGTCTCAATATTCCTTAACAAAACCATAGTCTGGAAGATCAGTCTCAATATTCCTTAACCAAACCATAGTCTGGGAGATCAGTCTCAATATTCCTTAACCAAACCATAGTGTGGGAGATCAGTCTCAATATTCCTCAACCAAACCATAGTCTGGGAGATCAGTCTCAATATTCCTCAACCAAACCATAGTCTGGAAGATCAGTCTCAATATTCCTTAACCAAACCATAGTCTGGGAGATCAGTCTCAATATTCCTTAACCAAACCATAGTCTGGGAGATCAGTCTCAATATTCCTTAACCAAACCATAGTCTGGGAGATCAGTCTCAATATTTCTCAACCAAACCATAGTCTGGGAGATCAGTCTCAATATTCCTCAACCAAACCATAGTCTGGGAGATCAGACAAAACCTAGTCATTAGCGGACCATTCACATTATCATGTTTAAAAGGAGGACAGAGGACATTATGGTTAAAGAAAGGTTAATGGGAGTTACTTGCCCCTAAGTACTGTCACTTAAAGATAATATATCCCAGTATTTTATACGACTTCAATCCCCATTTTCATATAGACAATACATTCAAGTAAATAAAACACGAAACAGCGTTTCGATGCGTCCTTTAATTAAAAAGATATAACAATTCAAAGTGCTTAGAAATTGGCCACCTCAAAAGCCCAATTGAAAAAAGTCACTTCACGCCTATGAGCTCTCCTTCGGCGGATGTGATGTCATAGACAGGACTCGCTCCGCGTTTGTTTGTAAACAAGTATATATACCAAATGCAGATATGGGTCGCATTTGTCTACGTTGTTAGAGACTATAATGAAATAAGGTGCAATATATAGAGAGAGATCTATAAATGATACATAGTGACAGGTTTGTAGTTTGTTACATGAATAGGTTTGGAGTATATGTTATATTTTTGGTGCTGATTACTCTAAGGATACATACAAAAATGTGGGCACATCACTTATTTTTGTATGTTAACTCTACAGTTTTGGTTATAACATTTATGAAAAATTAAAATTTCTTGCTACAGCGTCATGAATTTTAGAAGCAACAAAAAGCAACAAAAAGTAAAATAAAAGTCATAAAGCTGCCCCGGAGAAACATTTACCATTTTATGTAGCCTTACAGTGGTTATTTTATAACCTGTTTATTATTGATAAACATTGCAGTATGAAATAAGGTACCGTATTCGACGTGATAAGCGCCCGGGGCGCTTAAAAAATTGGTAAAAGGGGGCGCTTATTAAAACGATAAAATATTTCCTCAAGTTTAGTCTTGAAAGTGTTTTCTTACGGTACACATGTCTTTGAAATATGGTTTTATAACTTTTATCATTTTGATGGTGGCTGGGAGTCTTGAAATACCCTGTATTCTTCACTTTAGTGGAAGTAAAAGACTTATTGCAAGACTGAAAAACCTTCCTCAATGAATCAGCATGCAAGGTAAGCAATGTTGAGAGGTGGGCGCTAAATCAGGACGCATATTGTTCAGTCACAAACGTGGTGGGTGGGCGCTAATAGGGGAGTGGGCGGTTATTAAGTCGAATACGGTATTTAGTTAAATTTGTTAATATATTGTCATGTGTCACGTGTATTGACAAACCTTATTACCTTCATCAAGTTTCAATAAAGGCTGTTGATCATGTGTGAGGATAAAGTTTAGATCAGGTGCTGAGTTCATTAACTTTATTGCTTAATTGCCATAATGTACAGGTGTGTGACACTATGTTGTAGACTGTTAGGTAATAACTTTATTACTATATTGTCTAATGTGAATAAGAAGTGTTAGGTAACTAAAAACCTCTCTCTGGTAACATACCGGTACTAAAGTACTCAAGGAAATGGAAATAATATGCTTTTCAGCGTTAATAATTTTATGTGGTTGCAATAGTTAACCCTTACGTTGCTGAATATTATTTTATATTATTTTGACCAGTTTTGCCCCCGTGGCTGAATTTTCCAGCACTCGCCTTGCTACCGTTATAGCGCAATTAGCCCCTGTGACCGAATTTTCCAGCGCCGCCAGATGCGACCGTTTTGACAACATATGGCGTGGTTACATGGCGAAATACGGACGTTATCGTCGTTTTATACAAAGCTAGTCGGCGAATCCCGTGTTACAAATGGATGATACTTACCTGACACTTTGAATGAAATTACTATCACCCCTAGAACGGTTTCTACAACCGAAGTAAACTTGTTTTCAATTCGGGGGCCATAACTCAGTAAATTCTAAGAGCGCATGCGCGAAATGAAAACGAAACTACAGACGAATAGTTCCTCTTGACATCGATATAAAAATTATTACAAAAATTTGTCTAGCACGAATTTTACAATTATTCAAAAATTGTCTATATTTCAAACTCTATAAAATCATTTAATCACTGAGTGCACATAGACAAATTATATACGGAAATGAAGCTAATTTATTGCTCTATATTTTACGATAAATTTCATTACGATACGCCATCCTAAACGAAAGATATAAATAACAGAAGCAGGGTAGTGATAAACCCCGATAACGTTCTGACCCCCACAGTTATATTACTAAGCTAGTAGCCCCGGGCAAACGCACGCGCTCAGCGCGTGCAGGCGGGGTATCCCCGCTGAAAAATACACTCACACTTAACAGAAATTGTCTTTATTTCCAATTTTATTATTCAAGTTATTCGCTTTGTATACATGCAAATTATACATGGAATTGAAGGCAATTTATTCTTCTTTACGAAAAAATAAATCATAACAATCTTTTGCACTGTAGTTAGAAGTTATTACCAACGTAACGTGAGTATAGCTAGTGAATTAAGTCTTTGATTACCGCGACATTTGTCGCATAATTTCCACACGTTTTATTTTGATGCAAATATGGGTAAATTACACATGAAAATGAAGGTATTTATTTCCTCTTTACGTTGATATGAAAATGATAAATATGTACCGCTTGGTTTGGAATATATATAGTTTGCAAAGATTGTACCCTCAGGTATTTGAGAACAGATTTTGATAATTGCGACATCACTTACCGCTCCTTTATTGTTTCATTGTAATTTGCAAATTTTATATACAATTGAAGACGATCCTTTTCTCTTTATTGTGATATAAAAATGTTGATAATGCGCTCTGCTGAACTGAAAAAAAAATCATATTTGCAATACATTTCCAAGCAGGCTTTAACTTACATCACAATCAACAATATATAACAATTGAAGCATGCAACAATCTTGAAACAGGTAATTGTAAATGCATGTGTGTTGCCATAGTGACATAAATTGACAATAAAAGTTATGAAAGAACACATAAATAACACAAGGGGAAAATTCTCTATACATTAAAAATGAAATTCTTAAATAATTGCAAGATTTGATATAGCAAATACAGAATGTAATATAAAATCATTTATTAATTTAAATATAAATATATATACATGCATCGCTGCGGTGAGATTAAAATTCATTTTCATATAGCTTTCATTAGAAAGGTACATTTTGATTGAAGATATTCAAGGTGCACGGTTTTCTCTCCTTTAAAGTCATCTTAGTCATCTTAATTAGTATTCATATTCTTCAGTCCATTATAAATCTAAACATCATTTTATTTGGTTAGAAAGTCCAATTTCAATCATCGACAGCACTACTACATGATAACAATGACAATCTTTCAGTCAGCAGACTGTCAGTTATTGAAAATATATTTTGTTAAACATTAATGTTGTGTTATTATTTACAAGATTGGCCTAGGTCACTCTAAATTGGTATCCCACTCTTTATCTCAAACACTGACCATTAACTCACACAAAACAACAATAATCTGCATCCTTAGGCCTGCTATGCAAAATACACGAGTACGTAACTCTAAGATTTTATGAAGTTGGAAAATCGCGATTCAAGAGGTACATTTACTAAACACATCAAATATTTGATCTTCATTATCACTCATAAATGGTTAATAAGGCCAGAAACAGCTGCTCGGAACCGTCTTATCCCAATGACCAGATCCGGAAGTTCCCGAGAGGCAGTCCATCGAAAGCGAGATCTCATTGTTACAGTCATGCAAAGCAGAAACACGGAGTTACGATATTGAGTTGACACTTTAAAATGGCATAAAGTAGTAACAAGTGTTCTACATACACAATGGTCAATTAGCTACACAGGGGGATAGTCGATTTGTCTAGGTGTTTAAACAAAAAACAGCCACAATGGCGGCAGATATCAGCTTGGGTCCCCTCGATCGGCATTATCAGAGATTAACAACCCAAACAAATAAAAACAACAACAACAGTTAATTAATGTCAAACAGAATATGTCGATGTATTGATTGTAATAGCTTTGGTGACTTAGGGGCATTTTTATAAGTACAATCAGTGAAAATATATATATACGTTCACGACCGCTGGAATCTATAATGTAAACAATGACACATATCAGCCATGTGTAAGCGAGTCCTGTCTATGTCGTCACGTCCCCCCTAGCACCTGATTGGCTAATAAAACATTTGGCATCTGTTTTCCGGAAGTGTTTATAAAACTTGTTTTTTCTTCTATTTTTAGGTTGTTGTGAACCTAAATAGTTGTTGATATTCATTCTTAACTGTGTTATGAATTATTTCCGCTAATCGTACCCCCTATGTGGATATATTATCTTTAAGGCTTTTGCCGGAGTCCTTTTGATTGGTTTGTTGAGATTATATCAGCTTAAACGAGCAAGGCGAGTGTGTGAAGAGTAAAACCCTGATAAAATGCGTTCTAATCTGGCTAGAGGTAATTCTAAATAAAAATCTATTTCTCGAAACGTGGTAGCTTTAATTTAGACTGAACAAAATACTGTATGAGAGGTTGGTTGTCATAAAAGCTATACATTGTATTCTATTGTAACTGATGTATCCGTATATTTGAATGGTTACCTGCCTTCTGTCTCTTTCCTCGTGACATCTAACAGAACCTTTGTCTATTTTTATGAACAATATTATGTATCTTCACCCGTAGTGCGTGTCCTGCCCTTAAAACAAGTGATGGTATAGAGTGATGTATTGAGGAATGTGATATGGGATAAGTGATGTATGGAGGGATGTGATATGGGATAAGTAATGTATGGAGGGATGTGATGTCAGACAAGTGATGTATGGAGGGATGTGATATGGGTTATATGATGTATGGAGGGATATGTTATGGGTTAAGTGATGTATCGAGGGATGTGATATAGGATAAATGATGTATGGAGGGATGTGTGATGTATGGAGGGATGTGTGATGTATGGAGGGATGTTATATGGGATAAGATGTATGGAGGGATATGATTCAAAGCAAGCGATGTATGGAGGGATTTGATATGGGATAAGTGATTTATGGAGGGATATGATTCAAAGCAAGCGATGTATGGAGGGATTTGATATGGGATAAGTGATTTATGGAGGGATATGATTCAAAGCAAGCGATTTATGGAGGGATTTGATATGGGATAAGTGATTTATGGAGGGATATGATTCAAAGCAAACAATGTATGGAGGGATGTGATTTGGGATATGTCATGTATGGAGGGATGTGATATGTGATAAGTGATGTATGGAGTGATATGATTCAAAGCAAGCGATGTATGGAGGGATTTGATATGGGATAAGTGATGTATGGAGGGAGATGATTCAAAGCAAGCGATATATGGAGGGATGTGATATGTGATAAGTGAGGTATGGAGGGATGTGATGTGAAACAAGTGATGGTATCGAGATCACCAATGCTTTTGTTATATTGAATGACATTGGTAATGTGTTTTGATACACCTTAAAATATAAAGGGAACAAAATATAGGATTCTTAAATAACTTGCACAGTCAAAGAATATCTGGTATAGATAAGATAAGTTCATAGTAAAGACATTGTTTTGAATGTAGGGGATATAGCTTGATCATGTCATTTGTTTTTTTAATTTGAGTATATGATGACACCTACATAAATTTCTTTAATGCTGTAAAGCTGAGAACATCAATGTTTTTATGGACCATCCTGATTATTGTGTCCCTGCAGTCAGGCCAGTAGCCAGGTGAAGATCCCCCTGGAGGCACTTGGGGCGGGGCAGGGGGCTGTGGAGACAGCGTGTGTGGACCAGCTCAAGGCAGACCTGCATCGAGAGGTATGTGTGCTACATCATTTGACCCTGCCTCTCCGATATTTTTGTATTATTTGATTTCACAGCTTTTAATCCCTTGGTCAATGTCTGACCATAGTTTACTACATGATCAACACCTGAGATAAAAATCAAAATGTTCTTTTTTTATCATCTCATTTAACTTGTGTTTATATGTCCATTTGATACCAACAGACACAAGAGTGAATTTTTAGCTCATCAGACTCTAAAGGTCACATGGGCCTACGGCATGGTCCGTTGTCTGGCGTCCAGCATTGATCACTGGGCACCTGGCGTCCGTAAACTTTTTACTTTTAATCTTCATAGAACACAGATGTTTTTCTAAAAGTTTGAGCTACAAGTTTTGGTTTTGCTGAATCAGAGTAATAATATTTTCATCATGTGAAAGCCCATTGAATAGGGATTCAGAAAAATTTACTTTCTTAAGATTAACGAATCTTTGTCACTCACATTTGTCAAATGTATGTCAAAGGGACAAATAAAATTGACATGTCAATATGTAGAAGTCTGCTGGGCAGCTTATGACACCCACAGCAGGGACAAGATTAAAGTTAGAGAAGTACATAGCCCTTTGCTAAAGAAATTTTCTTGAACCTTATGGCTGTACCTTGGGTTGTGGTGATCTGAATTTGTATATTTGGAATTAAAAATTATTATCTTTATAGGATAGTAACTTATAATTTTATTGTCTTAACCCCAACAATAAATGCGTGGCAGGAGTAAATATTTAGGGTGATTCAGCAAAACCAAAACTTGTAGCTCAAATTTTCAGAATAACATCTTTGTTCCATGAAAATTAAAGCTTGTAGATTTGGTCTTGATTGCCCTTCAAATATGGGTGTTTGCAAGGTTCCCACCCTCAAATCTTCCTTTGTCTTTTTTATAGACACCAATCATGCTAAGAATCTTAAGTTTTGAGAATTAATACATCATTGTAGGATTTCATTGTCCTACCCCCAAGATTAAAGGTGAAGCGAGGTTGCAAATGAAAGGTTTACCATTTTTTAAAGCTTTGTGAAAATGGTCAATTTGAATATATCGATGTGGCAATAAGCCCCAGTTGATGTCTGTCACAGCACCATTGATAAGCAAAATATAAACATAAATTGAAAAGGTCCTGTTGATGTTCATAGTTTTAACCTCATAACAAGGCCACAATAATGTTGCAGGCTTTCAGCCTCCTATCATTTCTTCCTGCAATAAAACTAGCAGCCATGATATAGGTGAAATAATCCTGAATGCAGTGTTAAAACCCCAAATCACCTCACACCACCTTGACTGAGTTTGTTAACCCTTAAGATGCAGGGCCGGGAATATTCCGGAAAGAAATTAGCTTTGCCCGCATGATCTCCTGGCGAGATGCGAGTAGCACACTCAGTTTTTCTCACACTAACTCATTATCGCTGTGGTTCTCAGTAGCGGAGGCCGGAAATTTATTTCATAGCAGTAGTCTCAGTTCAAGGCTTGTATTTTCATTCGCTAAGCTACCGAGTTTTGTTGGTGTTCTAAATAATGCGTGCACATGTTACTAAAGTTATGCAAACATTGATAATTTTTATCGTACCGAAAATTATCATAACAATCACTCAATTTTCCCCCATTCCCCGCTGCACGTGCTTATAGCCTGTGGGCACATTCTACCCTCTTGCATGAGCTTACCGACCCGCAAGTGCTATGGTTTGCAGAGATGCGTGCATTCTGACCAAATGCACACCTTTCTATCGCACGCCCTATCTTCTGCATCTTCTACATTTGAATGATAACATCCAGGGACGAAACTGTCAAAGAAAGCACCAACCCGCAGGACGATAGGCATTACCATCTCACAGGTTGACACCAGTCTAGACTTATCCCAGGGAATTAGCTTGATGCTATAGGATCCAACCTCAGAGTTCTGGGGAGAGCATCTGATCAGTCAGGAGTGGACAGATAGACACAAAAGATGACGTCATAGAGATGATGGTTTATTTCATTATGACATAATGAGTGTGAAGGAAAAGGTCAGCTGTGAAGTTGACCCTAGACTACACACTCATTCCCTGCTGTAGAATCCACTCTGGGCTCCACTCTGGGCTCCACTCTGGTCTCCACTGATGTTTGTTTCATAGAGGGCCCTATTTAAGGGATTCACATGACTGAAAGCTGTTAAGCCCTCGAGCATATTAAATGTCAATTAGAGTATGACTGACATGATACTTCCTTAAGTATAGATGTTACAATTGTTTCATTTCGATTGCCTAAAGTGATGGACAATAAAGAGTTGTTAATTACTAAAGCATATAAAAGACTATTCACCTGGGTAGGTGATTGCCTCAGGTGTTTGTATAAGAGAATTGACATGTTTCTGTTGTGAATTTACTCAACAACTTGAAAATATTGAAAAACATATACATAGGAATATATAGAAAAATATGAAGAATATATATACAGTTATTAGCACTGTCATAAACACTCCACATATTTTATCAATCAATAGACTTAGCTGTTTGTCCCAACGGATCGTGCATTGTTTTTCCAAAACATTTGTGTTGATGAAGGGTTTGTTCCTTGGAAAGCGATCTGAGTTTCAAAGTATATATAATCCCGACAAGCCGAAGAAGTATTGTATAAAGGCCTACATGCTGTGTGACTCAACCAATGGTTATGTTTGCAAGTTCAAAATCTACACTGGAAAAACAAATGAAGGAATGTATACATGATCTCGTCATGGATTTGGTGAAGGATAATGCAGGGAAAGGATATCATGTGTTCATTGATAATTTCTATTCCTCTGTGGCATTGTATATAAACTTGTGGGAAAAGGGAACTGGTGCAACGTGAACGTTGAGAGGGAATCGCAAAGGCATTCCTGAAAAGGTAAAGCAGACAAAGAAGAAACAGAAGAGAGGGGATATAGTCTATCACAACCAAAACTTACTCGTTTTGTGGTATGAAGACAGGAAGTCAGTGTTGCTCATATGAACCGTAGAAGACGCCGAAATTGTAGAGACAGGAAAGAAGAACCGAACGACTGGGGAAGCAAATACGAGACCAGGTATTGTGTACGAATACAACAAATATATGGGAGGTGTGGATCGGGCAGACCAGATGCTGTTGTACACCCCTTTCAAAATGAACTCCTAAATGGTTGAAGCGCTTGTGGTTCCATGTGTTGAACGTTGCCATGTTGAACTCTTACATCCTCTATAAAGAATTCTCAAAAGACAAACCCTTGAAAACAAGCCGTCAATTTAGAAAAGATTTGGTGCAGCATATGATCACCTACGCTGACATGGAAAAAGTGCCTTCCCTGCGTAGACGTCCTCTTGGCAGGCCAAGCACAAGCAATGACAGTGTGTTGCATCTTCATGGTGGTCACTTTCCATCAAAGATTCAGCCTGTTGGAAAGAAAAAGAACCTCTCACGCATGTGTGTTGTTTGATCAAAAGCGAAAAGAGAATTTCTTCGAAGGGAAATGGAAGAAACCAATCAGCCAGTTGGAAAGAATTCTTTCGAATGTAAAGAGTGCTGTGTCATTCTGCGTTCAGCACCATATTTCAGACTTTATCACACGTCACAAGATTACACTAAAGCTTATATCAGTTTGACGACAGAGAACAATGAGGAGGATAATGAAGAGAATTGAAGAAAGAAGAAACAAGCAGAAGTGTGGATGAGCGTTACTCTCCTGATCCAGTTTGTACTTCACACCAAAAAGGTGAAAAGTGAATTCATTGTTACATATTGTAAATATATATTCTTTTTTTTATTTCATAAGAGGACAGAGAAAGTCAATGTGAGTTGTCACTGGACATTAAATACGAGCCTCATCACAAACCTACACCCGATCTTTTGCAATTTGTATCTTTAGAATCGGGTTGAGAAAAATCATAATTTTTACATTAGCGTACAGAACTGGCTTTGATTCAATATGAAATTTGCATATGTGCAACACCAAATAAAGAAGCATAAATGATGCGATAAATGTCGCAATTATCAAAAACATTTCCCAAATGTACCCCTCTTTTGCGGTTCATATCTACCCGACCATTTGGCACTTTTTTATAATTTTTTCACACCTCTCAAGTGAAAAGAATTATCTTTAATTCTGTGTATAATATGCGTGTGCACAGTCAATAATAAAGATGCGGCGGGTGTTGTGACAAATGTCGCAAATAACACAATTATCATGATCTGTGTTCAATTATTATAATCTCGGATTGTCCGCGTGTGACCGCACGCGCCGAGAGGATCAGTACAGCAGGAAGAAACACTGGTGCTAAGAACACTGGCACTCGCATGCTGGTACCCCGGCACTAAGGGAGAATTAGTTCTTGCTAATAATCCTGTTATGTCGGAGCATTCTCGGGGTAACTCCAACCATCTTTCGCGGCGTATATCTTTTGAATTGGGCGACATTATCTAATAATAATTTTGTCATCATAAAGAAGAATAAATTGTCTCCAATTCCATATATAATACATGTATGCACGCTCAGTATTAGAGATTTTATTCAGCTGGAATTAAAGACAATCTTTAGATAATTGTAGATATCTAACTTGAGGTTGTATTGTAAAAAAAAATATATCCTCGTAAAGATGAATAATGTATCTTCATTTCCATATACAATTTTTAAGTCTGCAATCATATCTAAGGATTTTCCTTTAACTCGAAATGAAGACAATCTTTAGATTGTAACAGAAATCCTTCTAGGTAAAAATTAAAGATAAAAATTTCATTTAAAGTGTTGGATAAGGATCGTTCATTTGTTTACGGGATTGGCGGACTACTTCTGTATTAATCGGCCATATGGACACACCATATATTGTAAAAGCAGTCGCGTCTTGCGGTGCTGAATTCAGAAACAGGGGCTAATTGGGCTTTAACGGTAGTGAGGAAAATTCAGCCATGGGGGAAAAACTGGTCACAATAATATTCAGCAACGTAAGGGTTAAGATTGCACTTTACTAACACTGCACTGGGCAGTCATAGTAATCGGGGACAAGAAGATGGAAACCAGATATCTTTGTGATTTCCCTGGGTTTTGGCAGGGTAAGGTTGATGTTTATTTTGGATGGGTGGATAACAAAGTGGGTAGTCAGAAGATGGAGGTGGCAGTTATTGTAGATATAAAGCATGTTTTAGTTGTTTTTGAATTGCAGAGAGTTTTTCCATGAGATATGAGAGTGCAAATATATAAGAGTGTGTAAAAATATAAAATATCAAAATATAGTAACTCCCTAACTGCTATTTTGTTAAAAGATTACTTTTCTAATTTGTATCATGATTCGAGGAATACAACTTTCTTTCAATTTTGTGTCAAGGTATCTTAGCCTTGAACATCAAGAATACAACGGCTTGGCTTCATTTTTTTGCTACTGATCCTCTTGATTTTTCATTGACACGTAAACGCAAACAGTTTTATTTGAATGTTGATTGTTTAAATGATTTATGTTAAATCTATTTATAATGTTGGACCCTCCAGTGACATGTTGAACAGACAGACAAATAGAGAGGGTAATTGATACATATATGTATGTTCAGGTGCCTGATGTTGAGGGAGTCACGGCTGACCGATCAGGTCTGTACGTCAAGATAAAGACTCACAAGTTTAACCAGGTAAAACCAGCTTAAAACCTCAAGCAATATAAGTACTATTCATGCTGACAGAATCTGTATCACTTATTCTTTCATTTTCTGTATCAGTCTTGCTATCAATCTCTGTACCACTCACGCTATCAGTCTCTGTACCACTCACGCTATCAGTCTCTGTACCACTCACGCTATCAATCTCTGTACAACTCACACTGTCAGTCTCTGTATCACTCACACTATCAGTCTCTGTACCACTCATGCTATCAATCTCTGTACCACTCACACTGTCAGTCTCTGTACCACTCACGCTGTCAGTCTCTGTACCACTCATGCTATCAATCTCTGTATCACTCACACTATCAGTCTCTGTACCTCTCACACTATCAGTCTCTGTACCACTCATGCTACCAGTCTCTGTACCACTCATACTATCAATCTCTGTACCACTCACACTATAAGTCTCTGTACCACTCATGCTACCAGTCTCTGTATCACTCATACTGTAAGTCTCTGTACCACTCACGCTATCAGTCTCTGTACCACTCACACTATAAGTCTATGTACCACTCATGCTACCAGTCTCTGTACCACTCACGCTATAAGTCTCTGTACCACTCATGCTACCAGTCTTTGTACCACTCACACTGTCAGTCTCTGTACCATTAACATTATCAGTCTCTGTACCACTCACACTAGCAGTCTCTGTACCACTCACACTAGCAGTCTCTGTATCATGTATCACTCATGCTTTTAGTCTCTATCATTTTTCAGTCATGCTATTCATGGTCTTGTTACTTATTGGTTATTTACTACCTTCTAGAAGCAAGTAAAGCTAGAAGTTATTGCAGTGTATCGTGTTGTGTATTGCAGCACGTGTTGAGGGCAGTGAGAGAAGGAGGAGTTCATTATGGATACAGGAGAGGAGAGCAGGCTGGTCAACACATACTAGTGGAGTACAGGTCAGACAGCGAGCTGAATACATTTACACTATATTTCACTAGTAATAATCACAGAACTGTAGGGGAAACCAATGATACATATGCATAACAATTCATTCCTTATATGTAGCATGGAATCAGAAACATTGTATTCAGAAACATTCATCTGTTCTTCCATACGTATGTCAAGTTTCTTGTTAATGCAATATATAATGATCTGTTGCATTCAAAGTCGTCAGATTTGGTGACAGACCATCTGGGGAAAATACTCTACACCTTTTGATATTGGTTAACAATGTACCCAATGTTACCCAATTTGCAGGCATTCTCCATTGGGGGATTCTGCAGACACCAGTTTATCATGGTGACCTAGACCTTTAATTTCAAGGTCATCATTTTGACCACTCTCCCAAGTGCCATGCTAGTGGCCAAACAATATTTCATATTATTGGTCTATCAAAAGTTATGTATTTGGTTTTTGGACAGGTTGTTTCGAGGAGTGAACATATGTCTGATCACAAACATACTGTACATTCATGTGGAACATTCCTTTGTTAAACTTGTTAGACCGTAAATATCATTGAAAAACAAAGATGCGTACACCTCGCTGCCTTTAATAGCCTGTTCTTCAATGTTATCCCAACATTGTCTACAAGAATGGACAGAACAGAATGTAGAGCTTTGATCAGGTATTGGGGTTTATAGAAATAGTCAAAAGGAAATTCATGAATATATGTCACAAACATTGGGCGACTTTGCTCAGTCATCTGTGTTAAACAGTGGTGTCCTGAATTTACCAGATGTAGCATAAGCACTGTAAGCCATCTCCATTTAGTCCACCTGAGGCCACCGCATAAGTAAAACATCAGTTGAACAAATTATTTATAGGCATTTACATATGGGGAAGGTATCTGCTTCATTTCCTTGAGTAATGTAAAGGCTTGTTTAATGCTTGTGTAGATCAGGACTTGTTCATGTGATGTTTGATTTTTTAGCTCTCCAAACATTGCCAAGCCATTCCACGCCGGTCACCTACGGTCAACGCTGCTTGGCAACTTTATGTGCAACCTGTTTGAGCGTTTTGGGCACAAAGTCACAAGACTGAATTATCTCGGCGATTGGGGCACACAGTTTGGTCAGCATCTGCCTTCATGCAACATCCTTAGATATTGCAACACCCTAGGCTTTTAGCAACACTCTTAGCTTCCTACAGTACTCTTACCTTCCTTAAACTCTGTTACCTTCCTACCAAACCCTAAGCTTTCAGCAACACTCTTAGCTTTCTACAGCGCTCTAACCTTCCTGCAAAGCTATTACCTTCCTACCAAACCCTAAGCTTTCAGCAACACTCTTAGCTTCCTAAAATACTCTTAGCTTCCTGTAACTCTCCTAGCCTCCAACAACACCCTTAGCTTTGTGCAAAGCTCTTAGCTTGCAACACTCTAAGCTTCCTACAACAACCTTACCTTCCTGTAACTCTTTAAGCTTCCCAAGAAACTCTTACCTTCCTGCAATATATTTTACTCCCTGCAAACCCTTAGCAGGATGCAACACTTATCTTCCTGCAACACATCTTGGCTTCCTTCCATACCCATAGCATCCTGCAACACCCTTAACGTCTTGCATTACTCTTAGCTCCTGAGCTTCACACATAACTAGTGTCACAAGATACTTACTCTTGTCTTCCTGCAACACCGTTATCTTCTTCCAATACTACAAGCTTGATACAACGCCCATAGCTTCCTGCAAAACCCTTAGCTTCCTGCAGTACCCTTAACTTCCTGCAACATACCTTGGCTTCCTGCAACATACCTTGGCTTCCTGCAACACACTTTAGCTTCCTGCAGAATTCTTAGCTTCCTGCAACATACCTTAGTTTCCTGCAACATACCTTAGCTTCCTGCAACACACTTTAGCTTCCTGCAGAATTCTTAGCTTCCTGCAACATACCTTAGTTTCCTGCAACACACTTTAGCTTCCTGTAGAATTCTTAGCTTCCTGCAACACACTTTAGCTTCCTGCAACACACTTTAGCTTCCTGCAGAATTTTTAGCTTCCTGCAACATACCTTAGCTGCCTGCAACACAGTTTAGCTTCCTGTAGAATTCTTAGCTTCCTGCAACATAGCTTAGCTTCCTGCAACACAGTTTAGCTTCCTGTAGAATTCTTAGCTTCCTGCAACATACCTTAGCTTCCTGCAACACACTTTAGCTTCCTGCAACACACTTTAGCTTCCTGCAGAATTCTTAGCTTCCTGCAACATACCTTAGCTTCCTGCAACACACTTTAGCTTCCTGCAACACACTTTAGCTTCCTGCAGAATTTTTAGCTTCCTGCAACATACCTTAGCTGCCTGCAACACAGTTTAGCTTCCTGTAGAATTCTTAGCTTCCTGAAACATAGCTTAGCTTCCTGCAACACAGTTTAGCTTCCTGTAGAATTCTTAGCTTCCTGCAACATACCTTAGCTTCCTGCAGCACACTTTAGCTTCCTGCAGAATTCTTAGCTTCCTGCAACACTCTTAGCTTCTAAGATCCTTATTTAAGGTGTTCTAATTTGGAAAACTTTGTCTATGTGAATAAGATATGTTTATACCAAACCAAGTACTGTAATGGAAAAAGATTAAGCCAACTGTAGAATATTGAAAGGTTCCTAGAAGAATAGTGGTCTAACAGAAGGAGTTGATGATTAGAGAAAGTAATTACATACAAATGAAAGAAGTAAAACCATGTGTTGTTGCAGGCCTGCTGTTAACTGGTTACCAGAGATATGGAAATGGAGAAAAGCTGTCCAAGGACTCCTTGCTTCATCTGTTTGAGGTAAGGCACAACTCCACACCTGACTAGTGTCACAACCCACTGAGCTCCACACATCACTAGCGTCACAACTCACTGAGCTCCACAGCTCACTAATGTCACAACCCACTGAGCTCCACACATCACTAGAGTCACAACCCACTGAACTCCACACATCACTAGGGTCACAACCCACTGAACTCCACACATCACTAGAGTCACAACCCACTGAACTCCACACATCACTAGGGTCACAACCCACTGAGCTCCAGACATCACTTGCATCACAACCCATGGAGCTACCTGGCTCCACACCTGACTAGTGTCACAACCCACTGATCTCCACACATCACTAGGGTCACAACCCACTGAGCTCCAGACATCACTTGCATCACAACCCACTGAGCTACCTGGCTCCACACCTGACTAGTGTCACAACCCACTGAGCTCCACACTTAAGTAGCGTCACAACCCACTGAACTCCACACATCACTAGTGTCACAACACACTTAACTCCACACATCACTAGCGTCACAACCCACTGAACTCCACACATCACTAGCGTCACAACCCACTGAGCTCCATACATCACTAGCGTCAAAACCCACTGAGCTCCACACCTGACTAGTGTCACTACCCACTGAGCTCCACACCTGACTAGTGTCACAATCCACTGAGCTCCACACATCACTAGCGTCACAACCCACTGGACTCCACACATCACTAGAGTCACAACCCACTGAATTCCACACATCAGACAGACAGACATATTTATTCAGTATGTTATGACATTAGTCTTAGGGAAGTTTCAGTTGTCGTTGGTTGAATCAGGTAATTTGGGAAACAGTTTCTTCTTTGTTGCGAATATTTTTGACATATCATTATAACGTGGAATTCGTCTTCGATGTAATCAAGGGCAGCGTCATGACAATAGAGGCAGAGGCAATCATTATATGGGGTGTTTGTATGGCGGCCACATTCCACTGCAAGTCTGAATCGAAATTGGGTTATAATTGCCCGCTGACTTGGTAACAGTTCACTGGTTAGATACGGTTCAACTCTGAGAAGGGATTTGAATTGTGAATATAAATAACATTTGGAGGACGAAAGAAGTGAAGCATGCCAATCTTGAGTGAAGCAGTCATAAAATCTCTGTTTAAACAATTTTATGAATGTTGATATACAACCAATGTCCTGGGATATCCATACAAAACCAAATCCATACTGAAATAAAATCAACTTGTCGTGAAATAATATGGTCTTTCTCGCTTGAGAAGGGGGGCGGGATAGCGCAGTGGTTAGCGCGTTCGGCTTCGGATCAGGAGGTCCGTGGTTCGAATCCCGCCAGGGGCTCGGCAACTTTGTCTGCAGTAGAGAACTGTTCTACACGCAGTCAGGTTTGGGTGCAATGCTACACTGAAATTCAGCGCAGTACCACCCATGGTTCGCTTGTTCCAGCCGATGCTCGCAGGTTTCACCGCAATGCATAGCCACAATGGTGTTGCGGGCTTTCTCCCTGCAATAATACTAGCAGCCACGATATAAGTGAAATAATCTTGAAAGCGGCGTTAAGCACCAACTCACCTCACCTCACCTCACGTCGCTTGAGAAGATAAGCAAGATTTCGCTTTTGTCCATGATAATTTTGGGGTAAACACAATACCTAGGTATCTGTACATATTTACAACTTCAATTTGTGTTCCATTAAGAAACCACTTCTCATATTCTCTTAGAGGACCTCCATTGTTCACCTTCATCCCAGTTTGAGCACAAAACTTTTCAATAACATTGATTTTCTTTTCTTTTTCCACACATCACTAGTGTCATAACCCAGTGTTCATAGGATCATATTCTGCATGTTGATCATATTAGAGATAATTAGAAGATAAATAGTTGCATTTTTAAAATTTCAGGGATTCATTGTTATTCAACGCCCGCAAATTTAAGCGTTTAAAACCCCCGGTTAACGCCGTCGGTTTTAAACTAAATCT
The DNA here is from genome assembly GCA_921293015.1 of Phorcus lineatus. Lineage (NCBI taxonomy): Eukaryota > Metazoa > Mollusca > Gastropoda > Trochida > Trochidae > Phorcus > Phorcus lineatus. Next base: position 13,046,672 of record OV121090.1, read on the forward strand.
GCGGGTGTTGAATAACAATGAATCCCGGAAATTTTACAAACGCAACTATTTATCAATATTGTAACATGACCGTTAGTTATTAGAAGTTTAAGAGTGAACTCTGTTTTTGCGTACTTATTTTTGTGTGGAAAGAACTTTGCAACTGTTCTATTTCTGTAAGAGGTGAGATAAGGTCTAACTAATGTGATTTATTTACATTACAAACATCATTGTGATATTAGCAAATAGTGGCATTCGTAACAGCGAGACCTCACACCATACTTTTTTAATTCGAGACCGAAATCAACAATTATAAAGGTCGTAGAAAAATATCGTAAAACCCTGAGTACAAAAGTACACAACCATTGTGACAGCGACGCAAACATTGTGACATCAAAACGGTTGGCCTTTGTGATGTCATACCATGGGAACGGCATTCGAAAGAAGGCAGCCGCGTGAAACTTTGCGTCAAACTTGGACAAAGTAAGTCAGTTGAAAATATTTTCGTTCTTCAAAATAAATCATATTAAAGTGTATTTGTGATATCTACCGGTAGACACATTATAAAAAAGGACAAAGACAACTGTCAAATCAAAGTATGGCACAAATTTTCTAAAAACTGGAAAGTTTAAACTTGAGTCAGGTCGGCATTAGTGAACATGTTATATCAATTCGCGGTGATTCACCTTTGCTAATTTGCGGGTATTCATTGTCATTCAACATAGGGTAATTTTTTTAATCGACCAATCAGAATCGAGGATACAACGAAATCATGTTACAATATAGTGATACATCCCCATCATACATTGCTGTAAGAATGATGTGATGTGGTGTTCTCTCCAGGTGTATGTGCAGATTAACGCTGACGTGGAGGCGGAGAGAAGCAGAGGAGGTTCAGACACCTACACGGAGGCACTTCTTGCCTTCAGCCAGCTAGAGGCAGGTACGCTAGAAGGGGTAGGGGGTTGAGGAGATTAAGATTGAGGTAACTAGAGGTTAAAAATTCTGCTTGGTTCATGTATTAAATAGTTTATTATTTATATTTGTAAAGATGTCAAGATTGGTAATCCAGTATATATGTCAATAAATCTCCAGGATGATCAATGTTTGTATGCTCAGGAATGTTATGAACTCGTTCTGTCTGCTCCAGGGGAAGGAGAGAAGGTGGACCTGTGGGATCACTTCCGATCTCTGAGTCTGCTTGAGTACAACAAGCTGTACCAGGTAATTTCACAAAATATTCTCTCAAGGCCCTCTCATGTTAATGAACACACAATGCATTCTCACGCCCTTCAAATCTGTTTAGATAAACAAATAAAACCTTTTTCAATCCCTTCCCATCTGTGTAAATGTATGCTGCTCAAAATACATTTCTGTCTGATATTTTTCTCTGCATAGAAAGGTATAAATTACAATTTCTAAGCAGAAATGTGCATATACAAATTATTCATGAAATCGAAGTAAATTTATTATCTTTTTATGACAATAACTATTTATTTCACTAGTTTTGAATAGTTTAACCTAGGAAAGGTTGGTACATAGCTTGTGAAAACCGACTTTGATAATCATCATTTGCCATGTGTTTTTTCGCTTCACATATTCAAACTATACATGGAATTAAAGATAATTGTTTCTTCTATGCAATGATGTTAATATAACAAAAGTGTGCCAATTTCTTTAGAAGATATAGAATGTGCAACAAGCTATTTGAAAACATTCTTAATAATTTCCACGGTTCTAGCATCACTTATTGACCCTTAATTTTGTTGTTCTCATTTGAAAATTTTATACAGAATTTGAGACTATCTTTTCCTCTCTAATGTAATATGAAAATTGGTTAAGTAGATAGGAAGTTCAAAAGAAAGGTATAGAATACAATCGACAAGAGACAATTTTCTGCTCTTCCTAATAATCTGTGACATATTGAAATATGCCCCAGGGTTCAGGACATGCCACCATGCTAAGACCATGGAATGTATTCTTTATCTCATTGTTTGGAATGTATTTCTCTCATTTAAGTGAAAGTTTGCTGAATAACCGATAAACATGAAAATGCAGTTGATGAAAACAAAAAGGTCAAAAGCATCAATTGATGATTAAATATTGTGTCAATAACATGTCGGATAAACTGTCTGAGGTTCAGACAGTGAATCGATTCAATTAAGAATTGACTTCAACATTTATTAAGTTCATGGAGGTATAAACTTAAAAACCGATGTGCAAACTGTGTGAATCCGCGTAGCGGATTTACGCCGAGTTTGCACATCGGTTTTTAAGTTTATGCCTCCATGAACTTAATAAATGTTGAAGTCAATTCTTATAAATAAATATATACATACTAGTTGTTTTTAAAACATTTTATTGCTCTAAACATACATATTTGCACCAAATAGAGCTGCACCATATACGCGAATGAATTCAACGCTCAACAGCATGAAAAAGAGAAAATGTCAATCAAAACGTCATCGGATCCCTAGCCCCGCCTACAAAACGTTCATCAGCTAATGAAAATCTACAACGCACGTGGCCATGAACTTATCGGACGTCCGTCACACGTGGCCTTGACATTGCACAGTTGTAAACACAAATCGCGAACGTAGAACTCGGAGAGGAAACCAGTCGAATTTACCCTCGTAGATGCCATATACTGGTGGTGTTATGATCTCGATTTAGCGGAATCTGATTAAACAGCACACAGGAGCCAAGCTTAACTCTGTTCATGAACTTAACGACATTACTTTGCCAACCTCCCTGCAACGGCCGCGAGAGCATTGAACAATGGCATTTGCCTTCTGTGGGGTGGAACACGATCGGTTGTAATTTCTGATAGAGCTCTCTTGTTTATTATGAAAAGGACTTCCTTTAAAATCTTTGACAACAATAATTTTTTCATACTGAATTATGTTAATTTTTTATTTACCTACTTTCAAGAAGTGGCACTGCACAAAGTGTTGCTATTTTTAGAAAAACGTAACTTGTTTACAAATAGTTCCGTCGATGGGCGTGGCTTAAAATGATGTGACGTCACGAAATTAAGTTTATGGAGGTATGAACTGAACATCTATTACCGTGTTCAGCGAATCAGATTGACGCAAAGCAATTGCTATTTATTTATATATTTGTAAAGACTATATTTTAAAGATCATCTGAAGAAAGTAAATATCAGCAAAGCAAACTATCAAAAAAGCAATATGTTTTGGATTTCTAACTTAAAATGAATAGAATTGTTTGTAAATTAGCCAAAAATATTGGTTTTATTTATCTCTATGACACCACACCTAACTTCTGTCAGTTCCATCTGATCTTCTCGAATGTATCCCTGGTTTAAAATATATATCAAAATGATTTCAGACATGTAAAAACATGCAGTGAGTGGGCCATGTACGATTATATTAAAGTTTTCGGAAACATGAATTTGTCATTTTCACTCAGATGTTAAGTTACTGCCGCATCCGTCGTTATGGAATTATGATGTACAACCACATTTGTGGGCATTTGACGCAAAACCCTGTAAGCACTAAACCTTATATTCTTTTAATTAAACATTTTGTCAGATATGTTAGTCTTATGTTATTTCATGTTTCCAGAACTTTTATTGGTTAGGTTAAAGCATTACACGTTTGTATAAAGAAAATAAAAAATTTCCGAATCATGGTAAAAATGTCTGATCAAGGTCATTTTGACATACTATCAATATTTCATCATTTAGTTATGTATTCACTTTAAATGTATAAATATTAATACAAATTTAAGTGTATTGAAATTTCTCTTTGATTATGAATACAGTAGGTAATTTGGGGCTTTTTTTTCCCTATGTTGTGTGTCAACATTTATTATTTATTTTATTAAAAGTTCGATTAGAGATATTACCGACTTTCAAATATTTATCTTTTGATATTGATAAAATAACATAACATATTTTAGGTCATACGTATATATAATTTATATTGGAAGGTAGTGTGTTTACACTATATGCACACTTATCGGACAAGCACACACGCACATCCCAACATTATGCATAGCTCAGGAGTGCAAAAGGTCAGCAAGCTATAACCATGCAACATGTAGTACAGAAATTTGAGCTTTTTTTATGTTCTTTTTCTATGTGGTTGACTTAAAGAATGGCATTGTGGCCTCGCATCATTTTGCTGAACCATTTAGACGACTGCCATGGAAAAATTGGTGTCATAACGAGATGTGTGGTGTAAATATGTATGCTGATCTGGAATGACTCCACAGAAACCTTTTTGATCGGACTCACTGGGATGGGATAACTCTTTGATAAGATACAGCTACTCTGCTGGACCTGTCTTTTAGAGACTTGCTACCAAGTACAAAAAATAACATTAACGCTGGGCCATAATACTACGAGAAAGGATGTTAAGGGTCAATTTTACACAATACACCTTCAGCATTGTATTACAGAGGCTGGGGGTGAGGTTCACAGATGTTCACTACGAATCTATGTACCGTGAGAAGGCGCGGGAAGTGGTGCAGCAGCTGAAGGAGACAGGCAAGCTCCTCACCGAGTGAGTAAGCACGATTAATCTCTTCTCCCCTCTCCTCTCCTCCATTCCCCTCCCTCCTCTCTTGACCTTACCTGCCCTTCTCTCACCTCACATCTCCCTTCTCCCCTTTCCTCTCCTTACCTCCTCTCCCCTCTCCTCTCCTCCTCTCTCTTCCCCTTTGTTCCCCTTCCTTTCACCTCGTCTCTCCTCCCTCCCCTTACCTCTCCTCTCCTCCCTTCCATTCCTCTCCCCTCTCCTCCCTTCCCCTCCCCAGCGGGCACAAGACGTCTATTAGACGTCTAGATTAGGTTTAAATCTGGTTTAGACGTCTAACAACGTCTGATAGACGTCTAACAACGTCTGATAGACGTCTAACAACGTCTGATAGACGTCTATTCAACGTAGCCATTTCTACGTCGAAGCCTAGACGTTATTTCAACGTCTAATAGACAAGAACGACAAGCTTCAGAAATTGTTTTTTTGTTAATGGCAGTTTTTAGTCCTGTCTGTAGCGTGTCATAATTATTCACTTGATTTGCAGATGTGACCCGAAGAATATACTACAGCTGCATGTCAAAAGTTTGTTCACATACCTGAATATTCTAGTGCAAATATAATGTTATTTGAGATGCCTTTGAGGTATTGTAGCGGTGCGAAAAAGAAATGTATAATATCCTCCCCTTACCTCTCCTCTCCTCCCTTCCATTCCTCTCCCCTCTCCTTCCTTCCCCTCCTCTTTACTAACTTCTCCTCTCCTCCCCTTACCTCTCCTCTCCTCCCTCCCCTTACCTCTTCTCTCCTACCTCCCCTTACCTCTCCTCCCCTCTCCTCCCTTCCCCTCCTCTTTACTAACTTCTCTCCTCCCCTTACCTCTCCTCTCCTCCCTCCCCTTACCTCTCCTCTCCTCCCTCCCCTTACCTCTTCTCTCCTCCCTCCCCTTACCTCTTCTCTCCTCCCTCCCCTTACCTCTCCTCTCCTCCCTCCCCTTACCTCTTCTCTCCTCCCTCCCCTTACCTCTTCTCTCCTCCCTCCCCTTACCTCTTCTCTCCTCCCTCCCCTTACCTCTTCTCTCCTCCCTCCCCTTACCTCTTCTCTCCTCCCTCCCCTTACCTCTCCTCCCTTCCCCTCCTCTTTACTAACTTCTCCTCTCCTCCCCTTACCTCCCCTCTCCTCCCTTCCATTCCTCTCCCCTCTCCTCCCTTCCCCTCCTCTTTACTAACTTCTCCTCTCCTCCCCTTACCTCCCCTCTCCTCCCTTCCCCTCCTCTTTACTAAATTCTCCTCTCCTCCCTTCCCCTCCTCTCCTCTCCTCCCTCCCCTTACCTCTTCTCTCCTCCCTCCCCTTACCTCTTCTCTCCTCCCTCCCCTTACCTCTCCTCCCTTCCCCTCCTCTTTACTAACTTCTCCTCTCCTCCCCTTACCTCCCCTCTCCTCCCTTCCCCTCCTCTTTACTAAATTCTCGTCTCCTCCCTTCCCCTCCTCTCCTCTCCTCCCTCCCCTTACCTCTTCTCTCCTCCCTCCCCTTACCTCTTCTCTCCTCCCTCCCCTTACCTCTCCTCTCCTCCCTCCCCTTACCTCTTCTCTCCTCCCTCCCCTTACCTCTTCTCTCCTCCCTCCCCTTACCTCTTCTCTCCTCCCTTCCCCTCCTCTTTACTAACTTCTCCTCTCCTCCCCTTACCTCCCCTCTCCTCCCTTCCATTCCTCTCCCCTCTCCTCCCTTCCCCTCCTCTTTACTTACTTCTCCTCTCCTCCCCTTACCTCCCCTCTCCTCCCTTCCATTCCTCTCCCCTCTCCTCCCTTCCCCTCCTCTTTACTAACTTCTCCTCTCCTCCCCTTACCTCCCCTCTCCTCCCTTCCATTCCTCTCCCCTCTCCTCCCTTCCCCTCCTCTTTACTAACTTCTCCTCTCCTCCCCTTACCTCCCCTCTCCTCCCTTCCATTCCTCTCCCCTCTCCTCCCTTCCCCTCCTCTTTACTAACTTCTCCTCTCCTCCCCTTACCTCCCCTCTCCTCCCTTCCCCTCCTCTTTACTAAATTCTCCTCTCCTCCCCTTACCTCCCCTCTCCTCCCTTCCCCTCCTCTTTACTAAATTCTCCTCTCCTCCCCTTACCTCCCCTCTCCTCCCTTCCATTCCTCTCCCCTCTCCTCCCTTCCCCTCCTCTTTACTAACTTTTCCTCTCCTCCCCTTACCTCTCCTCTCCTCCCTTCCAGTCCTCTCCCCTCTCCTCCCTTCCATTCCTCTCCCCTCTCCTCGCTGCTTGTGTTTGCACAAGGAATACCACTTGACTGTCACATGTGTGAGTGTATGAGCAGTTTGGTGAGCTTGTGTTTCAGTGAGCGGGGTGTTGGGTACGTGGAGGTACAGCAGGCAGGGAGGAGACAGCGGGCAAAGCTGATGAAGAGTGACGGCTCCACCCTATACCTGTCAAGGTGAGGATTTTTGCTGTAGTGGAAACACTATCGATATCAAGTAAATCTGGCAATCCTGTAGTGGAAACACTGTCGATATCAAGTAAACCTGACAATCCTTTAGTGGAAAAACTATCGATATCAAGTAAACCTGACAATCCTTTAGTGGAAACACTATCAATATCAAGTAAACCTGACAATCCTTTAGTGGAAACACTATCGATATCAAGTAAACCTGACAATCCTTTAGTGGAAACACTATCAATATCAAGTAGACATGACAATCCTTTAGTGGAAACACTATCGATATCAAGTAAACCTGACAATCCTTTAGTGGAAACACTATCGATATCAAGTAGACATGACAATCCTTTAGTGGAAACACTATCGATATCAAGTAGACATGACAATCCTTTAGTGGAAACACTATCGATATCAAATATACCTGACAATCCTTTAGTGGAAACACTATCAATATCAAGTAAACCTGACAATCCTTTAGTGGAAACACTATCGATATCAAGTAAACCTGACAATCCTGTGGTGTAAACAATATCGATATCAAGTAAACCTGACAATCCTTTAGTGGAAACACTATCGATATCAAATAAACCTGGCAATCCTTTAGTGGAAACTCTATCGATATCAAGTAAACCTGACAATCCTTTAGTGGAAACACTATCGATATCAAATATACCTGACAATCCTTCAAATCAAGTCACAGTTGTGTGATAATAGTAAGAGATGTTGACTGAGTTAACCTTGCACCTTTGTTATCTTTCAGGGACATAGCAGCAGCTATTGACAGGTTCCACAGGTATCACTTTGACAGGATTCACTATGTGGTAAGCGGATGTTACTAAAATGTCTTTGGAAAGTTTGTTGAGGAGAACTGACACTTTCAGCTAGGTACTAAATCCATCAATATAACCCTGACTAAAGGTTGAGGGTCTTTAGTAAGGAATACCAACGATTCTGTCTGTCTGACCTTCTTTGGGATCAGAGTTTATACATTTAATCATGATCATCCTTCAAACTTTTCCGAAAGCCAACTTGCAAAGTCAGCTAAAATCTTAAGAATAACATCTTTGCATAAGTCCTTGTGACATAAGTGTGTTAATTGGATCTTGACCCCCCTAAAAAGTTCTTTAACCTTCTCATTAGACACCAGGTATTACTAGTTAGCTCATATTGTAAGCAATGCATCTTTGAGTGATAGAGACTCAGTTTTATTATTGATATAACCTACTTAAACATGAGGGCATTGCAGGCTGCACATTCAATATTTTAGGAAACATTTGATTGATAAGGATTGTGCTGCTAATTTATCCTTAGGTTGATTGTAACAAACTTTCAGATTGTTCTGATGTATTGAATGATATGAGGGTGCTGATAAGCCTCTCACTCAGCAATAATATTTTTAGATATCATTTGATATATTCCTGTAATATGTAATGTAATATTCTGATTCATAATTTGAGAAATGTAGCATGAACTGACACTGTTGTGGACCCTGATGATGTGTGATATTGTCCAGATGGACCCTGATGATGTGTGATATTGTCCATGTGGACCCTGATAATGTTTGATGTTGTCCAGGTGGACCCTGATGATGTGTAATATTGTCCAGGTGGACCACAGTCAGAGGGATCACTTCCTCCAGCTGCAAGACATGCTGAGAGTGCTTGGTCACACATGGATTGACAAGTCTGACCGGCACTTCCATGTACCGTTTGGTCAGATTGAGGGGATGAGCACACGTCAAGGTCAGGTGATCTTCCTGCGAGACCTGCTGGATCAGGCCAAACAGAGGGCGCTAGATTCTATCCGCTCCAGGCAGAGTACGTAGCACTGTAGCTGGGAGCAGGACAGTTTCCACCCAGGACAGTTCCCACCTAGGACAGTTCCCACCTATGACAGTTCCCACCCAGTTACTTTAGTGTATTAGGGAGGACAACTGCTGCCCAAAGCCATTTTGTTTCTAGAAATTCACAATGATTACAAAAACCCAATTGAAATTGGGTTGGAGGATAATGAGACTAATGTTTTGAACACTTTTTAACACTAAGGTTTTCAGAGCTCATATACATAACTTCTTTCAGATTCCATAAGGCAGAAGATATTTATTACCACATTATAAATCCAGTAGAGGTAAAAATACATTCATTCCTTTCTGCATTTGTCTGTTTAATGATCTTTGAATAAATACAATGTGTTTATTTATGTATCACATGTAACATGTGTCGCCTTCCCTGTATGTTCAAGATCTGTAATGATACAAACCAAATTCCTTTTGGGGTTATAAAGTATTATTATTGTTATTATTACACATAATTGTGGGGAAATGTTTTGACATGCTCATAATGAAAGTCAAAGGTCAAGGGCACAAGTTATGAAAAAAATCCTTAGTGCCAGTAACTTGAAAACTTTTGAAGTTATGAGGCTCTTAATTAATATATTTAAATCAACTATCAAACGTTAATGTCACAGAGAGGTCATGAATTATACATGGTTTTGCGAAAATGCTTTATTTTAACTATTTATACTTTCAATCATTTCATGATTGTTATGACTGATGAAAAGAGATCATGGAATGTGTGACCTGGAATTCAAAGGTCAAGGACACAAGACGTGGGTTATCAACATGTCCAACCATAATCAAATTTTGAAACAAGAAATAGGCATTTAGAGCTCATAACAATCATTTATTGATTATACCTCGTGGAAATTCTTTTGACCTGTTCCTATTCAAGGTCAAAGGTGAAGGTTGCGAGTGATGAAATGAGTAGAAAATTCCTTGTACACACGATAACTTAAAAGTTTTTGTTGTTATGAGGTATGTATCAAGTACCAAGATTTGAAAAGGTTTTCTCTACAATTGGTCATACATCAAGGTAATAGCAAGGTCATAAACTTATGCATTATTTTGAAAAAATACTTGATTTATCTATAAACACTTTTTATCATCACATGAGTATTATACCCAATAAGAAGTTATCATAGATCATGTGACCTTAGATGAAAACGGTCATGGTCACAAGATACAGATAAGTCAAATTTTGAAATCAGAAATAGCACTTCGAGAACTTTTGTTAATTATTTATTGATTATACTGCTTAATTCTTTTTTAAATGTTCACATTCAAGGTCAAAGTTAAATGTCAGAAGTTCTTAAATTACTAAAAAAATAATAATCAAGATTATGTTAAGTCACCCAAGTGAGGTCATGACATCCCAATGCTATTAGCTGTAAGTGTAATTTGTTGACTTCACTTTTTTGTGGTATTCTTAGAATAATTTGCCTATTTTATTGTGGCTGTGGAGAAAGAGGCACAGGGGCACTCAGTTTCGGAGTTGCTCCCCGCTAACGCTAATCTAGTTAACGTCAGTAATGAAATCTAAGAAACTTTCAAGAAATGGAATACCGTATTCGACTTAATAACCGCCCACTCCCCTATAAGCGCCCACCCTCCACGTTTTTGACTGAACAATATGCGTCCTGATTTAGCGCCCACCTCTCAACATTGCTTACCTTGCATGCTGATTCATTGAAGAAGGTTTTTCAGTCTTGCAATAAGCCTTTACTTCCACTAAAGTGAAGAATACAGGGTATTTCAAGACCCCCAGCCACCACCAAAATGATAAAAGTTATAAAACCATATTTCAAAGACATGTGTATCATAAGAAAACACTTTCAAGACTAAACTTGAGGACAATTTTTATCGTTTTAATTAGCGCCCCCTTTTACTAATTTTTTAAGCGCCCCGGGTGCTTATCACGTCAAATACGGTAATAGGATTTCACATGCAAAATAACCTCCTTACATAAAAAGATTTCAAAATGTTGTTTAATTTTACTTTAAATCTATGCTATATTAAACTAGACACTTTAACAAATCAAGACAATGTTAATTCTTTCACATACTTTTAAATTATTTAATGATTTATATGGGTTTTTTTCTCTGTCTCCCGGCTATATATCAAACCTAGGACCTGTTTCATAATTTGTATGATCTTCTAGCAATAAAAAAAGAAAAAATATGTATAGTATATATATTCCTTACTGTCATCATCAATCTCAAGAACTGTTACCGACTTTGATCAAAAAATGTTTTATTCAATTCTTTGTGGTTTGGAATAGTCCTAGTTGGCAATTGTCCAGGATGTGAATTGTTCGGATGACGGTGATCCTAGGTGGGAATTGTTTGGGTTGCAATTGTCCTAGACCCTAGCTTTAACTGGGGAAGGCTCTCAAAAACACTTGGTCACCTGCCCTACATAGGAATAAAGGAGCTGGATTAATAAAATGACTGATGGGCTTGTTGACAACCAAATATGCTATAATCAAACATTTGTTTTCTTGCTGGAATGGGTTTGATAGTTCTTTCAGCTATGCACAATTCTCAAATGAAAAATCCTTGATTAGGTTCATAATGCTCACATTTTGACGTTCCGGCGACTATATTACCTGGTGAACTAATAGCATCCAGTGTTTGCCTATCGTTCTGTCCATCAATTTATTTATTTCCACTACTTCCTTAAACCACTGGTTATACAAAGCATTTAATTTTGGCCCCCATTGCCCCAAAATCCTATTTTGAATCATAAAAGTTTCATCCTCTGACAACTACCTCTACAACTTAAAATGTTCAACCATATCCTGGTTTCTGTAAAGCATTGGAGCTTCAGCGCCATGGCTCTACCTTGTCAGGCAGGTGTTGCTATAGGAGCATGTTGGTATAAAGCTGTTGGTTGTTCAGGCTCACGGGCGGAAGGGGAGGATGAGGAACAGGTGGCAGAAAATCTGGCCCTCTCCTCCATCATCGTGCAGGACTTCCGGGACAGGCGCAGAACCAACTACACCTTCAACTGGGACCGCATGCTCAACTTCAAGGCAGACTCCGGAATCTTCCTCCAGTACTGTCATGCAAGGCTTTGTAGGTTTGTCAACATTCTGTGTATACAATTCTGTATTCATGTGCTTTATCAATGATGTAAAATCAACATTTTCCATGGCAATGCACAAATATGCAAGAATGTTTAATAAATAACAATGTTTGAGATATCACCTTATCTTGATTAGATGAAGATATAGGTATGTCACCAATAAAAATATTGACATATTTTTGTAAAAATGTTCAATTCTGTAAGAAAATTGTCTCGCTCAGAATTTATTCACTGAAAGTCTCAATTTGATAAAAATTTATGAAATTGTATGAAGATGCCTAATTTGATGAAGGTTTGTAAAGATAATAATGTTTTGCTTATAGGACCTAAAAGGTCAGCTGGGCTGATACAGCATTCATCACTTGTCATATTTTCCACGCTGCCTCACAAATTGCTGCACTCCCAATGCTGCAAATTTGGGAGTAACTAAAAAAAACAATTCTACAAAACCAATTAGCATAGGAGGCTGAAATTAAAAGAGTACCGTCTTACTGACATCAAGACCCAAGTTTATAATTTCGTATTGACCTCATTTCAAATATAGGCATGGAAGGGTGTCCACATTCAAATCTTCCTTTGACTATCCATAGACCATCAATGCTAGAAATCTTAAATTTGGAATTAATCATCTTTTTAGGATGTAGACTAAGATGTGTACATTTCATTGTCCTTGTCCCAATGATAAGGGCGTGTCAGGGGTGCATACTTTGGTGATTAATTTTTCACGATAACATCTTTGACACTTCGATTTGGTTTTCACCCTCATCGGACACCATTAATGCTCGGAATCTAAAATTTTGAGAATATCATCTCAAAATTAAGGTTGTAGCAGAGATGCATATGGTGTTGCAGGGTTGAATATGGTGTTGCTTGGTTGAAAAAAAAAGGGTTAACTTTTTATAAAAGCTTTGTAAGATGGTCAATTTCATCATATTGATTTGGAAATGAGGATTCAAACTAAAGTTCATGTCTCTAGAACAATTAAAAGCAAAATATAAAGATAAAATTAACTGGTCTGACTGAGCTCATTAAGCAGCCAGGGATAGGGAAGTGTGTAAATGAATCAAAATATTGTTACTCCCCAAGTGTTATTATATATATGTCCATCGTTGTGCATGCAGAACAAAACTTCAGGCAAGAAAAAACACAAGGCAGAAATCACTCTGGGAAAGTTCTATGAATCACCTTATTAACCTTATTTATTTATGCTTCTCTCTCATACTCCAATGGGATCACATCCTTTTCGACGTTTTAGCCTCTATAATAATTTCCAAGAATTTGATGCTGCCTGCCCGTCTCATTTACCAGTCAAGATTGCCCTACAAGAACCTGTTGTGAACACCCTGTTTCCTGAACAGGAACATTCTGAGCTAGCACTTATCTTCAAAAAACTGCGCAGTTTGCATCATTGACTTAATTACACTAGACAAGTCAGCACTTTTGTTCCCTTTATGGATCAGTTTCATGTCAGCATCACTGACCCTGCTCTTTCCTTTTCCCAAACCCTGACCGTACTCAATATTTTAAATTCATATTCCATTTTGTACAATCTCATTGAAATGAAATAATTGATTCACTCCCTAGTCTATTAAGGTGTTTTTACTTGTCACTGATCTATGATCTGACGGAATCCTGTAGACTTCCGTGTCCACATGAACTTTGAACAGGAAGTGTCCCCGAAATTGATAGCCAATCAGTTATTGAACTGACTGGTCAGGTAATGGTCAGCTTTACCAACGACAGCTACCCTTGTGATTTCCCTCTGTATATCTTTCACTCATATATGAATTATATGTGCTAGAGTACACCAGTTTTCGTGTGTCGGGTTTACCATGGCAAATCCCTGTTACTCCTTGTTATGATAACCTGTTTTAACCATCATTATTCATACATCTTATACATATCTCACAAATACCAAAACTGGATTTGGATATTTGTGCTAACTAATTTTGTTATGTTGAACATTAAGGTAAAATGTTTGATCTTGCTTGGTACTTACAACCTGCCATATAATTAAAAAAATTCTAGTATCTTATATCATATACATAAGGAAAAAAGTTAAGCACCCCCAAGTTTTTCACCAGTAAGTTTTGTCTGAGAATAAAGAGGACCACATTGCAGTAAAAGTAATTGTATGATATGATAGAATCATAATTTTGCAATTTAAGAACGTAATTTCATTAAAATATCATTTCGGATATTTTGAATAATTGCAGTTATACAAATTGGTAATTTTGAGATCAAAAGGTGAATATGTTCAGAAAGTCAATATGTTTTGTTTTAATGTGTAGTATTCCATTATTCCTATTCCACTGATTAAACTTTATTATGGATCTCTTAAGCAAAAGTCACTAGTTACAGCAGTATGGACCTCCAAAATCTCATTTTTTGGAAAATGACCCATTCATAAAAAGGGACTAAATGGGGCAGTTTTAACTGTAACAACGACTATAAAGCAAAAAGAAGTATAGGGTTACTGAGTCAAAGTGAAAGAAGACCACCTTTATTCCAAAATCGTCTGGTTATGGCCATTTTCTAAAAATTATCGAAAATTCTTATCAAATTTCAAAACCCAATTATGTCCTTATTGTGAAGGATACGTGTTTTTTTAAAGTGTAAATTTGTACCCTATAACAAAATTGTTGTTCATGACAACTAACATCAGAATCCATCGCATACTTTTGACAAACGGACGATAGTTATTTTGGGTGAAAAATCAGTACCATTACGTTTTTTATCTTAAGTTCTCAAAATGTCATCATGTATGATGATTTTAAAGATACAAAGTCACGAAAAACTTTAGTTTCTATGTCAAGGGGATCCAATTAGTCATATTGTCGTGTTTTTCTCCACAGATGCATTTTGCAATTTTGAAAATAGGGGGGTGCTTAACTTTGTTCTCTATGTATATTATTTGCTGCTGGTTTTTTCTTTGTCTATGACAGCACAAAAGTGATAGGAAATATATTTACTTTTTGTGGACATGGATCTCTACAAGATCCGTCAGATCATAGATGAGCGAGAACCAAATATAATGAAAGAGAGCAAATCAATGATTTGATTTTTTTCTAATTTGATATTTTGCATCTTTGGATACATTTCATTTCACATAACTCCTTTCCAGTGTGTTGAAATCCTTTGCTGCAAAATCTGAGAGTTTCCAAACCAAAGACCTCCTCAGTGAAGACATTGCCTGCAGACTCATCCAGCACATAGCCAGGTGGGTAGATCAGTCATGTGTTAGATGTGCAGACTCATCCAGCACATAGCCAGGTGGGTAGATCAGTAATGTGTAGGAAGACTGAAGACGTGCCTGCAGACTCATCCAGCACATAGCCAGGTGGGTAGATCAGTAATGTGTAGGAAGAGTGGAAGACTGAAGACATTGCCTGCAGACTCATCCAGCACATAGCCAGGTGGGTAGATCAGTCATTTATAGGAAGACTGAAGACGTGCCTGCAGACTCATCCAGCACATAGCCAGGTGGGTACATCAGTCACGTATTTGGACAATGAGATGGCCAATCACATGTTTTACACCCCTTGGGAAGTTATTTCCTTTGTTTTATTTGAAGGTTATATGCCATAACCACCATGTGCGCAGGTTGGCTATCTCATAACTACCATGGTCGGTTATGAGTGAGTACATGAGTTGGAGTTTAACGTGTTTTTTCTAACAACATTTCAGTTATTAAACACCTGAGATGTTCAATGTCTACAAACAAATGGACTTGTAAAATTTTGAAATTTCATCAAGCTAGAAATATAAGATTTATATAGGGCGTCAGTGGGAATCGAACCCGGATCTTCTCTGTTGACAAGCAGCACCTCTACCACTTGAGCTAACGAGGATCCATGTCAGCTGAGGTACTTTTTGTTGTGTCATGTATACACTGATTTCCCCCTGTATATGTATATAGGTAATAAGTTTTGTATATTTCTGATCTAGTTTTTAGCTTTAAAATCTAAAGCAGGCTTGTATTGTGAATATTCTATGGGACTTGTTCTGTCAGAAAACATAAAGCTACAAATTGTAAAAATGTAACGTTTGTAAATGCAATGTATATGAATCATTGAGTTTAAAATTATTTTACGAATGTTCCGTGGGAGTGTAAGCCAAATAATGACCCGATTGCCTCGCGTTATGGCAATAAACTCGGCTCGGGCTAAGCCCTCGCGAGTTTATTTGCCATAACCGCTCGGCACCGGGTCATTATTTACTACATACCCATTTCAAATCAATTGGGAAATTGCTTAAAATTTAACCAGTTTTGGCCTCTTTAATCGCCCCCGAAGTCGTGAAATTTGATCCTTTTAGGTCGTTACAAAGAGCATCAATAAAAACTTTGAAAGTTAAGCTCTGAAAACCAATTTGGATGTAACACTGTATCTGATATGTTGACAGTTGCCTTGCGAAATCACTCCATGTGAGTAGTATACTTTAACAACATTGTTGAAGTTAAAACATTTGTTTTTATCTTTGAGCTAAGTATGATGTGTATATTGCTGTTGCAGGTACCCGGAGGCGGTGGAAGAGGCAGAGATGGTGTTGGAGCCGTGTGTGCTGGTCCACTACCTCTTCACTCTCGGGTCAGTCAGGCTGTTGCTCTACATGATCATTTTAATGTCTTATGACCGAATAATAAAAATTGTAACCAGGCTGGCAATGTAGTTATATTCTCAGACTGAAAAACCTGCAACCATGACAACCTTCCCAATACATCCTTGCTGACCTCCAGAGAAGGGATATAGCTATATAAACCATTGTCACACATTATGAGATGTCAGAAACCTTGGCTTTAAGTCTTGTCAACATTGCTGTGTTGCAGACACCTGGTGAATGCCGCCTACAGACAGCTGCCAGTCAGAGATCAGAGCCACTCCATCCAGCAGGTGGGTTAAAGCACTTTACTCCTAGCCACTGAATCTTGCAGGTTTTATAAGCCCCTGCACAATGTAGCTCTTACTATTCTCTCTTCAGGCACGACTGGTTCTGTTCGACTGCAGCAGACAGACCCTGGCCAATGGGCTTCAGCTTCTTGGAATTTCTCCTCTGGACAAAATGTAATAAATTTTTGACTCAAATGCTTTGTTTTCTCAATTAAAGTTAAGTTTCCTTTGGATACATACATGACATGAGTTTAATGACAAATGTTTCATACATAAAAATGGCAGTGACAATGTGAAAACTGAAGAAATGAAAGAATCCAGGCTGATGTTTAAGTCCATTCACTGGTTTCTGGGATGGCAGAATGCTAGCACTCCACCAGCAGTGTTTGTCCATATATACAACACACAAAACTTTTCTCCACCAATCAGCGCCTCCCACGTGGGGGTCCTCCCCTGCCTCTGCCACGCCCACCTCGACCCCTGCCACGCCCTCGGCCTCGACCCATTGGGCCTACAAATAAAAGTTCATTTTCACTCTGATTCATAGTTTCAAGTTCAAATAATCATTTAGTGGCATTAGGACAAAGAGTTATAAGTTAAGTCAACAAGAATTTTATATACATATGACTTGTCACTCATAAGAAACAAGTGTTTGCCACTAGCATGGCAATGTCCCCCGCCGTTATGAGATATTTGGCATAATGAATATTATCGCGTTAACAATGTATTACAGTGGTCAAAGTGTCATGGTGACCATGAAAATAAGGTCAAGGTCATCAAAGTCGACTGGCGTCTGAGTCTTCTGCCATTGAAAGCTGTCAACAAATATGAACACTAGGTGCACGTTAACAATGTATTAGAAATTGGTCAAAGTGTCGTAGTGACCTTGAAAATGACGTCAAGGTCACCAAAGTCGACTGGCATTTTAATCTTCCTCCATTGAAAGCTGTCACCAAATATGAACACTCTGGGTGTTAAGCTTCACGAATTTGTCGTTGTGACCTTGAAAATGACGTCAAGGTCACCAAAGTCAACTGGCGTCCGAGTCTTCCTCCATTGAAAGCTATCACTAAATATGACCAGTCTAGGTGCTAAGCTTAACAAGTTATCGCGTTAACAAGAATCCAGACAGACGTAGTGTCGTGGTGACCTTGAAAATGATGTCAAGGTCACCAAAGTCGACTGGCGTCTGAGTCTTCCTCCATTGAAAGCTATCACCAAATATGACCAGTCTAGGTGCTAAGCTTAACAAGTTATTGCGTTAACAAGAATCCAGACAGACATAGTATCGTGGTGACCTTGAAAATGATGTCAAGGTCACCAAAGTCGACTGCCATCTTAGTCTTCCTCCATTGAAAGCTGTCACCAAATATGAACACTTTAGGTGCTAAGCTTCACGAGTTTGTCGTTGTGACCTTGAAAATGACGTCAAGGTCACCAAAGTCGACTGGCGTCTGAGTCTTCCTCCATTGAAGGCTGTCACCAAATATAAACCCTCTAGGTGCTAAGCTTCATGAGTTATCGCGTTAACAAGATTCCGGACTTACGTGGTGACCTTGAAAATAACGTCAAGGTCACCAAAGTCGACTGGCGTCTGAGTCTTCCTCCATTGAAAGCTGTCACCCAATATGAACACTCTAGGTGCTAGGCTTCATGAGTTATCGCGTTAACAAGAATCCGGACGTACGTACGTACGTACGGACAGACGCCGCTGAATTCATAGTCCCCCATTCCGCGTTGCGGCGGGGGACAAATATGACCACTTATTCTCTCACCTTTGCCCTCCCGTTTCTTGTTGATGCGTGCCTTGGGTGTGTCATCAATGAGTAAGGTATCCAGGGGAAGACTGTCAGGAAGGATGAAGTACCGGATGTTGTTTCCACGGATACTCAGTGAGTCAATCTGTACTGGGTCTTTGTTCTTAACGGTCATCTTGACTGCCTTCAGATGAGTGTTCATGCTCACATCAACCCCTGCAAGAATAACATACGCTCTCAGTTCAGAAGTAAAAGTACAAACTTCCATCTATTAGCATGCTTCTCCTAAAATGAGCCTGCAGCAATCACAAGCTAAGCCATGCAGGATTTCACAAGCTTCTTGTGCCTGCTCTATCTACTCCTACTGCTGACCCTGATAATTCAATGAAAATCTGATGGAGGTTGCAAATTCCTGTTAAAGAGGGCGTTGCATTAAAGCAGGAACTTTGAATGTCTGAAAGGATATCGAGATCAATTACACTGGCCTTATGCCTTTACTGCGCAATTTTCTATTCATTACAAAATTGCAATGATCAAACAAGTCAGTTTCAGTGAGGTTTTTTCACATAACCTTTAATTAGCGATTGTTGAGAATTTATTTGTCTACATTTATACTTTATGTTTGACATCCTGCGAGAGCTTTGGAGTGTTAATGCACACATATTGGCTCATTGACTTTTTAAAATTTACCAAATTTAGAAAATTTTAGCATTCCAGCAACTAAGTACACTAGATGGAGCCCTGTAAGTAAGAAGTTATGTATACGAGTTCTGAAAACTTTAGTGGGAAATTTTTTAGCTAAATACATTGAGTGGTGGTGGTGGGAACAAGACAAAAACTAATAGCAGCCGAGACTTTAGGATGTGTTTACATACAGTTGGATGGACCGAAGCCGGAAGCCAATCAAGGCCTTTCGTGTTTTAATGTTCTCTATCGAGAAAGTGATTTGATTCTATAGTTTTTTTGATGTATCGTCTTACATCCCTATTACATCCACTAGGTGCAAGGTACATTCCAAAACAAGTTCAGCTTTGGGATACAGAATTCTAAATCCTGTAAACTTTACAGTCTGAAGGCCTGATAGTGCATCTGCTATGTAAGACCTCCAAAAGGCTCAAATCATGGCCAAGAGACGCAATATTACATCCTATTTTTGGAAGGAACTGGTTGACAGTTCATTGCATATCATTAAGTATCTTTCTCAGATAATATTCTAGTGAACAGACCACATCAAGCTTCATGTTCCATAAAAGGGATGATGCATGCTTCACTGCTGACTGCAGCAGACGAGGTAACTCACCTGTAATGGTGCCGTGCACCTGCGTACCATTCTTCAGCTCAATAGTCACTGTCTCATGACTGAGTTTCATCAAAAATCTGAAAAAGAGTATTGAAAATGTTAGGGTTTTTAGGGTCAAATTGGATATATTAGTGCATATTGGGAAAGATGCATTCACTGTCGCTTTTCATCAATGCAATGAATTCTTTTTCTCTTTTTTCAACCATAACAAAAAATTTTACAGTCAGAATAACTAAGTTCTATGCACAACATCCCCAGCAAGATGTCCCAATGACCTTAAGAAACTTTGCAAAAGAA
The DNA here is from genome assembly GCA_921293015.1 of Phorcus lineatus. NCBI lineage: Eukaryota > Metazoa > Mollusca > Gastropoda > Trochida > Trochidae > Phorcus > Phorcus lineatus. The sequence continues at coordinate 13,066,753 of OV121090.1, forward strand.
TCTTCAATGTTTGTTGTATTGATATCATAAGAAAATTCCTTTGATAAGATAGCACCATACATATTGTACCCACATTTTATTCTCAAAATTAGGCAACAGAGAATAATAATGTGACCTTGACCTTTTCTTTGAAAGCATGAAATAAATTTTTTTAGAGCCATTGGCTCTGTAGGTCATCAGGCTATCTACAAAATCAGGGCTTCAGTTTAGCTAAAAATTATTGTGTGCCTTAAAGAGGCAGTAGCACACTTTTATGGTAATTTTATTTCTTAAAATGTTCCCAAATAAATATCTTTTTAAGTCAAATGCATTTTTATCTGAGGGTCGACGCCTCATTACTAAATCATGATTATCTGTAGTTGTAAAATAAAGTATCAAGCATCAAGCAAAACTGCTGTAACCACTTAGTGTGAACACCTTTTAATCATAACCCATGAAAAAGTGGATAAAATAACAGAAATACTATATATTTTCTTTTTGTCTAAACACTGTAAATCTCCAATATAGAATTAAATATTTTGTAAGCTTTTAAACTTATTTTTTTAACTTTAATTATGTTAATAGTATTGGTATATATTGTCCCTAACAGCCATACATCGATGTATTATGTATGTATTAATGGACTCTCATAATGTAAATATCCTGATCTAAATGTGTCTTTGTACAGCATAGTAGACATGCAAGCATCAATACTTTTGATTCATGGATTTCAAAGAAGTCAATTGAAGATTTTACACTAAAATGCCTTCCATACCAATACTTGGGTAGTGCGGAAGGCTGATAGGTCGATTTACAATGACCCTGTGAACGTTGGCATTCATCATTAGAATTTTTAGAATTTCGAGTAGAGGAACCTCATGTTATGTTATTTACTTACGACTTTTTTGAGAACCAAACAAAATTAGTGCAAGCTGAAGAAACATTTGTTTGACTGGGACTAAGTTGAACACTTACTGTTACAAAATTGCACTTAAAATAAAATTTAAATCAATTAACAAACTATCTGAATTAATAGAGAAGATTTATGAATATATTTACCATCATAACTGAACTGATATCTCGACCTAATCATTTGAACATTCAAGCAATGTAATAATATAGAAGAATCATAGTGTAAACAGCCTAAGAGTAATTGAGGGGTCCGAATGACAGGGTATCTAAAACATCTATAACATTCTACCCAGTCCTTTAAAATAATTCAGATGAAGATATTCTGAAAGCTGAAATAATTGACTGTAACATATTGTATTATTAGGAATCCTGGAGTTTGGTTGCAAGATGGAAAATCATCATGATATAGAGTAATTTTCGAGTTTGGTTGCAGTCCCTTATAGGCAACTGCAACTAAATTATTTTTTGTCAAATATTCATCATTTTTCATGTCTTGGCTAATAATAATTTGGTTGCAAGTAATAAAATTATTTTTTGAAAAGGTTATATCAATTTGGTTGCAGCAGACTTCAAATTTACCTAAATTGACGAGAAAACGATCAAATCAACAGTTTCAGTTTAACATGTTCCCTCCGACACAATGTGTGACGTAATACCATACCCTAAGTAACACGTCTTTCAATTGGCTAATTAAGTATCAACAGTTTCAATAAAATTTTGACGTTCCTTAATACTTATTCATGATTGATTTTGATCGTATTTTTTGATAGAAACAAGTCATTAAATTTACTTGCTGATGTTTATTTTCTTACAAAATTAGTTTGCTATCAGAGGCATCTATTACAGCCAATGAGAATAGTGTTGAGATTTGACAACAATTCGAATTTGTCTGGGGGCCACGTTGTAAAAAGAAATGGCAATTTAGGAATAACTTGGTCAAGGAATGTCATAAATACTTACCAAGACATGATAAACTATAAAGAATGTTAGATTTTACAAAGTTAGTATAAATTTTCCATCCACTTTGTCAGAAACGACAGCGAAGCGGGACACGACATGATCGAAAACCGGACTCGGTAGCTTTGAGCAAGTTGCCGATGTTTCATTCAAATGTAAATAAACAGCCAGGTAAAGTTCCAACATTTGCGATATCATCGTTTAGTTTCTCTCTGCAACCAAATTATGTTTAGTCGAGTCTTCTGTTCTATGAAAACGTGAATTTTGATGGTTTCAAGAATTTGGCTGCAACCAAACTTGAAAATTATACGTTTTCAAGGTGATAAATCGGTCTGCAACCATACTCAAAAGGTTTCATGTTACATATCATTGTAAAGAAAATTATCTCAGCTATAACAAAAATCACATTTGGGCTTTTTTGAAGGACTAGGTTGCATATAACAATTGTTAAAGAGGCCCCGTTTTCCGGACCTCTCAATTATTCTTGGGCCGTGTAAACAATGGGGGGGAAAATGCACTCCGCGTTTGGATTTGTTTCACTTTCGACATTGATCTGATCTACATTGAATTTACAAGATAATTTCAAATTGGAAGAGCAAATCGTTAGCTCCAACATTAACATTTATGTGTTTCATTTCTCACTGTGCAATCTCTAAATAGAAAGCTTCATACCACAACCTCGATGTCAATCAAGATGAATTACCTATTTATCAAAACTTGTTGTCGTGAAAATCTTATCAGAACGATAAAAAGCAAAGACTGCATAACATATTTCATTAATCTTTAGGATGATACAAACCTTACTAGCTTCATGATTTGTCGGATTTTAAGCAATGTTTCTCACATATGAACAATGGCGGTAAACGACACACAGACGCTGGAACAGCTCTTAGCAGTGCGTTATTTCAGTATTAAAATGGATGCGAATCCTCGTCGCGGAGAGGAGTTTTCCTCACTCGACTGTATTTCCGGGTCCACAACTGAGATCATATTTTGAAAGGAAGCGGAAATGTCAGACAGACCAGGGATCGTATATATCTATACGATTTAAGAAAATTAAATTTATTGTATACTTTTACCTACATCTACTTTTCAGAACGAAAAGCTCCTACTCTAGATAATCCACCTGTACAAATCTGCATAACAAAAATATGCAAATAAATAAGAGCCTCGATCATAGCTTTCTTATCTTTTTTTCCAAGAGAGATAAGTTTTCTGCACTTCTCTACATTTGTACGAGGCTTTTAATGAAGGGTAACTACAGGAATCCACTGATATTGATTCCTCAGAACGATGAGTGATCGCAGAGTCTGTCTGTCTGCCAGAGAAAATCAATTCCAGAGTTCCTTTATGGGGTTGGGTGGAACATTAGAATCAATAAAGAGTTCTGAATTGTCCAGATTAGTAAATAGTGCTTAAGTAGATCTGAACAAATGTTAATCATGCTAAGACAAGTGAATGATGTTATTGTTTGTTAAAGTTAAATGTTATGAAAAAGATGTATGTTATTGTTTTTATTGATGGATAATAAAAAGTTGTGACGTTTTTCCGATGCAAATTTGTGAAATATTTTCCGTGACTTTTTTTCCGGCCACCCGCAGAATACCGACGTGTAAGTGCATCGGCTGTTGAAATTGTCCAGTTTTACTGTCACAAACTCACTAATCAATAGACTTGTTGCAATTTCTGGTTGGAAGGAGAACATTTATGCGAGTTACCAGCGAGTTAAAGGAGCACCGAATACGTTGTGGGGTCAAATATATGGGTCAAACTTTTTAATGGTGTTCGAATCCCGCACGAGGCGATCTCACAATCACTTCTGTTACATTTGGCGCCCAACGTGCTTATTATTCCAAATTGCTTGACTTGAGAACGAGTCACTTTTTGGAGGTGGTGTATGTGGCAGGGTGAAATATACGCTTTCCTACTGGCATTGATCAGGGGAATATCTCTTTGGCTGTAGAGTGTTGGACTCTTACTCGAAGTTCCCGGGTTTGAATGCCGCAGGAGGTGATCTAACAATCACTTCGGTTCCATTTCATTAGAATAGTCCTACTGTTTCAATCAGTTAGCACAGCGAAATTGTCGAGATTTATGATCGGCCGTTTTTGATTTACAATCGAAAACAAGAAAATGTCATAATTTTGGTATCACACATTATGACACATATGCAACGTTAGATATTCCAACATAACTCAGGTCATATGGTTTTGGGCTCTGTTAAAGCCACATACCAAATAAAAGACCTTATCAGTTTTACCTTAGTACATTGTTCGACTGTTTGTAATGCAAATCATTTCAAAACCTTTATTTTATCAATTTCTCAATTTACATGTTACCGAATGAGCTGAGATGTGTAGGCCGAAGCTAAATAATTACTAAGGTCTTCATAGTTTTTATTTGATTCATGTGGTTCCAGATGAACTTTAGTTTGGCCCTATAAGTTATGCGTATCGTTTACAATGAATGACTTCAAATACACTTGAAAATCCTTTTAAAACAGTTTATGCTTGTTATACCCCCGCTACGAAGTAAGCGATGTAGGGATATATAGCGGTCATTCCGTCTGTCCGTCCGTCCGTTCGGTCAATTTACTTAAAAACCGTTAGGTCTAGATCAACCAAACTTTGCACACTTGTTAACCATAACCTTGTCTACATTTGGACAACTTTAGAATTTCTGGAATACGTTTTTCTTTTTCGTTTCCAGAAACTATTACACCTAAAGGAGTGACATTTTGGTTTTGGACATATCTGTTGATGCTCTTGATCGAGTTCGAAAGCCATTTCTGAAATAATATTTTTCACAGAGTCATGGCCCATTGAATGCGCAATTCGGCTTGTAGTGATTAACAGATCTGATGCCTCAATGGGGACAAGTTTTCTCAGACAGTATGACACTTAGGTGAATGAAATTCTGTTCGTGGACACAAGTTGATGCTCTTGATTGAGTTCGAAAGCCATTTACTAAACATCATTTTTCACAAAGTTATGGCCCCTGAATGCGCAATTGGACTTGTAGTGATTAACAGATCTGATGCTTCAATGAGGACAAGTTTTCTGAGACAGTGAATGAAATTTTGGTTTTGGACACACCTGTTGATGCTCTTGATCGATTTCGAAAGCAATTTCCGAAATATTGTTTTTGACAGATTTATGGCCCTTGCTTGCGCAATTGGACTTGTAGCGATTAACAGATCTGTTGCTCCAATGGGGACACATGCATTTACTCTTAAACTATTACAGTAACTTTTAGTAAATCAGGTTATCCAGAATCATATTAATTCCGTCTAGTCTTTTTTTAATATTTGTTCATTTGTTTCTCGTTCTCTAGTCATGGTACCATGAGTGTCATGCTTCCTAGTAGCGGTACCGGTAACATGCACAAGACTGTAATCCTCACTTTCACACACGATCAGTCACTACTTTATGATAAATATCTATAGAAACTCATATAATAATAATAATAATAAGGATATTTATATTGCGCTAATCCAAGTCACTGAGGTATATGCTTTAAGCGCATATAGATTGGATATTATAAGCATGTAAATGTAACGTTCACATCGCCAATGTCAGCAGCATTCTTTTGCATGGCTGGAAATCAGACGGGCTGCGGGGGTATGTGAGCCATGCTCACGTTTTTCTTGTTTTCTACCTGCCGTAGTACGAATCCTGGATGTGCCTTATATTTTAGCGTTTATTACCCTGCTTATCACCTTCTATAGTACAAAGGTGTGTTCTACTTATTTTTCGTTTTCAAGTAATCATCTATGTGGATATTCTATTGCATATGGGTGTTTCCTTTATTCTTTTTTGATAATGCAGGCTCGTTGGTTTCTGATCGAGATTTCTGTGGTTCGAATACCGCCCGGGGCTCGACAGCTTTGTCTGCAGTAGACAACTGATTTACACGCAATGTGGTTTATGTGCAATACTACACTGAATTTCAGAGTACCACCGAAGGTTCGTTAGTTCCAACCGATGCGCGCAGGTTTCACCGCAACGCATAGCAACAATTCTATCAGCCGTGATATATAAGTGAAATAATCTTGAAAGCGGCGTTAAACCCCAAATCACCTCACCTCTATAGGTTTGGTGGCCCATTTAATTTCACACCAGATAGATATTATTGTACATATTTCATAATTATACTTCACAGTCATTGTTAATTTGGGTGTTTCTGTGTATTCAATAACAGTGGTCTACATTTTCATGATTTGGTACGAATAGTCACAATCACTGCACATTAAAGAAACCACGTTCACTGATGCTCCAGATGTACCGATCACTACCTCTGTAAGGTGTGTACAGTTCAATATTTTCATAAATACTTCTCAAAGAGCAGTCATATAAATATCTCCCGAATTTGAACAATGTGGCTTCTGAAAGCAAACGTTTAAGGATTGTTTTACATTTTTTGTGCCTCTATCGATGTATAACAGCAACAAATTGTATAACATCGCGTAGCGTAGCGTAGCGATGTTATACAAAATTTGTTGCTGTTATACATCGATAGAGGCACAAAAAATGTAAAACAATCCGTGTACATTACAAAATAAACTCTACTTCCACAGATTTTCTGAATAATTTCAACTAAACTTGAAAAATTGTCGTGAACATTACGTTATTTTGCAGCGTGTTACACACATTACGTGGTGGAATTAAAATTGCGAATTTCATATAATAAAACGGAATATGATTTAATTTCGTTTTTATCAGCATTGACGCGCATGCAATCAAAGTTCGTCTTAACTCCAGTCCGCATTTTTTAAATAACCGTCATTTGCATATCACGTGACATGCAAAATGGCTACCGTTTGTGAAAACGATTCGAGCTATCCAACTTCAGGACTCGTAGTTATTAAAATCAAGAGTTTTCGGTGAAGGTAATTGTTTCTTCTGGGGGAGGAAAGTATTATCTGGTTATCCATTCAGTTAGGAAGATAATGACATGCGTTCATTTCTTATTTTGCCCACAAAAAAAAAGTAACGCGATGTTGTCATAACCGGACTAGCCGTCGCGTCAATTTGTTCTGTCAGATTGTGACGTCATAAAGTATGAATGCACGAGGTATAACAGCAAATTTTTCTGCATTCATCGAGAAATGGTTGCATGTTTTTGAGAGCTCTCGTCCAATCAGAATAGCCGAAAAACGTGTAACAACATTATTTTGTAATTATTACTGTTTGGTACGGAGGGAATGTGCTCTCTTTGAGAACGTTTCTTGTCCCGGTTGGTAGGCCTACATATATTTGAGACACAACGAGTATTATTCACTACTTTCTCATGTATTCAGAGAGAAAGATGTTCACACAAGATGAGGAGGACGTGGCATTTGCGTGTATGTTGTATGCTTATATCCAAGCTACGCAAGAAAAAGAGCAACAGTAGAGGGTGGACCAGGTCCGGCTAGACCAAGGAGGCGCACGTAGGAGAAGAAGAAAAAGAAGAAGGTTAAGAAGAACGTGGGTAAGAGAATTGATGAGTGAAACCAAAAGAAGACAACTTGGCCAATACAACACTCTTCTGAACAGAGAACTCCGATATGAGGATGCTGACAATGTCAGGTTGCCTCTTGAGTTATTTGATGAAATCAGGGAAAGGATAACACCGGCAATTGAGAGACTAGACACCAGATTCCGCCGTGCCATAGCCCTAACAAAGCCAGCAAACACAGGCAGCTTGTATCATAACTATAAGGGATTCTTTTCAATTCCCCTGTTGAATGGCAAGACAGGATGATTGTGCCTAGCATCGCTATCTGAATTGTGTAATATTACATGATCTACATTATCAGTTGATGAGGTTTATCCTTGCTTGAGACATTGAAGTAAAGACACAAGTCAAAGGGGTTTTCTGTAAATGTTATTGTCTATTTTTGAAAACTTGTTATTAAAGTTCATAGAATATACTGTTGATGAAGATTCTGTTGTTCACAGTGTGTAATGGTTACATATATTACACATACATGAATGCTGATGTGACTCGGGGTTTCTGAAAGTTTTAATAAAGGGAATCAACCAAACAAGATGTGTTTGTTATACTCGTGGATACTTAAAATGTAAACACTTCAAGAAAGCCCCGTTTAACAAGTTCTGTCACGGTACCCCTTCACCTTCCCTTGGGATCCGTTACGTAGGCCTACTTGCCATTTTGATACAAACGTGGCGAACGTGGAGACCGTGGACGTAGTGTAAACGGAGCATTACTGTGTATTACGGTACCAAAATATTGCACTAGAAATCCATTGATTACACACTGGCAGAATTTTTACTACACTACACATTTCACACTATTAAGATATCAACAACCCAAAAGCTCGAATAGTTGTTTTGTGAAGATTTAGATTCTACTCAATTAAAGCGATTCTCTAAATATTTTTCCAAGTCAATTAATTTTGTTATTGATCGTGACGTATGATTACCATGATAGATAAAGTTTCTGTGCATACGTTTTATCAGATTAATAATAACGAGCAGGAATAACAAAACAAAAACAAAATTTGCTGCAAATAATTGCCGTTACGATAAAGTACACGCAAAACAAAATATTTAGAAGGCATCAATGTGTAATGTTATGCCACCGTCTGAATGTTTTCGAGTGTTTGTTATGCCAATAATTCCACATCAACGATCTGCCGCTCCTTTCAGGAAAAGCTAAGCCTATTTTTTAAAACACAATAATTGTCTTATTCTGGCCCGATAAGGGTCTGGTAAGTGATTCGCTACCCGGGTAGGAAATTTAGATTCGTCCCAGCCCTAATTGCCCGGATTCAAACAAGATCACTCAGAACAAAACCATCTAACTTGTAACTTATAAAAGATAAAAAAGAAAAGGTAGACATATAAGAAACCGAATTCAATGTTATAAAGAAGGGGAAAACCAACAACATAGTTTAAAAAACAGCAACCACACCAGTAAACTTATGAATTCTTTGATTAATAAAAAGAATGACGTTTTGACCGATGGAAAAGCTATTTTTTAAAAACCTATTTAAGGTGGAAAAAACCCTTAAGTTTTTTTATCTATAGATGTGTTCAAGAAGCTTTTCAAGAAGACAATTTATCCCAAGTTTTGTCATTTCTTTTATAGCTGTATCAGCCTTTTCGTATCACATATCATTCAAATCAATGAATATTATATATTCATATCTCAAGAAAACAAATTATCCATTGATTAAATTTTAAGCATTATGAAGTCTAAACGTTAGTCTTAGTCCAAACTTTCACGTACAAACAAACAAACAAACATTCCTCCACAATGCTTCTCTAGTCCACACTTGCACGTACAAACAAACATTCCTCCACAATGCTTCTCTAGTCCACACTTTCACGTACAAACAAACATTCCTCCATAATGCTTCTCTAGTCCACACTTTCACGTACAAACAAACAAACATTCCTCCACAATGCTTCTCTAGTCCACACCTTCACGTACAAACAAACATTCCCCCATAATGCCTCTCTAGTCAACACTTTCACGTACAAACAAACATTCCCCCACAATGCTCTCTAGTCCACACTTTCACGTACAAACAAACAAACATTCCTCCACAATGCTTCTCTAGTCCACACCTTCACGTACAAACAAACATTCCCCCATAATGCCTCTCTAGTCAACACTTTCACGTACAAACAAACATTCCTCCACAATGCTTCTCTAGTCCACACTTGCACGTACAAACAAACATTCCTCCACAATGCTTCTCTAGTCCACACTTTCACGTACAAACAAACATTCCTCCATAATGCTTCTCTAGTCCACACTTTCACGTACAAACAAACAAACATTCCTCCACAATGCTTCTCTAGTCCACACCTTCACGTACAAACAAACATTCCCCCATAATGCCTCTCTAGTCAACACTTTCACGTACAAACAAACATTCCCCCACAATGCTCTCTAGTCCACACTTTCACGTACAAACAAACATTCCCCCACAATGCTTCTCTAGTCCACACTTTCACGTACAAACAAACATTCCCCCACAATGCTTCTCTAGTCCACACTTTCACGTACAAACAAACATTCCTTCAAATATGTCGTTTTTAGTAATTCATGTTTATAAAGATAGTTTATGTTCTGAACTTTCACTTTCATAAACAGAATATTTTCAATTATGATGATGATAATAACTATATCATAAACGATCTAATTCACATGAAAGTTTTGAGCTGAAACATTAAGATAATTTTTGTCAACAATTTGATACTTTCATTCTATTGAGCGATATTTAACAATACTTTGAACAAACCTTTGATGCATTTAAGATTCTCAGGCCCGAAAGGACAAACAAGACAACTGGAGTTAATTCCCCGTCAGGAGCACTAACAGACATAACTCTTCATTGTTACCGCATAAGAAACGATCCAACAGACTGTTCGACTATTGTACATGATTGACATTTTATATGTTCGTACAGAATATTAATATAGAAATGCATCTTACAACACTTCGCCCATTTCAGACGAGATAAACCTAAGTGGGAAGTGTGCAGCACTCAATATTCAAGTAGATTTTAACTTTGGGATAAGCTTTTAAATATATTGAGAAGAGATTCATTTCATTGACACTGTCTTCAAGGTATTACATCAATAGACAAAACTCAGCTAGGTACATGTGGACTCCCAATCTAATCTCTAGAACAAAACTACCATTATTCAACGTATAATCTATATATATAACCCTTTGTGCATTGCATAGCTTTTGGTGCATAAAATTTGAAACATTTTGACACTTTCTACATTACAGAAACCGTTAGCTGCTGGGTATCATCGTACACCGGAAGTTGAGCAGTGTAGGCATAAATCGATAACACACGTTGATGTTTTTTGGGTTTTTTTTATCTCGAAGAAGCAAAAAGTATGATCAATTATCACAAGTGAATTAGGCTTTTATGTCCCTTGTGCTTCAAAATGCAGAAGTAAAGTGGGTGAAATTCCTATGGTCTCTCATTACAGTTTTGCTCAGTCCGGTGGTCTTGTCTTGAGTGGCATTTGTTAACGTACTTCAATCCTTTTTGATACGTGTATGTAATATTCTTATTCACTAACATGAGTAACCATGAGACCATCATGTTAACCGGCCGCTAAAATAGTAAAGATTAAGTCACGGCATCCAATCTCTTCGCTACAAAATGACACCAGAAAATGTTCTAAACAAGGAGGATATGTCTCCATGGATGTAGATAAAGAATCTATCTGTGTTTCCAGAGTGAAAAGTGATTAATGGTGATCACTGACCCGTTGTAAACATTCCTCATTCAACTGATCGCAAATTGCTGCAGAGTTATCTGATGACTACACTGACTAGATACAGATTTAGATATGAACAAAGATGATGTGGCGAATTCGAAAGAAAAGGATATGGCCACTTTCATGAATATCAGTCGTAATAAGAATTGTCTGACAACTAGTTTCTGATCACCAGTATCCAATGTATCAGCGATTTGAGCATGAGATGGAGATCGGTTGAAAGGATAAATAATACAATTCGGTGTAGCGATGAAGTGAAGTTGGTTTGGAAGACAGGTCTCAGGTTATTTTGCTATGAAACAGATGCAAGACGGCAGTAAAAGATAATTCGTTCATGACAACTATTATGTATTACTGATTTCATTTTTATGTGGTATTTTTCAGTAACGCAAACTGTGCAGCGGATTTACAGCGACGAAAGGAGAAAAACAGTTGTTCGATCTAAAACCATTTCTTATGATAGGCATATATTTATAGAATTGGTATTGTTACCTTGTCAAATATTTATTTTAAATTATTATGGATACATATGCTTGAAAAAGGAGAACGATTTAGTAACTCAATATATTTAATTTTACTTTAGATGACGTAACATTAAAGAAATTGAATGAAAATCCAGACTGCATTCAATCTAGATTTACCAAACTATACTAGCCAGCAGGAGATTCCTTGCTTACGATAACGGAATTATGAATGTCTATTTTAAGTTCAGAAACAATGAGGGAGAACTCGTTTCCGGGAGTCCGAGCCGTAAGTAATCATGATATGCCTCTACCATGCCCTGCTAACGCGCTGCAGCCTCTTCAAAAACTAATGAACTGAATTCATAATATCTTTATTACCACATGGCCAAATATTATTCCAAAGTTAATTATTACCGCCTGAATTTATAACTAGTATAATAAAGTTGATTGTCTTTCACCTTTCAGTAAATTCTAGACTAGCTGAAAAAGGACCTAGAACTAGGTCAATGCCCCAATTCTTGGACAGAGTCACGTTTGTTTATGAGGTAATTTTTCAAATCACGATTTGGACATACATGTACGTGGAAGTCTTGGACACCAGAATGAAGATTACGACGTTGAGACGATATAAGTGGACGTTGTGGGGACATTAATCTTAAGCTGTTTGGAGGTCCAAAATAACGTTGTAGGGACGTCTTTTTGACTGCACACGAGGGACGTTACGAGGACGTAAACATACCGTTGTGGGCATGGCCTGAAGACGTCATATATTAGCTCGGTTGTTTTTTTTCTGTAGAATCAGCAAAGGAGAGAGCGGAATGAATTGTAATCCTTTTTATAATGTGTCAAAACTTTGTTAAAACATTAAAAATTGGTATATTTACATCTTGGTTTTCAATTTAAGTGTCTTGAGGGGTTCTATAATCTTTGTTCATTGGTAATTCATATCGACCCTCACTCATTGGCCATTGCCGTAAGGGGTGGATGGGGCAGTTGTAACGGATAGTAATGGAAATTGTTACTGGTAAGTGAGGCAGTTTTAACGGGTATATGGGGCAAATTTAACGGGCCATAGCAGCAGTTTTAACTGTGAAATATGGGGCAAATTTAACGGGCCAGTGCGGCAATTGTAACAGGTAGGTGGGGTATTTGTAACAAGTCGATGCGGCAATTTCAGCGGGAAGATGAGGCAAATGTAAATGATATAAGAGGAAAATGTAACTGATATAAGAGGAAAATGTAACGGGAAGATGAAGCAAGCAAAGGTTACGGATAGTAGAGGAAAATGTAACCGGAAGATGAAGCAAGCAAATGTTACGGATAGTAGAGGAAAATGTAACGGGAAGATGAAGCAAGTAAATGTTACGGATAGTAGAGGAAAATGTAACGGGAAGATGAAGCAAGTAAATGTTACGGATAGTAGAGGAAAATGTAACGGGAAGATGAAGCAAGCTAATGTTACGTATAGTAGAGGAAAATGTAACGGGAAGATAAAGCAAGTAAATGTTACGGATAGTAGAGGAAAATGTAACGGGAAGATGAAGCAAGCAAATGTTGCGTACAGTAGAGGAAAATGTAACGGGAAGATGAAGCAAGCAAATGTTGCGTATAGTAGAGGAAAATGTAACGGGAAGATGAAGCAAGCAAATGTTGCGTATAGTAGAGGAAAGTGTAACGGGAAGATGAAGCAAGCAAATGTTGCGTATAGTAGAGGAAAGTGTAACGGGAGGATGAGGCAAGCAAATGTTACGTAGAGTAGAGGAAAATGTAACGGGAAGATGAAGCAAGTAAATGTTCCGGATAGTAGAGGAAAATGTAACGGGAAGATGAAGCAAGTAAATGTTCCGGATAGGAGAGGAAAGTGTAACGGGAAGATGAAGCAAGCAAATGTTACGGATAGTAGAGGAAAATGTAAGGGGAAGATGAAGCAAGTAAATGTTACGGATAGTAGAGGAAAATGTAACGGGAAGATGAAGCAAGCAAATGTTACGGATAGTAGAGGAAAATGTAACGGGAAGATGAAGCAAGCAAATGTTACGGATAGTAGAGGAAAGTGTAACGGTTTGCATTTTTAACACATAAACGAGTAAACATCGAGAAAAATCATTCAATTACTGATTTAGATTTAGACTTGAAAAATAACATGTTTAGCTATTTGGGTTTGAATAAATATAAATGTTCCAATACATCATTAACTATCACTCATTATTGCTATAAAATCATTAAAAGTTAGAAGCCAAAGTAGTTGGCTATGTATTTCTGGTTTGTAGGGAGTGGGTCTATTCTGTGAATATTGATGTGAATATATATGATAGAGTAGTCATGTTACATGCCTTGTCACGAGTTAACCACTTACATATATTATTATTTTTTATCCACTTTACTTTCTGCATAAAGATATGACACACTACTTCAAAGTATCATAGGCCTACTAATACAAACGAACAAGTCACATATTAAGCATTGCAAGTAAATGCAGCATTTGTTTTGTTTGGTGAAACAAAATACTTCAAATGACAAATAGTGCAGAGATAACTCTTGTCGTCTTGATGTCTTGATGTCCTTGTGTCTTGATGTCTTGTCGTCTTGATGTCTTGTCGTCTTGATGTCTTGATGTCGTGGTGATGGGACTGTTGAACAACACCAACATGCTAGGTAGCGGGAGGTTCTACTACATAACGTGTACACTGCTTCAACATTATCGTTTCATATATAGTCATATAGTCTCTTTACACTAATGCAGTCTTATGCGATCACATAATATATCAAATTCCGAATGTATTAATTCACAACTGTTTACTTAACCTTGTAAAAGTAAAGAGAAATCGAGAACCATGCTGTGTTATTGTTTTAACCTTTCTCCTACATAATCGATCTACACCTCTATTTCCCGTGTATTAGGAATGAGAGAAAACCGACGCAGTGTGAAGATGTAACAGAAACCCTTATGTTTTGTAACATACAAGCAACTTTGCAGTCATTTAGATATTGTCTGTATCAGATTCGAAATTAGGCTTGTATTAAGCAGTTTTAGGCCTATTCACAGGTAAGCACGGACATGTTTCATGCGACGTTGCCATAACTCGTGATCGGATTCAAGCATTTGATTCTATGATCGAACTATACAACACTGATACCGTCCTTTCCCTGATAGTTTTAGCACTAAGACAATCTCATTGAAATAAGATCTACATTGCTGCACGACGTGACTAATATACTATGCATAAAGTAGGTCAGCAATTTAGATCTCATGTCAATGAGACATCAAATCAATATCATAACTAGTTGTTCCATCATTACACATGACAAGAACAGGTATGTACGGTGTAAATATCACCTCTAACATCGTTGGTTCATTGCGTGATAAATAAAGCATGCCAAATCATTGATAAGTTTACAATCTGATGATGACATGAGACACTTAAATTTAGTTTTATTTGGAATTGTACAATATATTTTAGGTAAATGTTTAGAGCGAAGTTAATTTTTTTTGTTTAAATTTTGAACACACATATGCAGCAGGGCTTTTTTGAATTTGCAAAACACCAATCTAAATAAATTTATAAAAACAGTTTTTAATATCATATCATGTCATACTGTCTACTATAAATACATGATACAGAATTGTCGATCTATATTTATTCACACTGCAAGAAAACGCACGGCACTTTTGAACACAATGAACATTGACTACTTCGTACATTCTGTTTTCTGGTGTACAAATTCAACTACGTAACTTTCAATCATTCAGTTATATTTCATGTAACGCACTCTTACACGGACAAAAAAATGTGTTTGTTTGTTTGCTGACACAGATAGCCGGTATTACGACAAAAGAAACAATGTGTTTTCATCTCGGCCGCTCTGATTCCAGCCGTGACTCGATAGCGTATGAAGGTCATCAACACGGTGTTTCCCAGAGTAAACGAGGCTAATATATTCAGAGGTCGAGTCCTCCACGTCATAGGATTCCTTCACAGTCTTTTAGCAATGGGCTCTCGTATCCACAATTTACAAATATATGCCCATCTCAAAACAATACTTCAAAGCCCAAGTCGACAACAAACAAGTAATGGTCTGCATGGTGCGATGACATAGATCACAGAACTACAGTGCTGTATATTCATTCTTGCTTACTCCAGAAGATCTCTAAACGTGATCTATTTTCGGAGTGGAATTTCCCACATATGACCTGTATGTACGCTACCACCAGTATTCCCCGGTACGCGGCGGTTCCACTGAGAGACGCTCGTTTACTGTTTTCATGTTTTCAAGTAAATTTAATTGTTTTCCTGTCACTTAATTCTTTCAACCGTAAAAATGTGTTACATTTCTACTAAAAATGTAATGTCGTGCTTCAACACATCTCAAAGCGAAACTCTTATGAGTCTCAATATCATTAAAGTGACACAGAATGAGCATGTTTCACAATTTGTGTATGTGGCTTGATAAAGAGTCAAAATATCATGATGCCCTAGGTTAAGTTCAATTAGTCTTTCTCACGGTACATATTATCTTTGAAATCATAGTGAATACCAAAATAATGATACTTTCTTGTTTTAAGTAATAATCGAAAAAACGTAGATATAAATTTTAAGAAGTAAAAGTTCTGCGTGCCATGTAAATGCATTAGTTAAATGATGCTAAGCTCTACCAACCTATATTATTCGGTGTGTCTGCACGAATAAATTTCAAAAATTACGTTTTAGTCATTGGGACGCGCCGTTGTCCGGTTTTCGATCACAAATCAAAACTTAAACCTGTTAATTGTCACTATACTGAGGTTATATGCATTGCAATGCTAATTTTCAGGAACAAAATCAAATAACACCATTTATCAAGTTTGACATATTTGACCCCAACAACATACTCTGTGCCCCTTTAAAAGAGCATCGACGTTGTTAATTTTTTTAAAACGGGAAATTAATTCTAACACGTTTTTATGAAGCATTTAAAATTTGTTCAATGAGAGACATACCTGGAGATGTTATGAATCATGGCGCAAGTCTATAATTGATGGTCACCAGCATGTATTATTTGCAATGTGTCGTCAGCAGATGTCCACTAAACAGTCTCAATAGCTCTGATATCATATCAACAGCCGGTTCTGTAACGAGAGTTCTTACCGACATGCCAGCCGATGCAATTTACATGTCAGGAATAACGTCACTGAAAGAAAGCATTTACATAGTATAAAGCATGAAAATATAGGCCTGCAGGCTTGTTTTGATCAATGGTTGACATAATTTTCAATTTTACATTACCTAGAGTGAATGTGTGAATTAAAGGTGTAAGAAACTGCATTCCAGGATCGATGGCTTTCACTTCTTGTTAATTTAGTTTAGATTTTTTATCTACAAAAAGCTATTGCAAATTCTTTATATCTCAAAAGGCATGCATTTTCCCTGGGTACATTGTCTTCATTGTAACTCAGGGGTTCTGACAATACAAATCGTCAATTACGAAAACAATATAGGCTGTCATGTGACTAAGAACCACTGTTTCATCTATTCTGGGATAGTTCACTCCTATCCATAAGTAATAATTGTGACAAAACTGGAAGTGCAGGAACAAGTGTGTTTTTCTAACGAGGGTATCAGGAACAAGTGTGTTTTCTAATGAGGGTATCAGGAACAAGTGTGTTTTTCTAACGAGGGTATCAGGAACAAGTGTGTTTTTCTAACGAGGGTATCAGGAACAAGTGTGTTTTTCTAATGAGGGTATCAGGAACAAGTGTGTTTTTCTAATGAGGGTATCAGGAACAAGTGTGTTTTTCTAACGAGGGTATCAGGAACAAGTGTGTTTTTCTAACGAGGGTATCAGGAACAAGTGTGTTTTTCTAACGAGGGTATCAGGAACAAGTGTGTTTTTCTAATGAGGGTATCAGGAACAAGTGTGTTTTTCTAACGAGGGTATCAGGAACAAGTGTGTTTTTCTAATGAGGGTATCCGTTTTGTCCATTTTGAATAATACTCGTGCACGCTCTCATCTGTAAGTTTTAGCAGCTTTTAGAGAATGTTTGTCCACGTCATGACGAACGTCGATCATCAGTAGTTATATTACCCTGTGTCACATACTCTTACACAAGCATAACAAGATCCAAGGTTTCGCATTTCTACAAAAACTGTTAATGTTTATACATCACAAGTTAAGAATGTGAAAGATAAGGGTTCGACTCTCTGTGTGGAATGATATATATCTACATCAACATTATTACTTTGCCGTAATATCAGTTAAACAAGTGACTTCCTTTGAGAAAGACGTTTGATAAACACAATGGATCTACATGTATATATGTACTGTAAAGACATACATGAAAGAAAAGCTGAATTCTAAAATTATCTTTCCCCTAATGTAACAGTGTGTACAAATAACTTGTCCCCTTTTGAGTTTTAGACCTGTCTTTTCACCGAACTCAAGCAAACATTGAAGAACTATCACTCAATTAAAACTAATGTTTCAGACCAGCTTTCGAACTCAACCAAGACCATCATCTTTCATCAGGCGTACCCGCAACAAAACGTTCATTTATATACTACATGTAACTGTTTCCGAAACCTTTTCTCAATTGGAGTATCAACCATGTACATCAAAATCCACAAACACGACTCTCAGGCCATTCTCTCGCCACAGAGGTAGCTCCGTCATTTATTCCTACACAACCTCTATTCTAATTAAAAAGAGCTCTTCTCGAGCTTCCGGCACCTTCTCCTAGCGGCTAAATATTGCAATAAAAACATGGATTACATATAGTTGTCGTCATACAGGTTTATGCAATGATGCAGTTGGTAAATAAGGCAAGGTGCCGTGTAAGGAGATCTGAAGTGAAAAGTCAATATTCGAATAAAGTTTAGATTTCCGAAACCATACGGAAGTATCTGAGGCCTTTTCAATGATATTTTTTAAACGACATCGCTGATTGTAACTAACTTTGATTGCATCCAATCAGATTTCTACATCTCTAGACCGTGAAACGCTTGTATTAGGACAGAAATTGTATAGGAATTTATGACGGAGCTACCTATGTTAGGAGAGAGTGCTCTCAGATGTGTGTCGAGATGAAAAATTTTATAGTAGAATCGGCTACAATCTCATTCACATTCGCTTCCAAGCGCTTTCTGCCACTATGGATTCTTCGGGTCAAACTTTGAATGTCAGTTGTGATCTCTATGTGTATTGAATTGGCGTACGCGCCAGGACTATATGTACTGGAAAGACGTATAAAACACCACTGAAACTGTATTTACTGAGAAGACGAATGATAAACGCACTTAAACTACTAAATATGTACGGAAAAGACATGATAAACGCAAAAGAAGTATAGGAGGAGGTGGGAAAATATATGATAACCTATTTATACATGTGTTCAGTTAAAGATAAAATCGCACTGGAAAATATGTAACAAACACTGCGTGTGATTCATGCGATATACCTTCTGGAACTCTGTAAAATAAAGCACAGGAACTGTCCTTTCAAGATAATACGAATGATAATATGTACTTGAGTTAACAAGATAGTACTTTAGGTCATCAGCAGTTATACCAGTACCAGACATTCACGGAACTTCACTGTCGCTAAAGGTGTTCCCCGATCATTCTTCAGTATCTTCACTCGACCATAATTTGTCTGTGTTATTCTCTTCTTTGGTTTAATTTCAAGATAAGATAAAACTTGATATCCTCCTGCAAACAACAAGTTTTAGCTGAAAGGCATCAAGTTTCTATTTAAAAAACTAAACGTGAGACCACTGTCACAGATAAAAGACAAGTTCGCTACTGCGCAGCTTTCTTTACAGTTGTGGATGTGTATATAGATGTGTGTATACCTATATATGTATATATATATATATATATATATAGAGAGAGAGAGAGAGAGAGAGAGAGAGAGAGAGAGAGAGAGAGAGAGAGAGAGAGAGAGAGAGAGAGAGAGAGAGAGAGAGAGAGAGAGAGAGAGAGAGAGAGAGAGAGAGAGAGAGAGAGAGAGAGAGAAATATGAAGTTAGAAGTAAAAATAATCCATTTTAATGGCTAGCGCTTTCAGCTCAACATCCGTTGTATGTATGGCCTGAAGAGGGTCGTTGAGCTGAAAGCGCTAGCCATTAAAATATATATATAGGTCACTAAACTCGGAACGGCTGACCTCTCCGCATCTGCTGATTAAGTATAGTTCGGATCGGCCAGTGCTTAGCACTAGTTAGCTTACCAATTCAGCTTAGCTAATTACTAATCAGCTATTTACCCATAATAGGTAAGATATGCAGTCAAATTTGTCACCCCCGTCCATCTGAATGACAGTAGTAGTAGTAGTAGTATTAGCAGTAGTAGTAGTAGTAGTAGTAGTAGTAGTAGTAGTAGTAGTAGTAGTAGTAGTAGTAGTAGTAGCAGTATATTAAACTTCGGACAATGCAAATTTTTCAGAATGCCACAAACAATGAGGGTCGGAGTTCACGTGACGAACATAAGTGCTAGTATGTTGAATATGTTGTAGTCAGGTCAGTCACACGCTATCAATAGTGTTGGGTTATATAGTTACCCGGAAGGAATCACTGCGAAGTTTACCACGTTATCGCTTAGGTATAGTGACTATATCAAAGTTTGAGTCGTAATTTC
Organism: Phorcus lineatus; assembly: GCA_921293015.1. NCBI lineage: Eukaryota > Metazoa > Mollusca > Gastropoda > Trochida > Trochidae > Phorcus > Phorcus lineatus. The sequence continues at coordinate 13,086,930 of OV121090.1, forward strand.
CTACAAAAATTTGGCATTGTACCATCTGCGGTAAGCGCAACAATGACTCAAGGGTAACTTTTTAAATGTCTCTAATGCTTACAAAAGAAAAAATACCGGTTAATATTCTGTTGTTAATAGGATCCTTTTACTAGTATTCATGCAAAGAAGACCTAAATTCTATTGCTGGAAGTGCATAAGGCATTTCTGGATTGTCTCTGAAAACAAGACAATGCCACATGTAGCTTTTAAGACAAATATATGCACTTTACATGAGGTCATTTGAACAGAAAAATTTGTGCACACATTATAAAAGTGTGCATGTTTTATGTGTGAGAATTTGAATGTTCAACTGAAGAGTGGGCCGCGGCTGGTCACTCACTGTCCAGAAGGGATAGTGGCCGAGGATTTATCCATAAGGTTCCTGGACACCACGCGGCCGGGTCGGACAGAGGCGGCAGTAGGGGTCAATCTGATTAAAATCAAATAATTGATCCGCTCCCTAGTATTATATTAGGCTCTCATGTGTCACTCATCTAAGATGTGACGGAACCTGACGTTGATATCCGTGCCTACAAGGAGTTTTTTTATTACCTACCGCTATCGTGCTATCAAAATTATGGAAGTTACTTACAACTTCTACATCACTTTTCTGAATAACGCTGCTAAGAGTATACCATATCGAAATTGCCGAAGATTTCGAATGCTGATGATATTGCGGCGCCCGTGCAGCAGCCCTCGATGGCTTATCAACATGAACAGACAGTAGACAGTAAACCACCACGGCTAACCTGACTTGCCAAAACTTGTCTAATGTCACACAAATATATGTACACTTTGCAGATAATTAGTAACAACCCAATACATGACCAGGGAGCGAATAAATGATTTGATTTCAATGAGATTGTGAAAAGGTTCTCATGGCAGAACATTTTTTAATATGAAAGATGATGACATAGAACGTAACGGTATGTTTATGTTTCTACCTACAAATGCCTATATTCCAATGATGAAATTTCGAACAACTAATCATGTTCTACACAATGAGACAGGCCGCTGGGAGGGTATAACACGAGAAAATAGAAATGTTAGTTGTGTGAATCCCAGCAATAGCTGATGAACTTCATTATGTAATGATATGAATTACTTCAATTATATGAGACAAAATACCTTCGTCCACGATTTGGCTACTGAAATGGAAAAGTCTTGTATTAGTCAAATTACTTCTGTGTATAAAGAATTTAAAGAGCGGACGGAAAAAGTTGTCATTGTTCATATATTGTATATTACGTCAACCTGTCCTACCTTGCCATTGTCTAATTAACTTTATCTCTTGTACTATTGAACCACGGCTGGGTGGTTGATGGAGAAATAAAGAAGTTGAAGATAGCCTGAGCAATGTGCGCTAGGTAATTAGCACGTCGGACAGGAGGTTACACAATTATGTATATTAGAAGATATAAGGATAAGCAAGAGTCATCAAACAATTGGAAAAATAACACTGTATAAAATAATAAAACTTTCATTGTAAAGTAAAAGCGATGTTAACCTTCGTATAATGTAAACAAGTTAATGGAGGACAAGCAACTTGACCTATATGAAACAGCTGATCGACTTAACCGCATGAACTTTCCAGGTAACCAATCATATGACAGTTGTGAAACACACCTTCGTGTCTGTCCAATCAAATGCGTTAGACCGACCACACCTCCTAGTCCAAGGTGAAGGTTGCGCTCGGTGCGACTGATGAAATATGCACCTTGTCAATAAGCACATCTGCCGCAGTTGTCATATCGCCCGTCTCCGTCAGAACTCAGTAAAATAATAATAAATCAAATACTTCCCGAGGCTTAATCGGGCCGTGTATTTTTAAAGTTTCGAGAGTGAACGAAATGGGGGGAAAATAGTTAGTCAACTATATGAATGTACATGATAGACTCTATTGTGGGTATGTGGAAATTCAGTGTTGAGATTTATTTCTGAAATAAGTTACATATGTTTGATCACTACATAGCTTGTAAAACCCACTAGGCTGCATCCGTCGTCGTTATGTATTGAGTCAATGAACTGTACGGTGTACAGTGTATTCAAGCTCTTGACCGAAGTGATGAATATTTCATCAGCTCGATCACTTTCGTGAGTGTACAGCAGGTATTGTCTGTGAGCGTCATGGTTCATTGATTGCGAGAAGACGCCCACGGGTTCATCATTCGGTTTACTAAGTGCAAAGATTAATGTAATGTTCACTGATGCAATACCTACAATCATAAACGTGCACCAAATACCTATTTTCGTTTCATTTCAACCTGGTAGTTAATTTCCAGAGCAGAGTTGAATCAATTACACTTGTAAACATTTAAATCGTGTGTGTACTTGTCAATAAAGGGTCCGAGCCATCCTAAATATATCAGGTAGATTGATATAAATACTAGTAAGGGTCTCTGTTTTACACGTTTTACTCAGAATTTACAGGATTTATGTGTCACGTTCGTACGGCGACACTATCAACGATTCCTTTTTATGCATCGGACTTCAATCGATACAAACACCACTTATCTGTTGATAAAGCTTACAGTAATCCGGATTAACGTAAATACGGAATAAGCTGAGTTATTGATAGCAGAGCGCTAATCTGTCACAGCTTCTGATTGATTATTCTGACATAACGTTAGACAACTGCGACAAGCTGTTATTGTATTATCAAGATGTTGCGTCATTCATGACTCAACTGTTTGTAATAAGACAAACTGAAGGAGAAAACATCCCGACATCCTTTTTTAAAAATAAAATGTCATGCTGAGGGAACGTAAGGATAACACTTCTGGATGTATGATTCCTACATAAACATGGTTCATTTAGTAACTAAATTATTTGAATTTTAAAAAAATCATTAGCAAGTCTAATAATCTCCCTAGTTTTCAATAAAACTGCATGATTAATCTTCAAGTGTCGAACACTAGTCGACTCTGACGTATACATTAACAGACTAAAGACTCGCTATGTCAATAATAGTCTATACTTGATAAACAAAATAACATCAATTATTAAAAACGAAACATGGCATTTCAAACTTTATAAAAAAAATATTATTCAGTGGCTACATTCAAGTGTAAGCTAAGGCTTAGTGAACTCAACATAATCCCTGAATGTATATAGAAACCTTGACTGAAGGAAGAAAGGTAAGTGAACTGAAGGGTACACATCCAGGCAGGCAGGCTAGCTAGCTATATTCACCGCCATCTAGAGACAGACAGACACACGATAGAGAAAAGGTTCCCCTGAGCCTGGAACTTCAATATACATATCAGAATATCACATTACAACATCTCTCTCACAGAACATCCGTCAAGCTCTGTAGGTGTGTCAATCTAAAGTAAAACGAAGGAATTAAATTTGATCTTTTAAAAGATACATGAACATTATAATACTGGAAACATGATTAAAATGACGTTACCCTAGCTATTCAAACACTAGTTTAAAATGTAAGTGATTTACTAAATTACTGTAGTAATGTACTGTATTGTAATGTAATGTAATGTCCCAAGTCAAATCCAACAAAGATATAAACAGCAGATTTTTTCAGTCATTAGATTTCACTATTAATGTAATTAAGTATATAAATATGGGACAAATGTGAAAGCAAGGTGATACGAAGGTTGAGTGGGGAAATCGATATATGCTCATACAGAAAGATAGGAAGTTTAGTATCCCCAGTGCCTTACATTATACTTTTAATCAGGGTAAAACTTGAAGCAATTCGGATGATTCGAGACGTTATAGGGGAACCAAATATCTCGTGTATGTAGAAAACGGCCTTGGCGCGAAGTAAACACGTCACCCTCTGGTTGCTCCGCCTGTGTTAATCCCGCCCTAACACGGGTCAAAGTCCGCGGCGCTGCTTTACTTACGAACCTCTCGACCAACCGTATTTATTATTTCGGCTACTTTCTATAAATAGCTGTTGCGTAGTTCCAGTAAGCATGTGCATATCGATGACGCGCATGTGACAAGCGTATAAATAGTGAAGAGGAGCGGTACCCGACAGTCGATGTTAGACATCTCACATGCATCTACCTACTTCTACTTACGCTTGTTGAGTGCTATACGCCGAATACCAAACATCATGCCGGAGACAGACTCAAATGAATCCACGGTCCCTGTTGACGAGTGAGTAAAAACATTTTTTCTATTAGTTAACTTGTTTAGCTTTGCTAAAAGTTTCAATGAGTTGTTAATTTATGTTGTTTTCTATCTTTGATTATATCTTTTGTAGTTTTAAAAAAAATATTTGTTCAGCACCATGATCGTCCTTTTTTTACGTGACGCATAGAACAATTACAACTAAATCAACTTATTGCTTTATCATGCACGCGTTATTAACATGTATAGACAATTTTTTTTATTTATTTCGTGGATGCACGGAAGCTTCTTGTTTGAAGTCTGCTTGTCGAATATGAATTGAAATTTTAGTTAATTGATCAGTTTAATTCACGTTCCTCCCTGCTTATTTGTTATGAACATGGCGAATTTGAGAAATATACATCATAATTCGTGTGAAAATATCCAGTTTTTAAAAAAAATTCGTGACAGGAAATCGCATTCTGTGATGTAAGTGTCAGTACGGATATAAATCTAATACAGTGATGGTCGTGGTGACAGAACGGTATCAAACACGCATACAGTGATGGTCGTGGTGACAGAACGGTATCAAACACGCATAAGCAGCCAGAAAACGCATTCATTCATTCTTGAAGAAACTAATAATGCCGATCTTGTTTTTGATTTTCCAAAGTAAGCGAGAGCCAATGTTACAGTGACGAGTTTTTTCATTCGTACATATAGAAACAATTAAGTTAAATTGAAGCACATTTAAAACGCATTATCCGTAATAAGCTTCAGTAACGATTTTTACGCGCTTCGTAAATGTTGAAATTGAGAATTGTGATCTTGGAACTTGTTACGATCGCCAAGATACAATAAGATGAAAAATCGACGATCAATTGACGATCAGCTGATAGCGAGGTGTTGACAGGTGCGATTATCATGAGCCAATAGAATCGGAGTATTTGGACACATCCCTGAAGGCCGCTTCACACACTAGACCTAAAGTTTTACCTGTTCAAACATTTTAAAAGGTTAACAATAGAACTTGATTTCATTCGAATTATTTTTTTAAAGATATATTGTTAACGTAACTCGATGGTATGACGCCCACAACAGTAAATTACACTGAATTGTTACTTAACCGACATGGCACATTGTCATTTGACATATTCCTACGCCGCTTCTAAAATTACATTTGTCACCGGGTCGCCGATAGAAGCGTACGTGGGTTGGGACGATGGTCGGGTTCGTGAACTTACTGAGGTGAGAGCGAATGTCGTTCTATGTACAAAGACATTTGTCGGTATTGTCATTTATTAGGTCCTCTGTTATCATCCTTACCTGTATAATTTACCTAGGCAAGAATTGACACGCACTTATTAACTTTGAATGTATAGCGTACGTAACGTTAGACGATTCTACGGCTTATACCGTAGTTTATAGGGTGTAGTTAGGCTCACTGTCGTATATATGTTGCCACGTGCATACATGTAGTGTCCAAACGCCGCATAGTCATTGATTATCGACACAAAAAAACAAGTGAATGTGCGGAGAAGAAATTGTTGGTTTATATTAATGTTGTATATATTCTGATATGATGCATTGGCTTCACTTTGACATCTTCATCGTTTTGATCTAAATGTTTATGTAAACATATAATGTATTTGGAGTTCCTACTGCATTACGCTACAGAGTGGGGGGGGGGGGGGGGGGGGGGGGTAAATAGTAGGATTTAGATCTAGCAATTCAAATGCATTTATATTTGGATTGTCAATGGTCATCGTCGAAATAATAAGTCTACAAACATTGATATTGACCCCCTACCAGTGAGCACGCTAGCTATTAATATAGCCTTATACTACTGTGATGGCATGATGAAATTGTTAGTAACGGACAGCCGGTAGCCACCAATCCAGCCACTAACCGGTATTTTTCCCCGCTGGTCCTCGCCCCTATCTGCCAGTGCAGTGGTGACCCGGCGACCTGACCTCTCAGTCGACCTGCTTCAATCAGCTGATTGCGCTATGTGGGTCAAAACGCTCTCTCGCCGTCCCACCTCTAGATCCGATCTAAGTCACAATCAGCCGTATGTCCCCATGCTGCCACAACCAGTACGTTATTCATTGTGAACACAATATTTATAGGTATCTCATTCGCGCACTGACATTTTAGCTACAGCCTAACATGTATTTATAAATGGAATTTTATCTTAAATTTATCAAAATTAATTTACACTGATTCATTTAGAAAAATACTGTTACTTATTTAAAAATTGTAAAAAAAAATCTTCTACTCAAATTCTGTAAAGCTCAAAATTTAAAATAATGTTTGTAATGAAGGAAAAGGTTTCTAGGTTTTCACTGGGCATCAATCAGTCTGGTCCTACACAAAACCAGTAACTCATGTTTAGTATAGCCCACCTTATGACAAACTGTTTGCTCTATTCCAAGGTGTCTCCTAGTTTCTTAGAATGAACTGAATAGGAGCTTGTTTTGATAAGGACATCCACATTTATTTTTGTGTTACTCATCTCCAAATCAGTGCTAGTGAGTAGTGGGCAAGGGAAATTCATAAAAAGCAGTACAACCCCACTTGATTGTCAGTCCATCATCAATCAGTCTATCATCTGTCTTTCTGAAAGAGGTGCTGAAGTATGTAGATGCAGTCCTCCAAATGTGGGCATGGAAGGGTGTCTATACTAATAACTTCTGTTGATGTTTATCCACAACCATACATGCCAACAAGCTCTTGAAAACTTGTGGGATATTATCTTTGAAGCATGGAGACTTACATTTGATATTGAATATCAAGTCCCACTCACAAATAAGTGCATTGAGAAGCATTAAAACTTGCTTGTTAAAACACAAAGCAAACAACGCAGGTTACAGCCCTGTACCCACTGCTTCAATATGAGAGATCTTACCCTCTCTCCCTCCCAACTTTTAAAGTGTTCTCAGCCCATGTGTTAGTAACACATTTAAAGTAAAATATAAGAAAGAAATCAAGTTGTCTGTCCTGTGTCTCTGTTCCACTGTCTCTTGAGCTCTTAACTTGACACTTAAACTGCTAACCATCAAAAGCCTGATGAGCTACAGAGCTCCCAGTTTTATATGACGGGTTCAAGTTAATAGATTTATGTAATCATAAAGTTAAATATTTGTTTCAGACTCAGTTGTCGGGTGTTAAGGGAATCTCCAGCCCTCAAGAAGAAGCGGTCAGGGTTTGATGTACCAAGTCGAAACTTCCGTGTAATTTACGGAGACCTAAACACACTGCCACACAAAGTGAAGAACTACGTAGAGGAGAATGCGCGGCTGTGTCGTCCCGACACACTTCACGTATGTGATGGCTCTGAGAAGGAGAACGAACTGCTCACATACTTGCTCCAGAAGGAAGGGATCCTCAAGCGTCTCCCCAAATATGAAAACTGGTCAGTGTCCTGCATGCATACCTTGTCTCTTCTAGTGCTCGAACTAACTTTCATTGCTCTTTAGAATTAAAATTATTCATGTTATGCTCTGTGATATTGTGTTTCTCTTAAATCATAAACTATCTGCCTGAATGTGATAAGAGAGTTTGGTTTGGAGCTCAAGGTGTGGTTTTGTTGCAGCTGGTTGGCGCGGACAGATCCAGCCGATGTGGCACGTGTGGAGAAACTGACATACATCTCCACAGAGCTGCAGAGAGACACTGTGCCCAGCCCCAAGTATGGAGCCAAGAGTCAGCTTGGCAACTGGATGGCACCGGAGGACATGGACAATGAACTCAACATGAGGTTCCCAGACTGCATGAAAGGTATGTGCTGTCTTAGTGCAGATATTTTATGCTGTTATATGCTATGTTTGAATTTTAAAAAAAAAATATACTGAAAATAAGAAGAACTCTCCAGTTGAACACAGTATTGTTGTGTTTTCTATATCAGTCAACAGGTACTTGCTTGTTTATTTATAGGTCGCACCATGTACGTCATTCCCTTCAGCATGGGGCCTGTTGGATCGCCCCTGTCGAAGATCGGGGTGCAGCTTACAGACTCTCCCTATGTGGTGGCCAGTATGCGAGTGATGACTCGTGTGGGCACTAACGTCCTCAACGTCCTTCAGGAGGACAACTTTGTCAAGTGTCTCCACTCTGTTGGAAGACCTCTCCCCCTCACAAGTATGTCAGACATAGATTTCATCTTAAAAGGACACTTGCAATTTTTTTTAAAGATTTCTTTCTGAAAATTTTCACCCAATAAACATTAGTTTATGCCAAAAGTATTGTCTTCAGAGGGTCAAAACATCTCATTATTCCACCCCGATCATCTATAGTTGTAATGGAAATAATCAATAATCAAGCAAAACCACTGGTGGTCATTTTTGTGTGAAGATTTTTTAATCATTTGAGGTAGCCAAATGGATTAAGGTTAATCAATCAAAACTGTTTGTTTTTCTAAATGAAAAACATTCTCCTGCAACTTTATAAATTTATTTTTGTTTTCTGAGATCAATTGATTTATCTCAAATCCTGCTTCTGCCCCCTTGGGCCTCTCTTTTTGCCTCAATAATGACAGCTGTCCAAGGTTTCTTGTATAAGTTAAGTGACTGCGCTAGTTGTAACAAAAACAGTAAGTATTGAAGGTTTGGGTAACATGGATGTTTGTGTGTAGAGCCGCTGCACAACAACTGGCCGTGTGACCCCAAGATGACACTGGTGGCTCATCTCCCGGAGAGGAATGAGATTGCCTCCTACGGCAGCGGTTATGGTGGCAATTCCCTGCTTGGCAAGAAGTGCTTTGCCCTGCGACTCGGCTCCATTCTAGCCAAGAGGGAAGGCTGGCTGGCTGAACACATGCTGGTAAGTCTCCCACTGATTTAGCAATTATACATTTCTATCAATACCTTTCTTGACATCATGTAGAATTCATCTACCCTTTTGCAATGGTTTCACCAGTTACATGATGAATTGAGGTTTTATTTCTTACCTTGTCTTTCAGATTTTGGGCATAGAGAATGATAAGGGCCAGAAGAAATATTTTGCTGCAGCATTCCCAAGTGCATGTGGCAAGACGAACTTGGCGATGATGACACCAAGTCTACCAGGTTACAAAGTGACGTGTGTCGGTGACGATATTGCGTGGATGCGCTTCGACAGTGAGGGCAAGCTGAGAGCTATCAACCCCGAGGCAGGCTTCTTTGGTGTGGCTCCAGGTATGCTCATGCCCTTCTTATTGCTAATCACCTAATTCATTGTACTGTGTCAAGCATCGGTGCTTTATCTCAAAACTTTCCTGATATAATGTGAATATTTTCTCCATAGGTACATCTATGAAGACGAACCCGAATGCAATGAAAACAATCCAATCAAACACGATATTCACTAACGTGGCAGAGACGAGTGATGGTGGATTCTTCTGGGAGGGTCTTGAGTCTGAGCTGGAGGGCAGGGATGTCAAGGTGGAGTCATGGCTGGGAGACAAGGACTGGCACAAGGACCACGGGCGCCCCGCAGCACACCCCAACTCAAGGTGATGCTCATGTCTAAATCAAACCATAACAGTAACACATGACAAAATCATGTCAATTAATCCCTTTTAAGTCACATGATTACACCAACTTTGTTGTTGTTTTATTTTCACAGTTAACTCTTGCTCTTATTGTCATCTTTAACCCCTATAGAGATGTATTCGCTTTCTCCTATGTCGACCTTCTGACGTGAAGTATTTGTGTTGCAGGTTCTGCACCCCGGCAGAACAGTGCCCCATCATGGACCCCGACTGGGAGAGTCCTGAAGGTGTTCCTATCGAGGCCATCATCTTTGGGGGCAGGAGGCCAGAAGGTAAACTTAGCACACCTTAATGTTAAAGTGATATACAGTTTGATGTTGGGGTCAAATATGGTAAACATTGTCAATACTTCTATTTCATCATGAAATACTTACTGTTGTTTGAAATTACCATTTTATGTAAACTGGTTGAGAAGTGTGACAAAGAAATGATCCATGATTTTTTATCAAAAACTGGAGAAAGATCAGCCTCCGCTCTAATGAGTCAAGAGTAATTATCGGAACTTTTCTAAAGAAGTCAAACAGAAAATATGGACTGATAGTGTTGCAGAGGTCATATGACTAGTTTACACGTAATTGGTACATGAAAATTGTTCTTCTGAACATTAAATCAGACATTTCTCTATTTTCAATGAAGACAAGTAAATGCGGTACTTTGTTGATAAATGCAAGATGAGTGAAATGGCTTAAATCAGTGCATAAGATGTTTAGTCAAATTAAAGTTGATGAAAGACACTTTCACTTTTAAAAGAGCTATGCATGCATGAGTGCAGGGAGTCACTGAGCTGATGTTTGTTGCAGGAGTGCCCCTAGTGTATGAGTCGTTGAGCTGGCAGCACGGTGTGTTCCTCGGGGCAGCAATGAGGTCAGAGTCCACTGCCGCTGCTGAACACAAAGGTGAGGCTGACATCACTTGACCTTTACACTTTCCATAAAGACACTTTACTTTGGTATACAATGATATCCATTACATTAATTCTGTAATTCTATTAAATGTATTTTAGAGCTTGTAATCTCAACAACTATAAGATATGATTGAATGTAATTTCACAGTTTATAAGAGAAGGTATAAGAAATATCTGCAAGATGAAAGAAATTATGTTCTATTATCAAAAACTGTGTTCCACAGGAATTATCACTTGTGGAAGATCAAGCGGTGTATCGTTTTGACAGTAGATTTTGAACAATGTCCATTTACTTGGGTTAGAAATTATATCATAATAGTGTATCGACAACCAATCCTTATGTTTCAGTAAAATAAACATCAATCTATATTCTTATGAATTGTTTCTCATTGCAGCAAAACAGATCATGCATGACCCATTTGCAATGCGGCCGTTCTTTGGCTATAACTTTGGAGACTATCTTAAGCACTGGTTGAGTTTCCAAGAGAGGGATGGTCAGCTGCCCAAGATCTTCCATGTCAACTGGTTCCGCAAGGGTGATAATGGACAGTTCTTGTGGCCAGGTTTTGGAGAAAATGCCCGCGTGTTGGACTGGATATTCCGACGTGTTGATGGACAGGACATTGCTGAGAAGTCTGCAATTGGCTACCTGCCTCGGCTGGACTCGCTCAATGTGGAGGGACTCACTGAGCCTGTGGACCTGCAAGCCCTCTTCAGTCTTCCCGCTGAGTTCTGGCAGCATGAGGTGAACGCCATCTACAAGTACTTTGACGAACAAGTGAACGAGGATCTCCCACCAGCCATCATGGAGGAGTTGAAGGCCCTGGAACAGAGGGTCGCCACCCAGCTGTGATAACTTGCTACACTGATACACACTACACTACACTACACCTCACTGGTACATTCGTGCTGAACTACACACACACAACACTGCCCTATACAATCAATCGTCTCCTCAATCTCGGTCATCCATCCAGTGGGCTCCATGACATTGAAGCAATCATTCTGTGGACGTTGTTTATGCATCAGGGCTGCCGTCATAGTATCGGATGGTAGTTGGACCTTGTTTCTTTCATTGATGAATATAATGTGCATATACAGCTGACATTGTTACTTACTGTGTATCCTGTGGATACAGCTTGTTGATACAGGGAGTGAGTCACTGCTGGGCAGGAAGCTCTTATATGATTACATTCCACTGTACACTGTTAACATTCAAATGGCAATATTTATTGGAGAGATGTTTACTTTATGTATAATTGAATGTTTGTTTTAATCTTATGCAATATCATGCAAATCATATCTTCATGAACTCACTAAGCATTTGAGAAAGCATTTTTTTCCATAAGAAACGAAAATTCCTTATATTTTCATATCAGGAAATAAGTATGGCTGTGATTTAAGAATGTTTTTGAAGCAAGTTCATCTGCCTGCATCCTTGTGATCGTCCATAACCAGTCTTCATCATTGTTTTATAGCTTTTATAGAGACTAGAGTCAACATGTTCCTCCATTGGTTAGTGCAATTGGAATAAACGGATTTCATTTTATCTCTTTGCCTTCCGTTGTTTTTTTGGGAATGGTTGTGTTAGAGGCAAGTCAAAAGCGTCTATGAAACAGCACTCGCATAATCGTGGAAAATTCTTTTTTTCTCATTATTGAAATTAGTGATTGTAACAGATGTAGGAAATTTTAGCTCAAAGGCTGGATGGACTATGCATGCCCTTTAACCGTGTACTGCAGCCTTACACTGACAGCCACTTTGTACAACCAGTCGTAGTGATCAGCCTTTCTGCAACATTTGTTGGAAATGTGTAGAAAATCGAGCATCAAAGCAGCAAATGAGAAATTCAAAGAAAGATCTAAGACTAACATCAAGCTGTTCTATTGGCACTTCAGATATTTGCTTATTCTACAAGTTTGTCAATGTTTATGTGTCAGGGTCAGCACAAGTAATCTATATTGGTCCCATGCGCTGGTGATGTATTTCACCTGCAGAACTATGTATCAATCTTGAACGTAAATAAACACAAAGGCTGAAGAGGTACGGAGCCTATGGCTCTAAAAATATTATATTTATGTCTGCTATAGAAGGGTATCCTACGAAGCTCCAGAAGGGACATGGTAAAAAAATATTTTTTTTACGTACGTACGTGTTATTATTACGTACGTACGTGATATCATCACGTACGTACGTAATAAATATTACGTACGTACGTAATGATAACACGTACGTACGTAGTAAGCTAATACGTACGTACGTGATAATAACACGTACGTACGTGGTAATAACACGTACGTACGTGATACTTTAGGATTTAAGGAGGAAGTAGATCTAAACATGGAGAGGGACATAATTGTTCGACTCTACTTCGATCTGGGTTTTAACAAGACTGAAATGCTAAATTTCCTAGTTGCAAAACACCGGATAGTAGTAAACAATAGACATCTGAAACGCATTTTGAAAGGAGTACGTCTGTATCGACGTAAGCATTCAGATGACAGAAATGCTATTGCACAAATCGAAAAAACCCTTCAGCTGAACCTAGAGATTTTTTATAGAGTAGTATCGAGAAAGTTTATGTAACTCATAGCAGAAATGAGAAGATCCCGATTGAAGATAAATTGAGTGATGGGCGTATGTCTAGTGATGGACAAACTGTTCTGGGACCCTGGAAAGATGCTTTGTCGAATCTTTTGAGTTGTAATTGTAATACGACTTGAAAATGCGTAAATTGTGATATGGAAAGTGAAGATAATAATCTCAACAAAATGTCCTTGACGATTTAATTCAACAGTCGAATAGCTTTCTCATTTCTCCACATGATTAATACTTTGTTCATTTAGTTCATTTGAGTGAAATCCAATTTAATTTGTAAATTGTTTATTGATGTCAATATATTATACAATGAACTAATCTTTTCTCGTATAAAAGTTTTGACACAAGGATTTACAATAGTCTATGTTGGTATGAAATCACCACCATTACAAATTTAGTCGTGATAAATGTGGACTTTACACTTTCCTTTTTTTAGAAACAAATGTCGAATAATAACGTTTAATATTGTTTAGAATAGTTGCTTTAGTCAAATCATAATTTGCGAGTCAACTGAAAAGAATGATAAGTATTTTTCTGCAAGAATACGAAGCTTATGTGACTACATGTGCTCTTAAATTAGCTAATTTTTCAGCAACAATCATTACACTATAAGTAAACTAATAGTGAAACTTAAATTTTCACTTATAGTGTGATGCAAACAAATAAATTTACAATATTTATAAAGTATGTAATAAGTATGGCTGTGATTTAAGAATGTTTTTGAAGCAAGTTCATCTGCCTGCATCCTTGTGATCGTCCATAACCAGTCTTCATCATTGTTTTATAGCTTTTATAGAGACTAGAGTCAACATGTTCCTCCATTGGTTAGTGCAATTGGAATAAACGGATTTCATTTTATCTCTTTGCCTTCCGTTGTTTTTTTGGGAATGGTTGTGTTAGAGGCAAGTCAAAAGCGTCTATGAAACAGCACTCGCATAATCGTGGAAAATTCTTTTTTTCTCATTATTGAAATTAGTGATTGTAACAGATGTAGGAAATTTTAGCTCAAAGGCTGGATGGACTATGCATGCCCTTTAACCGTGTACTGCAGCCTTACACTGACAGCCACTTTGTACAGCCAGTCGTAGTGATCAGCCTTTCTGCAACATTTGTTGGAAATGTGTAGAAAATCGAGCATCAAAGCAGCAAATGAGAAATTCAAAGAAAGATCTAAGACTAACATCAAGCTGTTCTATTGGCACTTCAGATATTTGCTTATTCTACAAGTTTGTCAATGTTTATGTGTCAGGGTCAGCACAAGTAATCTATATTGGTCCCATGCGCTGGTGATGTATTTCACCTGCAGAACTATGTATCAATCTTGAACGTAAATAAACACAAAGGCTGAAGAGGTACGGAGCCTATGGCTCTAAAAATATTATATTTATGTCTGCTATAGAAGGGTATCCTACGAAGCTCCAGAAGGGACATGGTAAAAAAATATTTTTTTTACGTACGTACGTGTTATTATTACGTACGTACGTGATATCATCACGTACGTACGTAATAAATATTACGTACGTACGTAATGATAACACGTACGTACGTAGTAAGCTAATACGTACGTACGTGATAATAACACGTACGTACGTGGTAATAACACGTACGTACGTGATACTTTAGGATTTAAGGAGGAAGTAGATCTAAACATGGAGAGGGACATAATTGTTCGACTCTACTTCGATCTGGGTTTTAACAAGACTGAAATGCTAAATTTCCTAGTTGCAAAACACCGGATAGTAGTAAGCAATAGACATCTGAAACGCATTTTGAAAGGAGTACGTCTGTATCGACGTAAGCATTCAGATGACAGAAATGCTATTGCACAAATCGAAAAAACCCTTCAGCTGAACCTAGAGATTTTTTATAGAGTAGTATCGAGAAAGTTTATGTAACTCATAGCAGAAATGAGAAGATCCCGATTGAAGATAAATTGAGTGATGGGCGTATGTCTAGTGATGGACAAACTGTTCTGGGACCCTGGAAAGATGCTTTGTCGAATCTTTTGAGTTGTAATTGTAATACGACTTGAAAATGCGTAAATTGTGATATGGAAAGTGAAGATAATAATCTCAACAAAATGTCCTTGACGATTTAATTCAACAGTCGAATAGCTTTCTCATTTCTCCACATGATTAATACTTTGTTCATTTAGTTCATTTGAGTGAAATCCAATTTAATTTGTAAATTGTTTATTGATGTCAAGATATTATACAATGAACTAATCTTTTCTCGTATAAAAGTTTTGACACACGGATTTACAATAGTCAATGTTGGTATGAAATCACCACCATTACAAATTTAGTCGTGATAAATGTGGACTTTACACTTTCCTTTTTTTAGAAACAAATGTCGAATAATAACGTTTAATATTGTTTAGAAATGAAAAGAATGATAAGTATTTTTCTGCAAGAATACGAAGCTTATGTGACTACATGTGCTCTTAAATTAGCTAATTTTTCAGCAACAATCATTACACTATAAGTAAACTAATAGTGAAACTTAAATTTTCACTTATAGTGTGATGCAAACAAATAAATTTACAATATTTGTTGTAACAACAAATATTTGACTGTATTATATCTGTCTAAATATTGTTATTTTTAAAAGATAAACCCGTTTTTTATCCTTGAAGACATACTACGAAATAAAAATATAGTTTCTTTTATATGAAGAGTTTCCTTCCTTGGATGTGACAGTGTGACTGACTACTGTTGCTCGAATGTGAATACATTTGTTATCCCCTGGCGAAAATATATTTTTTCTTTTTGATTTCACAACGTGAAGTTACTTTAAATGGGTCATTTTCGAACAAATCAAAATATACTTATCTAAACAAATTCTAGTTTTTACTGAAAGCTTATAATATTTATGTGCCCTTCATTTTGTTCTATATTTCTCTGCTAAAATCAATATTTAAAAAATGCAATGCCTCGATAAAAAATATGATATGGTGATGAAAAGTGAAGGTTTAATTAAGGTGATGCTTATACCATCCTTTGCATTATTTAGAGGCCATATTTTAACAAATGCTGTTGCAAATGCTTGTTAGGTGATATGATAAGGAGCATAATCTTGGGAAAATATATCTAATTTAATTTAATTTCTTCTTTCTTCAATTAGAGTAATGTAATCTTTAGCAAGTTACCGACAAATGCAAACACTTATTATAGACGGCGATCAATCAACGTAGCCGGTTCTTCAATTACGACATACCGTAAATCCTTGAATAATCGCCTGTCGTGAATAATCGCCTGCTTTCAGTATAGGCCGGGTCTAAGGTCTCGTTAAAATGAATAATCGCCTGCCTTGCCTTGCTTGGTTTGCTTGAGCATTGTGAAAAACATTTTGAATATCACCTTTTTCTATGTTTTCTGGCTTTTTATAATATATGCATATTTTGAGAACAGTAAGAGAGTATATTTTAGTGTTTCAATATAAAATTCGCGATGATGATGATGTTTTTGTTTCATTATTTTGCCTTTAAAAGTCAAATCGGTGGTTGAAATTAATAAGCGCTTGATAATTATTCAAGGATCTACGGTATATGTTATTTTCCTATTGGAATCTAACAAAGTGAGTGTTTTAATAGATATTGTTATTTTGTTATTAAACGTCTTTTTTCAAATATTCTTTTAGGTCAGAAGTATTTTAAAGAAAGAGAAATTAACAAGTGATTACATAGCTGATTAGACATAATTTATTTTAGGCGACATTTTGTTAATGTAGCCGGCAATTCAAGAATTGTCGATACATCAATTCTTGCCCATGACCGCTTAGAAGGCTAGTTACTAGCTTGAGTTTGAATGACTTTCACTAAAGACTCTTGTTGTATACTGTTTGCTGAAGAAAATAAGATGCCTTTGTTTGTCCGAAGTCTGTCTCATGAACATTCTTTACGTCTTGAAGTGCAATAACCGTACAACGGGAGATCACTCCAAAAAAAGTTAAACCGAGCCATACTCTATTTCTTGTATATATATATATATATATATATATATATATATCCAAGATTATTGATAGATAGAGTATTTATAGGTTTTGCAAAAAGACCACTGCTACTCGATCGCCTTCTAATGAGATTGCAAGATAAGAATTTAAATGTTCATAGCAGCTTAGTGAGGCTGTGTTCAACATTTACCTACCACGTGGTTTGTGTTTGTCACTTGCTACACACGCTGTGTGGTGACTGCTTATAATATTATATGTTATTTCTTATCTGACCTCTCAATTATCAATCAAAATAAACATTTTCTGAATCCATGACAGAACTGAGTTGACTCAAATAAGTTTCTGCTTACTAGCGCTTTCTATCGACAGCTCCTAAGCTTACAACATTCAAATTTAGTTATTACTTACGTACGTAATAACATTACGTACGCACGTGGTATTTTACTACTTTTACTACGTACGTACGTAATATTATCACGTACGTACGTGATAATATTACGTACGTACGTAAACAAAAAATTTTTTTACCATGTCCCTTCTGGAGCTTCGTAGTATCCTAAACCCTGCCTCAGTAGATTTCCGAAATCTGAATCACGACAATGTACACGTCTTAATAACGATAAGACCAATGAAAACATTAGAGTCATTTGACTTTTCAAACCACATGAATACAAAGTCCGTTCACTGAAATCGCTTGAAGTTAAATATTCAATGCATTTGTGATCTCCTTTCGCCATTTCTCTTCATTATCTGGCTGGAAATCGTGGCTGGTCTTGTGAGAAAAAACAAGTATATTAAAGGAATTACAGTTGATGATAAAGAGTATTTGTTGACGCGATATGCAATTGATACAGAGTTTATTTTAGATGGTTCTCAGAAATCTTTTGAAGCCACAGTTGACACCTTAAAGTTTTGTGCTGATATATCTTGATTAAAAATAAATTATGATAAAAGTCTCAGGTGATATGGCTAGGTGTAAGGAGGAATCGCTCTGTCAGATATTTAACCCGTCTGGATTTACAAAGGAAACCTGAATATTTTAAGCTCCTAGGTATTATATTTGCAACAGACATAAAAGTTATGGCTTAAAAGAATTTTGGAAATAAAATAACTGAAATTCAAGTAATGATCAATCGATGGACGAAAAGAGTCACCTCTTGATAGAATCGCCATTAAAAAATCTCTGCCTTTTTCTAAGGGACCGGTCATTTATTACAGGGGGGGGGGGGGGGGGGGGGGTTCAGGGGAGGGTCAGAAAAAAATATACAGCCACTAGGGGAGGGTCATGAAAAAAATTACGAAAGGTTGGGGAGGGTCATTTTGAAATAGACAGTTATAAAACCATCCTTCTTTAGCAATTGAAAGTGGGTCTGAAACTTTATTATAAAGCCTTATCTAATGAAAAAAAAATCCAGAATATGAGCGAGACTGGTTTTTGTTCTTAAAAAACACATGCTTATATAAACAAAATCACCATGAATTCATTGCTCAATTCATTGTTCTTTATTCTTAAAACAAAAAGTAGAAAAGTAGTTCTGTTGGACTGAGATTTTATACAAGCAGTTAACAGGTGTTTGCTATATTTATACAACAAAGATGCATATTTGATAACTAAGACTCATAAAGTTAAAACAGCTAGTCAAATTATTAATATCTGAATGATTATATTAATCGTTCTCAATGATACAAAGTTATGAAACCGTAACACTTTAGCAGATGGCTTGATTGGTGCAAATTTGTTAATATAGCCATACTGATGAAAAATATCTAAATGCATATTTAGAAAAATAAATTCCAATGTTGATATTCCAAAAACTGGGAACATTTGCTATCTTCATACTTAAGCTTCCATACTTTTTTGGTTTTACACTTTATTGTTTAACTATTAAGTAACATGTAAGAAATGTAACATATGAAACCTAGATGTGCCTTTATTATCCTTATGTTATGTACCTTCAAAATTCTATAGATTTCTTGTGCTACAAACTTAATGTAGACGGTTAAATTTGTTTTAATCAAACTCATACACAAACAGTTTAAATGTTATGAAATTTGATAATTTAATTCCTATAAAGTAAAGATTTCACATTTTACATTGTTTGGTCCTATACTCTAAAAATGTTTGTAGATAGATTTAAAATATTTTTTTTGCTTTAAAAGAAATCATTATGTCAAGAGCGTATCTCCCAACCTGGTCCTTCCATGGTTTTATCAACTTATGAATTCATTGTTTCAAGTTTTCAGTGGAATAATGTGGGCAAGATATGTTTTTTGATGTAATTTTTAACTAGTGCAATATCTTAGCTCTTTTTATCTTTGTTGAAAGTAAATTCAATAAAAAAAATTCCTTCTCTTCCTCAGTGCTAACCTATTTTGTTATTTAGAGATAAAAAAAGACATTGTGATTTGAATCTTAAAAATAAATAAAAAATGAGCCTTAAAAGTAAGATAAAATTAAAGATAGAATTTACACAATGTTAAACATATGTGTGTATTATAAGCAATAGTATTCAAACCCTATTTTGATAAACAGTTGATGTGAAGTTCTAATAAAAATGATTTTAAAACACTATAGACCATTATCATAGACCAGATATCATGTTAAACCCATCAATGGAAGGGTTAATCTGTTGTTTTTTTCAACATTATTTTAAGCGTTACTTAAAGGAATTTCTCTTTTGGAAATATCAAAAAAAAAATTGAATGTAGAACCGACCATAAATCTTCAAAAGACCAATTTCAAGAACTTTCGTAGAGATGATTTGGGGGAGGGTCAAGAAAAAAAATACGCTTAAAATGGAAGGGCCATGAAAAAAATTGCGACGAGTTGGGGAGGGCCACATTTTTATAGACAATCCAAAGAGAACCCCCCCCCCCCCCCTGTAATAAATGACCGGTCTTTTCCTTGCTTTTCTAAACCACCCGGGTACATTTTTTCATGGATTAAACAAGATGCGTTTTAAATTACTCTGGAGTGGAAAGCCTAATAAAAACAAACGAATTGTTGCTTGTAAGCCTTTGAAAGAGGGTGACCTCGATATGGTTGAATTTTGCTATCATGTCAGTTCATTGAAGTTATCTTGGATGAGAAAGTTATTGGATATAAACCCTGAGTCAAATTTGAAAAAGTTGTGCCTAGTCTCCTTTCCAAAGTTTCAAAATAGTTTTGCAAGTAAACTTTCAGAGGAGATAAAAAATCAATTTTGGTAAGATTTTGTAATGGCTTTTGATAAAAAAAGTCCATCCCAAATCTCTTGAGTATTTCATTACAGAACCAACTTAATATTGGTGATGCGGTAATTCTCTGTTCTGAGAGGATTGAGAGAGGTGTTGGTAAGATTCGTGACTTTATCAACCCAGATGGAAGTTACTGTACCCTTGAACATTTCGAAGTACTCTTGAACTTGATGTGAACTTTCTTCACTACAATGGTCTTTATCAAAGCTATCAAATGTTATCAGGCCAACTTGAAGATAACCCAACATCTTATTTCCCACAAATAGATGATAATGCTGTAATGCGGAAAAAAGATGACATATTTTATCATAATATACTTAGCAAAATTGAAAACTTGACACAGGCAAAAGGTTTTTGACTCCTTTAATGTGAGGAATGGTGATCTCCCACCTGACAGACAGGCAGCTGACTGACGCATTTAAACAACAACATTTACGGTTCGGTGCACACCTTGCTACCGTTACCTATATATTGTAATTGACTAGTCCAAATAAAAGACAAAACGTTGTGTTTGAAAGTGAGTATTTATTCAAATATCATTTATATAGCACCTTTAAATGCAGCAGCACATTTGATGTACTGGAGATGAGTCTTCTCTCCACGAGAAAGCATGTCCTTCAATCTTTGAAGCCTGTCATCTATCTCTCTGTACACCCTCTTGCGGCTGGCGGGAGCTGCGCCGAAGTTGATATGTTGTAGCCTTGCCCGATCTCGATCTCGATCCGCCGGATGACCTCTGAATGACGATTCAACTTCTCTAATACCTTCGCCTTGAGAAGATGAAACAGCTCTCGTAGGTTTCAGATCGTCTGTCAGGTAGAAGGGCATACACCAAAGGATTTGGCATGGATGATGTACACCGGTCTCAAAGCTCTGGGCAGGCAGTCCATCCATATATACTGTCTCAGCTGTCTGCAAGGCCTGGAGTTGTTCATCAGATGAGAAGACTAGAATCTTATCCTGTTCTCCATTAGAAATGAGGAGAATACGACGGTCATCGGCAGTTTCGGTCTACTTTGCTTCAAAGTTTACGTCTTGGAGGGTTGTTGGTAGAACTGGCAGGGTCTTACGACGATGTCTGTACAGGGCGCTGCTCACGCTGGGAATGGTGAAAGGTCTTGTTCATTCTCTTCTTCTTCCAGCTGCTCGTTGTACATTGCATGCATCTGTGTTGTCTCATCTCTTGCCCTCTTCGGAAGCTCACTGACAAACTTCTCCTTGTTGCAGTCATCAGGTGCATGGTTATGCAATAAAAGTCCTTGTTTGTCCTTGTTCTTGTTCTTTCGAAATCTCTGACAGTGGAACATCTTCCGGTGCATGTCTTGACCATACACCTCCAGTGAGTTTAGCTCTGTCTCATCTTGTTTCTTGTGTAGATATATCCATCCAGAAGAATTTGAGGTGCACCTCTCGCCGAGAACAGATACTCCACTTTTCGCAATCCAGCCATTTTGGTAGTGAGACGTAATCCATGTTCCCTTATATACATTTCTTGAGTTCAGTCAATTACCAAGTGAGACAACAGGATTAAAGCATTCAAAAGTGCAATCACACACATGAGAGAAGTTTATCAAAACACACAATATCAAAGTACCAAGATGAGTACATCACTAGTTAACATTAAAAACAAAGTGAGAAGACACTCTTTAAAATAATTTAACAGCAACAACATTTTATAAAAATACAATATAACCTGAATTTCAAAATTAAATAGCCTTGAAAACAATTTTGAGAGTAGACGACAGAACAAAACTTTATTTCACTCAAGGCTATGTACATAGCATATCGAGGGTTAACAGGAGAAAATGTTTGGATAATTGCGGATAAACATCAAAATGGACAGGTTTATTGGCATTAGATTTTAGATGATTGATAATAATGCAAGAGAATTTAGCTAACTTTCGCAAAACACTTATTTTATGGCAATTAAATAATAAAGATATTTTAATACAGATGGGTTTTGATAATAATACTCTGGAATGTACATTGTTCTATACTCATGAAATATTTTGCAAATGAACAAATAATGATATTCATCACCAATGTCATTAGTATCACATGATTTACAAAAGATCATCATTTGATCCCCTGATCACAAGAAACACCTATGTTGTTTTCACTGTTCGTTAACTTCAACTTCAACTTCAACTTCTTTATTCTCCAAAGACCACCAATGGTGGTATAAGAGTACAAATACAAATATACATATAATATACAATCGGTCAAAATGGCGGTGGGTTCAAACACGATATATAGAAACACAATTGTAAATATGAAAATGTACAAATCATCTTACAAGGTATTGGTACAGGTATTTGTATCCTTTCGTATTGTAGATATTATCACATTAATGAACTTTGCCAGGTTTCTAAGAACAATAAAGTCTGATTCGGTAAATAACTGTCTGTAAGATAAAATATTTGAAACTTTAAGTAGTTTTCCGGTAATATATTTTGTTCTTATTTCATGAAAAGCGGGACAAAGATATATATAGTGAAATTCATCTGCAATTAACGGCGAATCACATAATCTACAGGTTCTATGTTCTCTAGGAATTTTATTCCAACGCCCTGTCTCGATAGGCAAACAATGGTTAGAAGTTCTGAATCTTAATATTGGGTAATGAATATATCTGGGTAGTAAAAGATAAGCATCAAAAGATGGCAAGATCTTAATATACCTTCCAAATTCACCGTATAACATGAAATTAGGTGTTGACATTCTTAGACCCGAGGCTAGTTTTAAGAACTTGGTATGTATATTTTCCCGGATATCTGTTTTAACATGACCCCAGATTGTAGACCCGTATAACATGATGGGTAAAATCATTACATCAAACGCCTTAATAACACAATCAAGCAGTAAATCATTGTTTCTTGCCATTTTCAATAACAAATACATATATTTCTTAGCTTATGTCGCTAGTTTTTTCAGTCCTAATGTAAATTTTCCATTTTTGTGAAAATTAAAACCCAAGTAGTTATAATCATCAACTATTTCAATTTCCTCTTCGCCATAGTAAAATGACAATTTGTTTCCACTTCCAAAGATAACAATCTTAGTTTTATTATTATTAACAGTCAGATTCCATTTCTCACAATATACATGGAAACAGTCCAGTGATTTTTGTTAAGAAGAAGCTGACGTAGCAAATAAAACTGTATCGTCAGCATATAATAGTACAATCAACGCTATAGAAAATATATACAAATCGTTATTTTTACTGGACATATCAACACCATTACAATTCGATGTTTTCAAACATGATTCTAGATCATTTATGAAAATAGAAAATAATAAAGGTGAGAGATTTTCTCCCTGACGAACCCCCGAAAAACTTGGGAAAAAAGCTGACTTCTCATGATTAAATTCAATACATGATTTAATATTCAAGTAAATATTTTGTACTAATAATACTGAATGCACGTGAAAACACAAATTAATGAGGTCAATCGATGTGTGTTTGCATGAACTGAGAAAGCACATTGAAGCTCATTTGGAAAAACAAATTGAAAGTTTAATTTTGATGACTTTTTGGCACCACAGACATTGCAAGATCTTCAACGTAACCTTGTTGTGCAATGGCGACGTCTTCCTCAGGCAGTGTTCACCAACGTGCAAGGATCCATGAGGAGACGTTGTGTGGCTGTACGAGACGCTAGTGGTGGACACAATAGTTAATGATCACCTCAGATCGATTCTCTTCATTCTGTGAAATTCATTTGGGAGGGTATTCAGACGTCATTAATGTTACAGACGTTACAGACAAACGTGATTATGTGTTTCTGTCTTCTGATCATTCCCAATTCATTTTGCACAACATGCGAATGCAATAATTGATTTAGAACAAATATTAAAATTTTTGTGTCAGAAAAACTAGGTGTCAAGTTTCCATATTTGATAAAATCATCAGACAACATCCTTTGTATATTTGTCAATGTGAAGTAGAGACAATCACACATCTTCTGTGGTACAGTTGTCATGTACAAACCTTATGGAAATCTATTCTAAAGATGCTCAATTTAAAATGTCCTCATGCTTACAATATGAATTTTGCCTTGCAACTTATCATATTTCCATTTTAGAAAGAATGTATACACTGAAGATTTTTTTTATCTACTGTCTTTAATGGGCAATTTTTTATTTATAAATGGAACGTTTTAAAACTACTCTTGATTTTAATCATTTATTTGTATAATTGGTATATCAAGGAAAAAATATAGCTTTAAGCAAAAGTGATGCAGACAAATTTGATACAAAATTAATGTTATATCTTGATCTTGTAAAAATAAAGTACTTTTATGCATAATTTAGACATTAGTTAAAGGTTTCACCAAGAGTGGGTGTTGTATCATCATATCATAAATTTAAAGTAATCTTTCTTACATTTTTGCTTCTTGGGTACATCATGTAATAATTATATATTCAAAGACAAAAAATGACACATGGCCAACATTGCCCCAACATGTTTCACTGATATCTTCAGGGAGTCTTGAAGATATATATATTAAATATAACATACTTCACATCCGATACTAGTATTTCGTCAATAGTATTGACTCATCAGGGATGAAACGATATGATCGTTAACATCGCATTTCAAGCGTTTTTATAACAAAACATACGTACACTGTACAAGAATATATTCTATAATATGCTAATGTTCAAATAAAAGATGTGGCACATGTCCCCATTTATTAGAAGGCTCGTCTTTCACATTTGACAATGGCAAAACATTTGAAATAAAATCTAACTTTATTTTAATTGCAATTCAAAAAATGTCATTAATGCAATATGTGCCCTAAGTGTAAAAAATCCTATATTGGAAAAACTGAATGCCTAAGAAATAGGGTAACCTTACACAGACAACACAATAACGATAGCAGATACCGCTGTTTATTTGTAAATAATCATCTCTCTACTTGTGCAGATGGTGATTTCAAAATATTTCCTTTCTATAAATTATTCCATAAATCTAACATGGGCAGGGTCTCAAATGCACTTTTACGACTTGAAGAGTCCTTCATTGACACCTATAGACCCTCACTAAATAAACAATGAGATGATTACCCTTAAATCACTGACATATATCTCTAACTACAATTTAGCTATTCAAAACAAAAGAGATTATGTCACATTAACATATTGCTCAAGGGGTAAACTCATAAGAGAGTGATTGTGTCAATCAGATGATCAACAAGGAAGAACAATGATGTCACCAGATTAGCATAATTTACAATATCTCTTGAGTATGTATATATATATATATATATATATATATTAGTACAATCATTACCATTTTGGGCTTTATACATGAACCTTTTTGGCTCATCTGCCTTTTTGGCTCACATTTGAGGAGCCAAAATAACATCGGGCTATTCAAATAAATCCAACACTTCTGAACATCTTATTATTGGCTAATATACTTTTTTGGTATTGTTAGAGGTATATGGAATTGAAAATGAAAATTGTTGACAAATATTTTTTGGTAAAAATCATGAAAATATTTTCATGTATAATCTCGGTTTACCTTTTTGGCACACGATATTTGATCAGCTAAATCTCGAGACTGAATGTATATAATGACATCCAAACTTTTAGCATATAATAGGCTGATTTACGTGATAAAATAAATGCAAAAACATATCGTTTATATATTCAAATAAGTTTTTCCTTTTTATACATCCAGCCGCACAATCAGAGTTGGTCACCGATCATTCTTGTCATTTGGCTCCAGTCGCAGCGCAGCGTAACAATTTCGGAGAACCATATATGATGCTAATAGTAATAATTAAGTCGATATATTAGATCTAATGCCTATTATTCTATTACATGCTACTAATTTAAATGCATAAGGAGTTTTTTATTCTTTGGTATTTTCATCTATAAACAAAATACTGAAAAGTTTATCGTAAACACGATTTGAGCGCGCCGGAAGTGAACATCGCAAGCATTCCATTTCAAGTGGCTGCCCGACTTTCATTTCGTTGCTGTTTCATGTATTCACAGTGAGTATACCAATTAATGTTTGCAAATTTGAATATCTTAGTAATAAAAAAGATAGTAGCACTGATTTGACTCTGTCGTAAATCAGTCTTATCACCGTTTTGGCCTTGTTTGTGTCACTTCGGCACAGTTGTATCGTAGTGTTAGCTACCTGTTTCCGTGGTATTAAATCTTGAGTATAATTTAGTCTTGACTAAACATAATCTGGTTGCAGAGAGAAACTAAATGATGACGTGGCAACTGTTGGAACTTTACCTGGCTGTATATTTACATTTTAATGAAACATTGGCAACTTGCTCAAAGCTACCGAGTCGAGTTTTCGATCATGTTGTCCTTTGCTGTCTTTTCTGACAAAGTGGATGGAAATTTTCTACTAACCTTGAATCTAACATTCTCTATAGTTTATCATGTCTTGGTAAGTATTTATTCCTTGACAAAATTATTCCTAAATTGCCGGTTGTTTTTACAATGTGGCCCCAAGACGAATTCGAATGGCAGTAAAATCTCAACTAAATTACTCTCGTGTTACCTATTTCCGTGGTAATAAGAAATAATCTTCTATAAGATAATGTCAAACTTCCTAAACATCATAAAGTGATAGAGTACATATTTTTCAACTAGGTAATGTTAAACAAACAGTTTCACATTTTAAAAACAGATGCAAATTGTTATTAATTTATTTGGTGTCACCTGTTTTCATGGTATTTCTATTATATAAAATTATGAGAATACAACGCATGTAACAACTTCAATTTTTCCTTTCTTTTAAACACAGATCAATAGTGTACAATAGCATTTAAATTGATGTTGACATGTGTTTAAAATATTTACAAGGTCATTGAATTATTTCACTTTCGTCAATATTTATCATAAAATGTCTATTTCTGGTAAAGTAAAGAAATCATGAGGCTGCTTAGAGCATATTTAGTATTAGAAAATCTTCTAGTCACCGAATACCTTGCATTTCAAGTAGTTAAAGATTTAATATTAGCAAGCAATGCAAAGTTTAACTTTGCAAGCAATAACTTGCTTTCTCTGCACCGGAAAATCTTACAAAATAGCCAAAAATATATAAGAATCAACCTTTCTATGATTCCATATATTTTTAAGTAGAACAGGTATTATACTCAAAAGTCAGGTGATTCAGGATTAGAATAACATAGGTTTACTGGAAAAAAATGTTTGAAAAATTATACATGGATTGTATCCTTTATAATGAACCATAAATGTTGTCCAAAAAAGGTGTTATGTGAAAAGCATGAAATTTCATTTGATTTTCATCACTGAAATGAATCAGTGAATAGACTGAGGAAATAGTGATCATTTCCTTCTTGGATCAATTCAGAACAACTGGTGAATAAAATAAGTGCTAACATGTCTGGCTGCAGTAAGGGGTTAGAGAGAATAGACATCTTTTATAAATACCACGAAAACAGGTGACCCATGAAAACAGGTTACTCCATGGTATCATTGGCTGTAACAGATGCCTCTGATTACAAACTAATTTTGATGGAAAATAAACATCAGCAAGTAAGTTTATTGACTAGTTTCTATCTAAAAAATACGATCAAAATCAATCATGAATAATGAAAAAGGAACATCAAAATTTTATAGAAAATGTTAATGTCTGTCTGATACTGAATTAGCCAATTGAAAGACCTGTTACGTAGCGCATGGCATTACGTGACACATTGTGTCAGAGGGAACATGTCAAACTGAAACTGTTGATTTGATCGTTTTGAAGTTAGGTAAATTTGAAGTCTGCTGCAAACAATTTGATCTGGTAAGCTTTTCAAAACAAATTTTTATTACCCGCAACCAAAATTTTATTAGCCAAGACATGAAAAATGATGAATATTTGACAAAAAATAATGTGGTAGCAGTTGCCTGTAAGGGACTGCAACCAAACTTGAAAATCGCTCGAGTTCATGATGATTTTCCTTTTTGCAACCAAACGCCAGGATACCTAATTATACAATATGTTACAGTCACTTATAACAGCTTTTAGTATTTTCAAGGACTAGGTAGCATTTTATAGACATTTTATATACCTCGTCATTTGCACCCCTAAATTACTCTTAGGCCAGATTTATAGTGAAAAATAGCTTTTAATTTAACATTGACACATTTTGAAAGTATTTACTTAGTCATATTATTATTTTATTTTCACAAATATTGAACATAAAATGTCATATTTCTGGTCAAGTTAAAAAAGTCATTCTTCTGTTCAGTGTAAATTTGGCATAGGAAACCTTTTAGTCACAAAATGTCTTGTATTTAATGCGGCTAAAGATTTAATGTGAGCAATCCAAGCAATGTTTAACTGTTCGATTAATAACTTGCTTTCTTTGCAAAAGAAAATTCTACTAATAACCAAAATATATATAAGAAATAAGCTTTCTATGATTTCACTTATTCATCAATAGAACAGATTACACCCCAATATTAGGTGTTTCAGGATAAGATCAATATAGCTTCACAGGAAAATATTATTTGAAAAAACTTTATTGCGATTTTACTTTTAGAATCAAACGTAAGTTTTCTCCAAAAATAGTAATACATGAAAAGCATAAAATTTCATTTAATTTTCATCACTGAAGAGAATTATTAAATATAATTTGATGGATGAAAAAATGACCATTTCCTGCTTGGGACCATGTAAAACAACCTATAGCTACAGTTGCCTAGCCAAAATAGAATATGTAGTTACATCTCTGCAGCTAAGAACAACCCATCAATAAAATAACTGCTGACTGGTCATGGCCAGTAAGAGGATAACTTAATCATTTGTAAATACTGTGAAATAGGTGGCCATGAAAACAGGTTACTTGAGTGTACATAGAGATGCAGGATTTATGCCATTAGATATCAAATCTGTTGAAAACATCATTGCTGCTATATCAGAAACCTTTAAGACATAAATCGAATTGATCATTGTAGTCCATGATCACAAATATTTGTAACAAAGACAGTGTTTCAGTTCTAACTGTTACTTAGATGAATTAACCCCCTCAAATTCAATTTGTCAGCAAAGACAAGCTATAAAGACCAAAGATGTGGATTTTAGTGTTGATAATTCTTTTAGCACTCCATATCATTATGAAAGATATGGAAAAACAAATATTATTGATACAAACTTGACCATATGTTGATATTTTTGTTTTTTAACAGGACAAAAGGAGCTTTGGGCCTCAGTTTAAAAATTTGATGGTAAAACAGCGCAATGGTAAGTCTTATTGGTCAGTAATTTTATTTTCAGTCATAATGTAAAGATTTGACATTTTATTTTTCTAAACGACTGCTTATAGTTTGACTAAAAGAGTTAATGTCTTAACGAAGGTAACATTTGATTTTTATTTCAATGGTATATTTATTACCTATATGGGAAGATTGACCCATATAGTAAAATTATATGAATGACAATGCAGTAAAAGGTAATTATAGAAATTTTATGAAAAGGTTTATTTAAGTATCTTAGAGAAAGACCATCACATTTTCTTTCAAGATAACTTTTGATTTGTTTTAGACAGGTTTGAGAAAAATTAAAAATAATTGAAAAATCCCTCATTTATTCAGACTTTTAAAATGTAAAATGGTTGTAAAAACTAGAGTTGTGTTGTACAGTTTTTTTATGAAACACACAATGACTGGATCTCTATATATACAGTCGTTGGCCAAAAGTCTTTTCGCAAACAATGTTACGTTGCCATTGGGCTAGGTTAACTTTGAAAGCGCTGATTAAACTCAAATACAGATTGGGAAAGATAGAAAAGATTACGTGTGGAGGAAGTCTAGTGAGCGCTTGCCTGATTGTTTTGGAACTCGAGCCGATAATGAACGAAATTCGAAGTTTTCAGTAATGTTTTGGCCGTGTCTGCATTTGGTGTTGGAACTTTAACGGTTGTTGATGGCAACATAAACACAGACAACTACATAACCATTCTTGACAACCATTTATGGCCAGTTGTTGCCAGACATTTTGTTAATTGCAACTGGATTTTTCAAGAAGACAATGCTCCTTGTCATGTGTCCATTTGGGCTAATCGTTGGAAACACTAAAATCATATTCCTACTTTGCCGTGGCCAACACAAAGCTCAGATCTTAATATCATTGAGAATGTATGGAAAACTGTTAAGTATCAGCTGAAAGCAAGATTAGGTGACATTGACTTGAGACAGGATCTATCTGTGTAGTGAATGACATTTGGAGTGGGCTTAGTCCAGTCTACAATCGAAGTCTTTATGACAGATTGCCGATACGAAGACGAGATGTACTTTGGGCTCAGGGTCATATCTCCTAAATTCTGAAATTTCTGGGTAAGTACCTATTATATACATAGATATGCTCATTTAAACTTTGGGGTTGATAACTCTAAAAATAGCCGTGACATCACCAGTGCGAACAGACTTTTGGCCACCGACTGTAGTTATTTTATTGGTTTTTTGGATGAGGGGAGATGAAAGAAGTCTTATGATGGTTGGTATGAGTACCATGAGACATCTTGTTCTGATTCTAGTTATGAAACATTGCAGGAATTAACTGGCCGCTGACTTACATTGACCTCGGTCAAAAAAGCCATGGGGGCAAAATGTTAGTGTTGGCTTTGGATTGTGAAACTATTATTCTCCAGGTAAGTCAAAGTATATCTAATGTAATGATTTTATTCTATAAAATTTTATCTTATGATTGGCTAATGGCATTGATTCTAGTGTTCAGTTATCAATAAACCTTTTGCTATCCTTTGAGATTATGCTGTATTTGCTTTTTAACCAGAACAAAAAGCCTAATAGATCTGAAGGGATGTAAACAGACTTCTTAGATAAAGCTATTGTAGAATGAAAGCCTTTAAAATCTATTTAATATTTTGCTGCAGAAAGTGGAGTCCTGGAAAGTGTTAATGTTGTGTGGATGTCACTTATCCAATAAAGGTAATCAATTTTATGATATGGGACTATGCGGCCACTTAAAATGGCCAGTGTGTCACCTCCTTATATATATTTATTTACCTTCAGAGCAAAAAGCAGGAAGTGCTTCATAGGACTATTAATTGTATATTTGTTGGCCCTGAGGTTCACAATAAGGGCTACAACAACCACAGGAACTTTGCCTCTGAACTGTGGACTTGATTATCAATATGGCAGTTAAACTTCTGTTGGCAGATATCTTTTATTTAGATGCTTTATAGTAAATATTGTACAGTCTGTATATCTAAAGAGAAAATGATTTAATTTTCTGCTCATTGGGCTCATAAGGCTTAACGAGCTTATTGTTTTGAATCCTTTGAACTTGAAGCAAGGCAATCTAAATTTTTCTAGGTTTATTAAATTTGCACCTGGCTCCTTGAAATTGATTTTTTGGGTCTTTTCTACAAAATTTATGTAGAAGGTAAAGTTTTCAGAATGACATAATCTTTTTATTGATACTTTTTAAAATTATTGTCTTCAGCATGTATTTTTATATGTAAAATATACAAATGTGCAGTATTATTATTATTTGTTTATTATTTGTCTGGCCTCTAAAGCCAGGTGGTTTTAGGGCATTGCCAATCTTCTGGGGTCTTTTTGGCATCGTCTGTCAAACTTTTCACAATTTTTGTGCAACTATTTTCACGGGATCATATTAAGAAACCAACTGGTATATGAAGCTCACATTTTTAGACAAAGTTTGTAAATTGGTCTTGAATGTCCCTCAAATAGAAGGGAAGATTGTTCATCCTTGATCCTTTATTTCATTTCTCTCCAAGTAATGCTTGGAGACACAATTCAACGACATCTTCATATCAACATTAAAATATATAAAAATAAAAAAATATCAAAATCCAGCGTTGCTGCTCATACAGGCTTTTTTTTCCCTCAATCACTTGATATCACCCTTCATTACACATTTTTTCAACATCAGCTTCTTATGGAGTATGCAACATTTGCACCTTAATGCACCAGGTCCAAGTTTCATGCACATTTTTGCGATGTACCGATTCAAAGCTGGATGAATTGACACATTGTCACATGATTTTGAACAATTATTCTGCTATTGCTGTATTCCCAACTAGGTGTTTGCATGTTTTCATATGCCCACCAACAGTCATTTACTAATAGATTTGTGGGTTCTCTCAAGTGCTTTTGGTTGTGTACTGCACACCAGAGGTGGTGACAATACTGAATCAGTGTGCGCACATATTTGACTCCAATTCACCCACATTAAGTATTTTCTATTAAACTTTCATTCTGCTTTTTTTCAGGTCAATGGTGGATAAGTGAACTGAAGATCTTATGAAACCTGAACGAGTTGCTTGTCCCCATGGATGATAACCTAACGCTGTGCAGAGTAATTTGGGGTCTATTCCAGGCCACAGGTCATCAGGACGTCTTTATCAGGCTGAAAGCATGAGATCTTAAACGATCAAGCAGGGTAAGTTTTAAACAACCGAATTTTAGATACTATTCTAATGAGATTGGTGATTTCATCTTTATAAGTATGGCTTTGTATGGTTGATAAAATCTGATTGATGTGCCCTCACTACTCAAGAAACAATAATGGCAGATTTCTGTCTAGATACTAATTATGTTACATGTAATTGTTGAGTAAAGATTTTCAGATGACAAATTATATTTAAACCTTATATCTTCTGTAATCTAATACATCAACGTCTGTTGGTTATGATTAAAATATCATCTGCAACCCTTGGATACTTGTATTGTTTTAGCTCATCTTGCCTGATAGGCCAAATGGGCTTATGAAATGTCATGGCATCCAGTGTCCAGCACCTGTGAGATTTTCATCTACTTCTACAGAACCATTGGCTCAGGAAACCTGAGATCTTGGCTACAGACTCCTTGATTAATGAGGTTTCTACTTTACAGATTTGGTGATCCTGTGACATCTAATAAGTGCCACCAGGGTCATGCATTAAAACCTATTTTCATCTTTTTCTCTGGAAGCAAGAGGCCTGAAACTTTGTTTATAGACTCCTTAGCTGATAGGATTCTAATTTATCAATTTGGTGACCCAGTGACCCTTTATTTAGGCCACAGGGACCCTGCCCCAAATGCTTATTTCATCTTCTCCAGAAGCAAGAGACCTTTTTAGCTGAAAACAGAGATTCAACAGCATATCTAACCATCATTAGCTTTTTCAACTTACAAGTTACTTTTGCACGTAATGCATTGAACAAATAATGTTCAGTCTATGTCATACGTGACGCGGTATAGTTTGTAAATTACATATTTTATGTCCTTGCATAAAATCTTGTTCACATTGTCCAATTCAGGTCTGTAAGGATCAGAATATGTAAATGACTGTTGGTATGGTAGTTTGAAAATAGTTTTTCCAGATGTTTCAGCTATTTTAATGTATTTAGTGATTACTTTCAACTCCAGTTAATGTTTCAAATGGTTGTTTTCAACTCCAGTTAATGTTTCAAATGGTTGTAACAAATGGTTGTAACATGGCATATAAGTAATGACAGCTTCAGAATATATTGACAAATTTTGATATTTCAATTTCTTACGCAAAAGTGTGAGTGATTAATGATATGTTGAAAACTAAAATTCATTATCATAATCAGTTTATATCACAACATTTTCAGCTTACTCAGTCTGTTTGTAACTATTGATGTTAAGTTACTTACTGTTTCAAATTTAAAAGTTTTATATTATTTTTATAGTTACGCGATTTTGTCAAGGACGAGCAGCAGGACTCGACCTCTAGTGACTGCTTGCAGGCCTGGCCTTCCTTTCACCCTTTCAAAGTGACATTGCAGGTTTGGGAGAAAAGTCTACTATTATTTTCATTGTTAGTTTCAGTTGTGTCTTCAATGGGCTAGTAAGACAAATGGGCTTGGCTTCACAAATGTTCATATATATGATATATGTTTTGAATATACATGATATAGTAACACTTATTAGTGATAATTTTCCCAAAAAAGCAATTTGAGAGACACAATGTATTAGCATCCGACCATAATTTTATGATGTACATGATTCCTAGATGTTTTAATTTCTAGGCCATGACTCAGAAGGGTCAGGGTTTTTTTCTGGAGCATATCATTACCATCATTTGACCCATCCTCACTATATTTGGTATTCTCCCTATTATTCATGTAGATGCCCCTTTTGTGGGTTTAAGTTCTATATCAATTTTATTTTTTTCTGTTTCCTCGGCACCAATGTAGACTTTGATTATGCCGATGGTTTACATCACGGCATGTTGTCCCGCATCTGTAAACTTTTAACATTTTTAGCTCATCTGAGGTCTGAAAGACCCGATGGGCTTATGGCATGGCATGGCTTCCGGCGTCCGTCCATCCGTAAACTTTTCACTTTTTCGACTTCTTCTCCAGAACCAATGACTCTAGAGAGCTGAAATTTTATGTGCATACTCCTTGGCAAATGGGGATTCTAAATTGTAGATTTCGTGACCCCATGACCCCAAATGGGGTCACAAGGGTCAAAACCTTAAAAATCTATTTTAATCTTCTTCTCCAGTTCCAAAAGGTCCAGAGAGCTGAAAAGTTGTGTGTAGAGTTCTTGGCCAATGGGGATTCTTAATTGTAGATTTTGTGACCCCATGACCGCAAATGAGGTCAGAGGGGTCAAAACCTAAAAAACCTTATTTCATCTTTTTCCCTAGTTCCAAAAGGTCTAGAGAGCTGAAAAATTGTGTGAAGACTCCTTGGACACTGGGGATTCTAAATTGTAGGTTTGGTGACCACTTGACCCCAAATGGGGTCAGAGGGGTCAAAACCTTAAAATCCTACTTTCATCTTCTTCTCCAGTTCCAAAAGGTCTTGATAGCTTAAATGTTGTGTGTAGACTCCTTAGACAATGGGGATTCTGAATTGTAGGTTCAGTGACCCCTTGACCCAAAGACACATCATCAGTCCCCTCTCTCAGCATGGATGGACACGTCCATTTTCATGTAGGGATCATGGAGTGACAAAATTTGAATCAAAACTGAATCATAAAGTTTTAGGGATTTGTTTTAAGATAGATGCATTTATGGAAATCAATCGACTTTCTTTTAGCCCTTCAAACACTGTCTAAAGTCTTGTCCATCCCTCAAGCTTGGTGTGAGTGAGATTGTGTTTAGCGTGTCGGCAATCTTTCAGCTATTTCACCAAGTCGACTAAGACTTTGATTGACGTTTCAGTTGCTTGACTCAAGTAAACACGTTTGTCACTTGATTTGATTTACTTATATCTGAATTTTCTTATCCAAGAGAGCATAATTTGAAAAAAAATATTTTAGTTTTGCTGTAATTTAATTATTAATGAACAAAACCTGCTAAGTGCCCTTTAGTCCGTAATTTATGTGGCTATTTACTTTTGTTTATTTTTTCTCTCGGGGTTATTAGATATAAATGCATTATGGTTAGACAAAATTGGCCCGACACAAGGACAGACTAGATAATTTTACAGCCCGTCCTCAAGCAAAGTTACCCGTCTCGGACGTTGGGACAAGCTATCTTTCCTACACTGCCCATGACCCCATGGTCTAAACCCAAACACCTATTCCTATCAAAAGTGTGATGAACTACAGAGCCCATGTCTCTATTTTTTACTTCCTCTCTAAATCCATTCGCTCTATACACCAAAAATCCTAAGATCAGACACCTTGGCAAATTGGTATTTAAAACCCTGTTGCCCCTCATAAGGGCCTGGGGGCATCCCCTCACAATTTAGCTCATTTGACATCTGTCCATCTGCATGAGGATTCTAATTAAATACTTCTGACCATGTGACCTCATGGGTCCACACCCTATAAGCCTATTTTCATCTTCTTCTCCAGAAGCCAGAGGCCAAAAAAGGTG
This sequence comes from Phorcus lineatus, assembly GCA_921293015.1. Lineage (NCBI taxonomy): Eukaryota > Metazoa > Mollusca > Gastropoda > Trochida > Trochidae > Phorcus > Phorcus lineatus. Next base: position 13,123,062 of record OV121090.1, read on the forward strand.
AAATCTTGTATAGAGACTTGATGGGGATTCTATTATATAGATTTGGTGAAACCATGACCTCTTGGGACCACAGGAACCACGTGACCATTATAGATAGGCTGATGAGAAAGGATGGCAAAAAAGCAAAAGTTGAAACAGATCTCATCTGAGATAAAATCCTAAAAGCTTGTGAGCCTCAAAGGTAATATATATGCTTTAAGTAAGACCTACTTGTAATTTTGAATTCTTATGGTAATTGTGATACTTATCAGTAGAGTATATATGTGATTTGGTTTGGACAGGGAGAGAGTGTCAAAAGGCAAAAGTTGGAACAGATCTCATCTGAGATATAATCCTTAGGGCTTGTGAGCCAAAATGGTAATGTTTATGCTAGAAGTAAGAGCTACTTGTAATTTGGCCTTATGGTAGTTTTTAAACTAATCTGTAGAATATAAACTGCTTCTTTGGACTGGGAGAAAGTGTCAAAAGGCAAAAATTGGAACAGATCTCATCTGAGATGTACTCCTAAGGGCTTGTGAGCCAAAATGGTAATATATATGCTAAAAGTAAGAGCTACTTGTAATTATGGGCTTTTTTGGTAGCTGTGATACTAAATTGTAGAATATAAACTGTTTCTTTGGACTGGGAGACAGTGTTAAAAGGCAAAATTTGGAACAGGTCTCATCTGAGATGTACTCCTAAGGGCTTGTGAGCCAAAATGGTAATATATATGCTAAAAGTAAGAGCTACTTGTAATTATGGGCTTTTTTGGTAGCTGTGATACTAATTTGTAGAATATAAACTGTTTCTTTGGACTGAGAGAGAGTGTTAAAAGGCAAAATTTGGAACAGGTCTCATCTGAGATGTACTCCTAAGGGCTTGTGAGCCAAAATGGTAATATATATGCTAAAAGTAAGAGCTACTTGTAATTATGGGCTTTTTTGGTAGCTGTGATACTAAATTGTAGAATATAAACTGTTTCTTTGGACTGAGAGAGAGTGTTAAAAGGCAAAATTTGGAACAGGTCTCATCTGAGATGTACTCCTAAGGGCTTGTGAGCCAAAATGGTAATATATATGCTAAAAGTAAGAGCTACTTGTAATTATGGGCTTTTTTGGTAGCTGTGATACTAAATTGTAGAATATAAACTGTTTCTTAGGACTGGGAGAGAGTGTTAAGAGGCAAAATTTGGAACAGGTCTCATCTGAGATATACTCCTAAGGGCTTGTGAGCCAAAATGGTAATATATATGCTAGAAGTAAGAGCTACTTGTAACTGGGCTCTTATGGAAGTTGTAATACTAATCTGTAAAATATAAACTGATCCTTTGGACTGGGAGAGAGTGTCAAAAGGCAAAAGTTGGAACACATCTCATCTAAGGTGTAATCCTAAGGGCTTGTGAGCAAAAATGGTAATATATATATGCTAGAAGAAAGACCTGTTTGTAATTTAGCTCTTATGGAAATTGTGATACTAATCTGTAGAATATGAACTGCTTCTTTGGACTCGGAGAAAGTGTCAAAAGGCATTATTTGGAACAGATCTCATCTGAGATGTAATCCTAAGGGCTTGTGAGCCAAAAAAGTAATATATATGCTAGAAGTAAGAGCTACTTGTAATTATGGGCTTTTTTGGTAGCTGTGATACTAATCTGTAGAATATAAACTGTTTCTTTGGACTGGGAGAGAGTGTCAAAAGGCATTATTTGGAACAGATCTCATCTGAGATGTAATCCTAAGGGCTTGTGAGCCAAAAAGGTAATATATATGCTTGAAGTAAGAGCTACTTGTAATTGGGCTTTTGTGGTAGCTGTGATACTAATCTGTAGCATACGAACTGTTTCTTTGGACTGGGAGAGAGTGTCAAAAGGCAAAAGTTGGAACAGGTCTTATTTGAGATGAACTCCTAAGGGCGTGTGAGCCAAAATGGTTATATATATGCTAGAAGTAAGAGCTACTTGTAATTATGGGCTTTTTTGGTAGCTGAGATACTAATCTGTAGAATATAAACTGTTTCTTTGGACTGGGAGCGAGTGTCAAAAGGCAAAAGTTGGAACAGGTCTCATCTGAGATGGAATCCTAATGGCTTGTGAGCCAAAATGGTAATATTTATGCTAGAAGTAAGAGCTACTTGTAATTGGGCTTTTATGGAAATTGTGATGCTAATCTGTAAAATAAAAACTGATCCTTTGGACTGGGAGAGAGTGTCAAAAGGCAAAAATTGGAACAAATCTCATCTAAGGTGTAATCCTAAGGGCTTGTGAGCCAAAATGTTATATATATGCTAGAAAAAAGACCTGTTTGTAATTGAGCTCTTATTGAAATTGTGATACCAAACTGTAGATTATGAACTGCTTCTTTGGACTCGGAGAAAGTGTCAAAAGGCATTATTTGGACAGATCTCATCTGAGATGTAATCCTGAGGGCTTGCGAGCCAAAATGGTAATATATATGCTAGAAGTAAGAGCTACTTATAATTGGGCTTTTGTGGTAGCTGTGATACTAATCTATAGAATATTAACTGCTTCTTTGGACTAGGAGAGAGTGTCAAAAGGCAAAAGTTTGAGCAGATCTCATCTTAGATGTAATCCTAAGGGCTTGTGAGTCAAAATGGTAATATATATATATATAAGGGAGTAAGAACTACTTGTAATTGAGATCTTGTAGTAGTTTTGATACTTATCTGTAGAATGTAAACTGTTTCTTTGGACTGGGAGAGAGTGTCAAAAGGCAAAAGTTGGATCAGGTCTCATCTTAGATATATTCCTGTTGCCTTGTTTGTATTTATGCTAAAAGTAATACCTACTTTTAATTCAGCTCTTATAGTAGTTGTGATACTAATCTATAGAATATAAACTGCTTCTTTGGACTGGGAGAGAGTTTCAAAAGATATTATTTGGAATAGATTTCAGCTATACTCCTAAGGGCTTGTGAGCCGAAATGGTAATTTATATACTAGAAGTAAGAGCTACTTGTAATTGGGCTCTTGTGCTAGCTGTGATAATTATCTGTAGAATATTAACTGCTTCTTTGGACTGGGAGAGAGTGTTAAAAGGCAAAATTTCGAACAGGTCTCATCTGAGATATACTCCTAAGGGCTTGTGAGCCAAAATGGTAATATATTTGCTAGAAGTAAGAGCTACTTGTAATTATGGGCTTTTTTGGTAGCTGTGATAATAATCTGTAGAATATAAAGTGTTTCTTTGGACTGGGAGAGAGTGTCAAAAGGCAAAATTTGGAACAGGTCTCATCTGAGATGTACTCCTAAGGGCTTGTGAGCCAAAATGGTAATATATATGCTAGAAGTAAGAGCTACTTGTAATTTGGAATTCTTTTGGTAATTGTGATACTTATCAGTAGAGTATATGTGTTTTGGTTTGGACAGGGAGAGATTGTAAAAAGCATAATTTGGAACAGATCCTTTCTGAGATATAATCCTTAGGGTTTGTGAGCCAAAATGGTGAATGTTTATGCTAGAAGTAAGAGCTTCTTGTAATTGGGCCCTTATGGTAGTTTTTAAACTAATCTGTAGAATATAAACTGTTTCTATGGACTGGGAGAGAGTGTCAAAAGGCAAAAGTTGGAACAGATCTCATCTGAGATGTACTCCTAAGGGCTTGTGAGCCAAAATGGTAATATATATGCTAGAAGAAAGACCTGTTTGTAATTGAGCTCTTATGGAAATTGTGATACTAATCTGTAGAATATGAACTGCTTCTTTTCACTCGGAGAAAGTGTCAAAAGGCATTATTTGGACAGATCTCATCTGAGATGTAATCCTGAGGGCTTGTAAGCCTAAATGGTAATATTTATGCTAGAAGTAAGAGCTACTTATAATTGGGCTTTTGTGGTAGCTGTGATACTAATCTGTAGAATATTAACTGCTTCTTTGGACTAGGAGAGAGTGTCAAAAGGCAAAAGTTTGAGCAGATCTCATCTTAGATGTAATCCTAAGGGCTTGTGAGCCAAAATGGTAATATATATATAAGGGAGTAAGAACTACTTGTAATTGAGATCTTGTAGTAGTTTTGATACTTATCTGTAGAATGTAAACTGTTTCTTTGGACTGGGAGAGAGTGTCAAAAGGCAAAAGTTGGAACAGGTCTCATCTTATATATATTCCTGTTGCCTTCTTTGTTTTTATGCTAAAAGTAATACCTACTTTTAATTCAGTTTTTATAGTAGTTGTGATACTAATCTATAGAATATAAACTGCTTCTTTGGACTTGGAGAGAGTTTCAAAAGATATTATTTGGAATAGATTTCAGCTATACTCCTAAGGGCTTGTGAGCCGAAATGGTAATTTATATACTAGAAGTAAGAGCTACTTGTAATTGGGCTCTTGTGGTAGCTGTGATAATTATCTGTAGAATATTAACTGCTTCTTTGGACTAGGAGAGAGTGTCAAAAGGCAAAAGTTTGAGCAGATCTCATCTTAGATGTAATCCTAAGGGCTTGTGAGCCAAAATGGTAATATATATATATATAAGGGAGTAAGAACTACTTGTAATTGAGATCTTGTAGTAGTTTTGATACTTATCGGTAGAATGTAAACTGATCTCTTTGGACTTGGAGAGAGTGTCAAAAGGCAAAAGTCGGAACAGATCTCATCTGAGATGTAATCCTAAGGGCTTGTGAGCCAAATGGTAATATATATATATAAGGGAGTAAGAACTACTTGTAATTGAGATCTTGTAGTAGTTTTGATACTTATCGGTAGAATGTAAACTGATCTCTTTGGACTTGGAGAGAGTGTCAAAAGGCAAAAGTCGGAACAGATCTCATCTGAGATGTAATCCTAAGGGCTTGTGAGCCAAAATGGTAATATATATGTAAGATGAATAAGTAAGATCTACTTGTAGTTAGGCTCTTGTTGTAGCCAAGATACTAATCTATAGAATATAAACTGCTTCTTTGGACCAATGGAGAGAGTGTCAAAGGGAAAGTGTTGGAACAGATCTCATCTGAAATATATACATATTGAACCAAAATGGTAATATATATGCTAGAAATTTGACATACTAGCAATGATTCCATTTCTAGTTTTTATTTGTAATTTCTTTTGTACTTTGAGAGATTGTAAAATTGCATAATTTTGAGCAGACCTCTTCTGGATAAGATCTGAAATCTCACTGATGATCTAACAGATAAGGGTGTTGCAGGGGTGCAACTATAGGATGGTTAACCAAGACCAGTTTGTAGTGCATCCTGCTACATCAGCGTTTTTGTCTCCGCCTAGCTGAGACTCTCTTTACCCTGATATCCTTCGGCCTATAAAGCTTGTATTGCTTACAGCTGGTTACTCATGGCTATTTATTGCCTAAATTGACATTTCTTTGAAGTCGCTATTGCTGAATGCGAGTCATTTCATTGGCTTGCTATATTTAGCGATACAAGCGTTTTAGGCCAAAGGATATCAGGGTATCAGGGTATATGATGGAGGTGGGCAGTGACAAATACGCTGATGTAGCAGGGTGTTGTAGTGGAAAGTTTTGTTCAGAATAACACCTTTGTTATGAGACTTAATGTTCTAGATTGTTATTAAAAAAAATCAATGTGAATATTGAAAATATTTTTTTGTTTATTTGTTTTTGACCCGACATCATATAGCTCTTTGATATTTACAGAGTTACACAGACATTGTGATGGAACTTCATGTTCTGTTTCAGGAGATCATAGTGGAAACTTCAGTGGAAACGATCAAGGCCTGTGCTCTTGTTATTGGTTGTCTTTTCCAATACTTCTGTCAACAAGAGCCTCATCAAAATGCATGTAAAAAAATATATACAGATTTCTGTGTTTGCAATAAAAAATAATCAAATCATTTATGTCTTCTGTTTCAACATGACTGTGAAGCAGTAAAATATTTTGTTACATAAATTTGTTGAAATCATTGGCTTAAGATCTATAAAGGTCAATCAAGCATAAGGCTAAGCCAAAAAAGGCATATCTGTGATGTATTAAGTTTGATTAAGCAATTATTGAAAAGGGAAATATGCTCATGGCAAACTGACTTTCCGGCTGTCAATGTTTGAAATTCAAGAATTCAAATCCTGCCAGAGGCTTTGTCTGCAGTAGGGAACTGTTCTACACGCATTGAGTTATTTAGGTGCAATACTGAATTTCACTGCACTACCACTAATGGTTTGCTAGTTCCAGCAGATGCACGATGCTTGCAGGTTTCACAGGCTTCACCGCATTGCATGGCCACCATGGTGTTGTGGGCTTTCTCCCTCCAATAATATTAGCAGCCACAGAATAAGTGAAATACTCTTGAATATTGGTTATTACCTAAATGAGTTTTGGGGAGAGAAGGAATGATGAATATTTTACCGTAGGATGTAAAACGGCACATTTTTTAGATTTTTATGCAAACAATTAGGTTTAGAACAATTTATATATGAAAGAAATAATAGAATCTAATGGAATAACTATATTGTGCTTATTTACATGGTGCCAAAACTGTAATATATATGCGATAACATGGTGTGCCAAAAAGGTAATAATTTTGCTAAGAGCCAAAATTGTAAATTTTGCTTGAACAAAAATGCCTAACAATTTTGGCTCCACCTTTTTGGCTCCCAAAAAATATAATTCTCATAAAAAATTCAAAAATAACAATTAACTGTTCAAAACCACTTTTTATTGTTAGCTTAATGATAATTAATATTTTAACAGTCTTAAATAAGTCATTTTGCAGCTAATAAAAAATGAGCCAAAAAGGTAACAATTTTGCTATATGGTCAAAAAGGTAATAATTGTACGTATATATATATATATATATATATATAATATGAAGTTAGAAGTAAAAACAATCCATTTTAATGGCTAGCGCTTTCAGCTCAACGAGCCTCTTCAGGCCTCTTTGATAAAATGGATAAGTGATTTTCCAACAAACAGGTCACAATCAGTTCGTGTCAATAATTGTCATTCTTCAACTGTTACTATTAACACCGGCGCTCCACAAGGGTGCGTTCTATCACCTGTTTTATTCACTACATATACAAATGATTGTGTTGCACATGATCCTACCTGCTCAATTGTCAAGTATGCGGATGATGCAGCTCTAATCGCTCTATTGAACTCTAATGAAGATGGATATCGTTCAGAGATATCGAATCTTTCTGACTGGTGCAAAGGAAATTTTCTTTATGTAAATGTCAAGAAAACAAAGGAAATGATTTTTGATTTTAGAACCGGGGAAAAGTTGTTGGAACCTGTGAATATGAACAATACTCCGGTTGAAGTCGTATCAGAATATAAATATCTAGGTACAATCATTGACAATAAGTTGACTTGGAATAGCAACACAACATCTTTGTACAAAAAATGCCAACAGAGACTCTACTTTATGAGGAAATTAAGATCTTTTGATGTTGATGTGAAATTGATGAAAATATTCTACACTTGCTTTGTGCAAAGCGTTCTTTCTTATGGCATTCAGTGTTGGTACGGCTCTCTCAGTCTTCAAAATAGAAACAGGATAATCAAGATTGTAAATATAAGCTCAAAGATTGCTGGCACCATACTTGAACATCCTGCGTCAATATATGATGAAAAAATGCTAACTCATGCACGTAAAATTATTTCTGATCCAACACATGTCTTACACTCAGAATATTCTCTTTTGCCATCTGGAAAACGTTTTAATGTTCCTTACCATAGGTCAAATCGAACCAGGAAATCATTCATACCCTCGAGTATTACAATTTTAAACAAGAGTTCTGAACATTGTTAATGATATCAAAACTGCTTTGTGCGGCTTGTGTAATTATATAAATATGTATGGGTGTTGTTTTTTTTGTATCTATATTGCATTGCATAGTACAGTCAGACCCCGATAATCCGGCCACCGATAATCCGAATGTCGCAGTATCCGAACGGTAGCAAACTGTAACCAAACTAATCTCTATACAAACTCATTAAATGTTGATTCATTAATCCGTTGATTCAGTCTCCGTATCCGAACGCTAATTAGCTGTAAAGGATTAGTTAATTACAGTTATTTCTGCTTCATTAATCCGACTGTTCATCAAAGCGTTCGGTAATACACTAGTCAAGCCAGCACCACACTGATTGAATCGGTAAACATCAATGATAAGACAGCTGTAATTCGTGGTCGAGTGGATCTAAAGTCTGTTTTAAAAGAGTATGAACAAGAAGAAATGCTTTTGTGCAATGATTGTTTATTAATATATGTATCCCAGTTGTTATGTGTATATGAAATAAAATTCATTAGATATTCGTAATACGTTGTCGTCTGTCTGTAGATTTGGTTCGTTTCAGTAGTCCGAACGTTTCACTATCCGAACGTTTTTGATGAAAAACGGAAGTGTTCAGATTATCGAGGTCTGACTGTATTATCCTTCCATAGTATTGAATTCTTATTGTTAAGTTTTACATGTATCTTGTCATGCTCTGTCGGATGTAAGAAGAGTTCCCTTCTGGGTAATAAAGTGTTATCTTATCTTATCTTATCTTATACATACAACGGATAATGCTTATCCATTGTATTATCCGTTGTATGTATGGCCTGAAGAGGCTCGTTGAGCTGAAAGCGCTAGCCATTAAAATGGATTGTTTTTACTTCTAACTTCATATTTTTCTATATCAAATACCTGGGAGCTGAACATCAATTTCAAGATTGTGAACTTTTTTCATATATCTATTAATATATATATATTAAAAAGAAGAAGTTGAAGTTTGTGACCTTTCAATGAAAGAGCACGTAGAAAATTCGTGGAAACGTTTTTTAGATGACTGCTTCATCATACTTAAAAAGGACAATAACCTTCTTCAAACTATTCATGAAATCCTTAACTCTCTTGTCCCTTCCATGAAATTTACCATGGAATGCCATGATGAACATTTGGATTTTCTTGATGTCATTGTTAAGATAGATACAGGAGGTATCATAGCAACGGATATATTCTATAAGAAAACAGATTCACATCAGTATCTGGACTTTGGTTCATGCCACCCCCATCATACCAAACGCAACATTCCCTATTGTTTAGCAAGAAGAGTTTGTACAATTGTTTCTGATGGTGATGTTAAAACCATACTGTCCCAATTTTGACCTGATTTCAATTTCAAGTAAATGCAAATCATAATTAAAACCAAGAAACATTTTTCTCGCCTGCAATGAAATTAAGGAATTATCGGGAATTTCTTCCGTTAACGGAAAGGACTTCCCCGCGCTATTTTTAGATATTTGACACCGTGTCCATATAAGGAAAGCGCAAACCGACCTTGACCTTAGAAAAAGTGAATGCGGGACCAAGTCTGTAACTTCTGACAGATCACACGACCTCGCGTTTTTTTCTCAATCAAATAAAACAACACGCCGAAACAAAGGTAAGTAAAGCATATGCATGTAGAGAGATGTTGTTATAGAGATGGGATACAGAATTAATGCATACTGACAAATCTGGACCCCGTTTCACAAAAAATCGTAACCTAGTTTTAATAAGAGTGTTTTTCACACGTAGGCCTAACGTAGATCTACGATTTGGATGCGTTTCACAAAAAAGTGCAGGTGTAAATTAGTAGCGATATCAGTCGTAAATCAAGGGGTGCTCCTTTCCACTCGTAAGTCCTTGCGTGTGAAATTCATTGCTAATATAAGGGATTTTCACACATCTGCGACAGGAAGATTTTGTTTTGTTTGGGAGAAAAACTTTCGTCCGAGTGACCGGTGAGATGTCAGTTTGTTGCCTGTGACTTTTAAAGGTTTTTTTGCACTAAACTCACATTTTATGTTGTCGTAAATCATATTTGAGAAAGAAAGAAAGATACAACAAACCAGTAAATAAAACTTATTTTTTTCCTATCTAAACTTAAATTGTCTTTGAATTCGTAGTTAGTAATGAAATAAAATAGTTGCTTCCCTTGAATTCTAGTGACGTGCGAAATTGAGTCCTGTGAAAATTAATACCCAACGCAGACTAGAGGGAATCGATATTCTTTTTTCAACTAGACCTATACGAAAACATAAAATAGTTGTTATCCAAATAAAGCAGGTTGAAAATTCTTTACAACATTGTTTTCAAGTTTGTCTTGATCCAAAAATGCTCTCTTGTTCTTGGAATTGTTTATGACATAACAGATTTCTGCCTATATGGCATTACAAATATGGGTTAACAATAAAAATATATATATAATATCACATAAAAAATAACACGGATGGTTAATTGATTAAATCTATTTTATTTCAAAATTCAAATCAGTAAATTTTCCCACTTCATCGATACATATATTCAGCTTTGAAAATATTATCAATTGACATGAAACTTATTCACCAAAAATGTCACATATCTAACTTTGGGGGTGCAGTTAGGCGACGTGAAGTGATATGGGGTTTTTTTAAGCCGCGATTGCAAGAAAATTTCACTTATATATAGAACAACTTCTAGTATCATTGTGGCTATGCATTGCAGTGAAACTTGCAACCAAGTGAACCAGTATTCACACCACAGACTCAGCTTGATCACTGATAATGGATAATGGGCTATGCCATTAACCCATCTGGCTTCATAGGCCTGACAGTGAATTTATTTATTTACTGCTGAAAACATTATTTTACTGATTTAAAAAATAATATACACTTTAATGACATAAGCAGGTTAAGACAACAATGACATGACCATAACAGAGTTGAGAAGCTTCGAACCTTGGTCTCCCACAGATTTTCAAATAAACTCTAGGTAAAGTTACTCATCACATTACTATGTAAATGTCACTTGATTAAATTACACATAAAGAAGTTCATTTGGTCTCCATGATAGTCCCAAAAGCACATGATGGGTCTGCTATAGGATGAAAGAAAATAACAATCTATCTCCTTCTTCCATACATTTCTTGATGAAACTTGTTACAGAACAGTGGTCATCTGCTACAAACAGCTTTCTTCAAACTTTCTGAAACAAAACAAGAAAAGTTAGATACTGACTACCATAAGCATGCTGATTTCAGAATCAGGGCAGAACATGAACAAACTCAATGTAATTTTAATATAATTTATAAAATCTACCTTTGTCTCAACTTACAAATTGAAGTTAATACCTCATCTTAAACTAAGTTTTGATATAAATTCAACACTGAAAAAAAAATTTTTTCTTTCGAAGACTGATTCTACCTAATAAGAAAACTAGCACTCTTGATTTGTATCTTTGATTACAAGCCTATAATTATTCAATATATTCAGAATAGAGACTTGAGATTTCATTAAAAGGTGACTTTATCAAAGGTTAATGTTCAAATATATTTAGTCAGTATCAATCATTACAATTTTGTGGAGAAATACAGAACTGTCATGGGTGATATGGTGCACAAACAAGAAATTATAAGAAATCACACTATTGCTAAAACAAATTATTTTTACCTTTAAAAAGGCCTAGTTGTGAAAAACTTAGTTATTTAAACATCGGTTTTAAATATATAAAAATGATAAATAAAAAACACCTGCTAAATTCAATTTTATTTCTATTTTCATGAGTTTTATAGTCTTGAGCCTTCATGAGTCATGTTCGGTACTGACAAGATAAAAAGAGACATGCAATGAATAGCCAGTGATATTTGTCAAGAATATATATGTAACTTATATGTTTAGATTACCAAAATCACCTTAAATTTCAGTTTGAAATAATACAAATATAAACCACGCAAGAGAATGTAGGTTAATAAAATATGGTTAACTGAATTAAATTAAATTTAATTAATTATTTACCTTGATGATACTATGACTGCCACTTTTCAGGAGGGATAAATGGAAATTAAAACTGCTACACATGATGAACATCTGGAAAATAAATTCTAAAATTTTTAAATGATCAAAACAAAATAACTTTGCTTGACAAATGATTAGAAAGTAGTTACAAATATGACAGAAGACACTTCAATTCTTACTTTCCAACACTACAACACTTATTTTTGGACTTTGGGGGTTAATTTCCCTCAAGAGTGTCAATAAACATGAATGAATGCAGTATCAACTTTGACAAATTTTCAAATGCCATTGTCAAGACATGATCCTAATATAAATGAGATGTCATCGCAAAAGTAACTATGCCTGAAAGTACAGTAATTGTTTACAATTTCATTAATTGCCAATACAGTCAAAACATTTGAGCATACTCAATGTTCATAAACATAATAAGCCTTTAAATTCAATAGTTTACAAAGGCTATTTGAGATTATTTCAATTTCAGTCTTTATTTGCACTTAAAATCAATATGTTTCTTGCCTATGAATAAAAACAATATGTTTATTCAAAATAAAGTACATTTTTTTTCTGAGTAAAAAACTTAATACAGAAACAATAAAAACCAAATGTTTCTTAGTGCAATGGCTCAATTATTTAAATAATTGATAAAATGCTTTTAATTATGAATTTTAATTAAATAACTAGGACTGAGTATTGAACAAAATAAACACCATTACTAAAGCGATAAAGCATGCAAGTACATTTTGATGGCACATACATTTAAAAATTGTTAACAATCCCTTTTTTTGCACTGCAAAAGAGCTTTTCTTACACATTAAGCAAATCAGAACAAGCTTTCTGAAAAAATATGACTTGAAATTATTTACTGTGATGTATTGCTAATGTACATCTATTTGCAGAAATTTAATGATTATTATTAATTTGAAATTCCGCTGACTCAAGAGCATACAAAATCAAATCACAATAAATAAATCTACAAGATAAAGATAAGAATGTTTTACATTTATGGTTATTCATCATTTTTATAAAGGCCCACTTCATTAATTTTTTTATAATTGAGATAAAGTAAAATCAACACATATCACTGAGAATTATATACACAAAAACGTCATACATTTCGATGAAAAATTACAACAAATAGTAATTTATACTTATTTACTTAACAGATTTCTCTTGAAAAATATGTTGCATAAAAGTATTTTTAGTTTTCTACTAATTTGATACAAATTTAATGAATACTAGATTAATAATTTTATTAGTTTTAATTGAGAAAACCAATGTTAATATTCGGACCTCATTATGTAAGCAGATAAAAATAAACATTCATCCAGTGTGTTCTCATCCCTGAAGCAAGTAGCCCATCTGTCCACGTGAAAGGATTTAGACCTGTAAAAATCAATGATTAAATAATGATTTTGTTATGTAAGTTATGATTAATAACTGAATTTAAGTGGACCTTTTTTAACATTTAAGAGTGAAATAGACATGAGATTTGAACAATGTGTAGCCTGTCACTATTATTTGAATAAATCAACTACTTTGAATGAATGAAGACCACATGACGACATGGCATGTTACTCAAACTGACTCGGTGACTGACGGGTCATATTTTAGTGTCAATCGCTATGAAAATCTCAATTTTGCGACGTTCACAGCAAGATTATCTTTGGAAGTTACCAATTCTTACCAGGCATTTAGCAGTTGTTTGCTCGGCATCTCGTGACTAAAGCCCAGCCGTCCTCCTCGGGAAATTACATCGCTCAAAATTCGCCCGCAGACAAACTCAGCAAGTGCAGCCATGTTGTTTACGCTGTCACTGTGCGCATACAAACGCGCGAACCAGTTACGTAGGTGATTCCCTTATGTCCGGACATGCGCACTGGGCTTTGACCTAGATTATGTCAACAGCGAATTTCCGCTGGCCACCAGCGGGATTTTTAAATTCGTTGAAATCGCTTTTTCTGTACACAATCTGTCCGTAAAATCGCGCTAAATATGTCGTACGAAGTCCGCTCTTTCATTTGAAGACATATAATATTTTTCCCATAGGCGTAATGTTAAAGGGGACAGTATGGTTTTAAAATCAATCGCCTTGATGAACTGAAAAGCTTTTTACTTAAACAAAACTATCCAGAAAAGTTGATAAGTGATAGTACATCAAAAGCGTTAAATATGGACCAGCAACAACTGAGATCTAAAGTGGAAAAGAATATCGATACTCAAAATAATGTTAATCTTGTATCCACTTTCAACCCTAATCATGATAATGCTGTCTATCGTGAAACGTTATCTTCCTATTTTAAGTCCTATTCAAAAAATGAAAAAGATTGTCGATAAATGCAATTTCATAAACAGCCGTAAGCAACCCAAAAACTTACGCAAAATTTTGACTAATTCTAGATTTGACTCAGTTGAGGTTATTCCGAAAGTATCAAAGTGTGGAGATTCACGTTGCTTCACGTGTGAAAGTATTATTGAAGGATGTTCCATAAATATTTCACCAAAGGATACATTTGTTGTTAAACAAAACATGAATTGTGACACCAAAAATGTTATTTATGTAATCATATGTGCTGGATGTAATGAGAAATATATCGGGAAAACAGAGCAAAAATTAAAGAGGAGAATGAACCTTCATCGATCCCACATTAACCAGCCCCGAAATCGAACTATCCCTCTCAGTGAACATTTAGAAAAATGTGGTAATGGCAAGTTCAAGGTTTTCCCGATATATAAACTCAATTATATCAATGATAATGATTTACTTTTGAAAGAATCATATTTCATTCGTAAATATGCGCCAAAATTAAATGGCAAAACATAATGTTGCTTACAATACATAGAGGATATTTGACATTTCTCGTCTAATACCATGGATATCTCATGGTGTACTGTTAAGCATTGAAACATAACAGCATTATGAACTGGTCATAATTTTATTCACACTGACGTGCGGTGAAGATCTGCAATGTACAAAAATTCACAATAAGCTTTTGAATAGCACCATAAAATAATACTGATACATGGAAAATTACTGATGTGTGGAAATAGCTTTGTTTAGAAGCATAAAATATTACTGATACGCAGAATAATACTGTTGTGTGAAAACACTGAAACCTGATTGAAATATAGCACTGATAAAGCCTAGAACAACAACACTGATAGTGATCGAAGCGTACGTAAAAGGTGAACAGTTGGGCTTTTGCCAATAAACACATTACTGATAAAATTACACATGAATTGATTTAATCCTACTTTCATTAGATATAATTATAGATATATAAAGAAACAAATGTACATGGAAAGGAGGCTTATTTACAACTGGAAATATGCATAATATGCAAAAATACCTTCACCATAAAAATTGCAATACTGAGCAAAACAAGGCGGGAAAAGTGAGAATATGAAAAAATATCAATGATTTAGTCCAAATTACACTTAAAACCTGATAGAAATGTGCTTTTAGATGTTAGAATTATATATACATTAATTTGGGAAACAATACGTACTTTATGGTGGTGTGTTTATCCTTTTTGTGCGGAACGGAGCCGCTAAAATGACGGAAAATGGCGTCCATTTAAAATTCCAAGCAATACGAAAAGGGAGGTAACTCTAAAAATTGAATTCTGGGAAAAGGCAAAGGGAAGTTACTCTAAATTCCGAATAAAAAGAAGAGGCCATAAAAGAATTACGGAAACCACAAAATATAATAGTTGTGACATGACACTCCCCGCCTAATATATATTTAGATATATTATTGAAAAAACTTTAAAGTGCAACTCCCGGGTGATTTTGCTCCAAAATTTTCCGTCTATATACACTTTGCTTCGCATGTACATCTAATAGACCAAACTCCTCACAGTGCTGCTACGTCTCTCCTCGAATCGAGCCTTTATCAACACTGCATCCAGACCCGTGACCTCGAACTAAGCGGAAGTGACCCCGGGTTGTCAAAGACGCTTTTGGATCGTCTGCTTTTTTGGATGGGTAATGTAAATATGTCAAAATTATGTCTTCTCCTGTTTCTTATCACTCTATATCATGCTTTTGCTGTTTAAGTACCGGGAAAATAAGATCTTTCAAAATTTTCAACCAGAAATGTAAAGAGAGTAACGCTTTGTCGAAATTGGGATGGGTTTTCATTTCGGATTTTTCAGCGTTCAAAGAGCTGACTCTCGATTCACAAATTTCTATTTGCCGCGTTTGTTTTAATAAATTAGAGTCAGCTCATGCTTTTCGAGAGATGGCTGTGTCCGGGGCCAAGAAATTTTTGGAAGCAAAAAATAAGCAAAAAAGGCCTGCCGTTGGCTCTCCGGAATTTTCAAACAGTAAGACCAAAACAAGACGAAAGTTAGTCATGGGTCCGTCTAATGAGGACCATGATTATGGGGAAAATCAAGAAAATTATGTAGACTCTGTAATTGTCCCTCCCCTTGGCCTTCAAGATAAAACTTTAGAAGATTTTGAAAGGAAAATTCTTGAAAGTGTTGACGAAAGTTGCTTTACCCTGTGCGGCACAGACACAGAGACACAGTCTCGACTTAGGATAAGCCGAGATCTTAATGATTTAGCATCGGCTAATTTCATTGAAGAGATCTACCTTGAAATGAAGAAAAGGTAACCTTTATATCATGTGAATTAATTCAATTAAATGTTATGTTACAACTATTTAATCAGTCTGCTACTGAACAGTATTGAGACTTCAGAACCTTTCCAACACAAGTGACATTTTATCACATTAATACTGAAATAATATATAACATATCTGAAATCAAACGAATATTTGTTTGTACAAGCAATTAGATTCAAATTAAAATGAATCTATGTAAAACATGAACATGAACAGTCAGGCAAGTATACTTTACAGGTGCTTCTTTAACAATTTTATGTTAAAATTTTTAACTTTAGGCTACTTGCATTTTCTAGATTAGGCTATGTGTCAGTTTTATTTGCTTTTTATATTCGAATCACAATTTAAATGTTGATATAGTAAATATTCCTTTAAAAAGTTGCATAATGAATAAGTAATGATAATTGTTTTTAACTATCTAAATTACCTATTTTCTTTGTTTAGATGAACTAGATCCAATCACAGGGCTACTTACAATTCTGTGTTGGAGTAGTTTATCATTGGGCTAGAATATGATATATGAGTGTGATTGTAAACTTATGTTGCAAATTTTACATCTATTATGGGCAATACATTTTTCATCTCAAAGAATTATTTTTGGAGTATTCAAGTTCTTAACTGTTGCAAAGTTTAATTTGTAATATTTATACATAATAGACAAAGTGGAAAAGGGTAAAAATTCAAAACCAGGATATGATTTGTAGAAACTAATGTTAAAATGCTACCTCTTTTGTAACCTGTTTTTGAAAAGCTACAATTCTCTTAATGTTCCAATATGACTACACATTTTCTGTACAGGAGATAAACAGTTCTTCAAATACCTTATATTGAAAAATCAAATCTTATCACTGTAAAATGATTGAGTGAATTAAAATAACATTTCAATTAAAAATTCATATTTCCATTTTCAGGGTTCCATTTGTTCTAAACCTATTTTCAACAATTGCGGGACTGGGGAAAAAGGATAAAGTGAAAATAGAAGATATGGCACCACTTATCTCGTGCTACAGTATTTTACTATACAAGAGATGTCAGCGCATGGGAGCATGGCATAGGATGGTGACCTGTGTTTTGCTTCGATGTCATCTGGAAGAACAGGTAAATCATGAGTTATAACATTACCTTTAAGTTACCAAATGCTTTTAGAAATAGGGCAATTGTGTCTGTAGCTCATCAGCTTTAGTATTGTTGATGTTCAAGACTTAGATACATAACAGTTAGTTCTACAGGTGACATTTGATACCAAAGTTGTCCAGTGTCAGTGCATTAGTCAAATTAAACAAGATGTTCCAACACAAAATTGGGAAAAAAATTAGATTTCCCAGCATGATTGTTGTCTGATAAAAGCAACAGAAGATACAAGGGTGGGTTATCTGCCAGGCCCATATTTGAAGGGGTCAAGATCAAATCTACAAAATTTAATCTTCATTGTACAAAGATTTTATTCAGAAATCTTGAGCTTCCTTTGCTAACAAGTTTGGATTGTGGTGATTCACCTTAAATAAATATGCACCCCTGCCGTGCCTGATGAGCTAAAAATTGAAATGGTTCCACAATTGGATTCCTGATAAAACATCCTTACATTTTAAAAAATATTTCTCTGTTATAGGGATATCGTATCCTGAACAACCTTGGACTGTGTCAGAGTCAATCAACCAAGTTAAGAATTCAGGCCCTTGCTGTGGCACAGTCACATGCTCGCATTGTAGATCACCTAAAGAGGAATCCCTTGATCAAGGTGAGTTTCAAGACACATATAGGTTAATCTTTACATGAAGTCAGGCTTTCTAAGTGCACATATTCATTTAGTGCAAATGTTTGCTACTTAAAACCAATGATTTAGATATTAATACTTAAAAATCCACTGTGACATGGCTTGATGTAAAATATGCAATAATTTTACCAGTTTCACATACAATAAATTAACAACATTGCAGCAGTTGTTTATATTGACACATTTCCTTTTTAGATTGTATCCAAATATGATAAAGCCTCTTTAACAATAACTAATTACTGTAATTTGACATCATAGACATGACTTGTTTATGTAATATTCCCAGATAACTGGAGACAACCTTGATGTCTATGTTCGGGCTGCCCACCAGGCTGTGGATCAGCAGCATCGGGACCTTCACCTCTTTGCCTCCAATGTCATCTTCTCTCGAGCTGCCAGCACTGACATGAGCAACAAAAGCCCAAGAATGCCATCCCACCTGGCTGCAGATACATTTCTGCCTGCAGATGACCATGAGGAAATTCTTCTATATGGTTATGCTGTTCTACTTGGACGCATCATAAAGGTAAGTCATTGAAGTAATCCTTTTACACAATTTCTTTTAAAAAGGTGCAGACCCCAAGACAAGAATTTTGATTCATTTCAATAACTTCATGAAAATGCTAAAATGATAGTGTGATAGGATTATAGCTGGTGTCTAACCAGCTGTGATATAAAATGTGCATGAGCAAGTCCTGAAGCTGACCGTGAATGACCTAAGTGTCAACTTTGCTTATTATTGAATACTTTATGGAGCATTGAAATGTCTGAGGAGATTGAATAAAGATATGTGAGTAAATGTCCACCTACAGCAATCACTCAAATATTTTTTGTTTTTTTATTACTTCAGATTATTAATCATGAGAAGGCTGTGTTACAAACCAATTTGCTCTATTTTTATTTACTTCACTATTCCTCAGTGACATGGTAGGTTTCACAAAATGTCAGGGGAGGGAATAATCCCATAAGACCCAGTTTAGATCTATTGAGCCATCTCCATAAATGTTGAGACTGATCGGCCACCACAATACTTCTCTGAAATTACCTTTATAATTGTATCACATGGGGACTTAAAGATACTTGTTTTCTTTGCAGGAAATCCCTGCATTCTCATGGCTTAAAATTCCAGACCACATTCCTCATAGGAACAGTATCACTGCTGCCCAGAAGACCACGATTATGCCTTTGCCCATTATGTTCCATAATGAGGCAAAGCATGAAGATTGTGTCTCCATCATGCAGGAGTATGAGGATCAACTTCACAGCTTATTCACAGAAGCTCATGGTATATTTTCATGGTTATATTGATAATGATTATCAAGTGAAGGCTTGTAAGATCCAGTTAAATTCATATATCAAGTGAAAAATGAAAATTTCTATACCATTTTGCCAAAAAAACATAGCTACAAGCCTTCTGCAATTCATGGATTTCTTTTTTTAACCAATTTCGTAATTTACTGATATTTTTATATTAGGAAACACAAGTGCATTGGACCAGTTTGCTGTACCTGTAGGAGGTGACCAACTGACCAGAATGAGGTTAGAAGAGGCTAAGTTTCTCCGAGAACTAGCCCCAAGTGCCAGGAGAAGACTTGACCACCTTACTCCTGTTATGATCGAATGGTGGCACAACAAGCAGGACCTGCTGGAGGTAAACTGCTGCACTTATTCAACATCTCACAACCAATGTGGATGAAGTTTTGTTTAAAGTCACAATCAAATTTCAGTAATTTATCCCCCATCTTCTGATTTCATTGAAAATATAGCAAAATTAAAGAAATTGCATTCCCCCCTCACCCCCCAAGAAAAAACATTATAAATATATGTCATTGAACACTAAATTAACAATTCCTATCATGTAAATAAAAAGCATTGGTAAATAAAATATGCATGATCAATGTTTCACAATTGAATTAAAGTAATTAAAATTGTGCAACATATTCTCTTACAGAAGGCTTACAAATCCCTATTTGATAAAGCCTCAATCCGGGAAGCTGGAACGCTGTACTTTTTCAAGTCTAAATTCCAACTCAGTGATGTCTCAGGTTAGTCATGGATTTAGTCAATGTTATTACATATCTTAATTAATAGATGATGAGATTAATTATTGATTGCTTTTATGGATCCTAGATAACAATATTAACAGTTGTTTTCAACAGGATAGCAAGAAATTCTAAATGTTTGAATAATATCATCAATCATTTTCCTCATTGATTCAATTTATTTTTCAATTCAAATATTCTTATACAGTACAACAGAGTATACTCTTTACTTTTCAGGAAGCGTAAAGAAAAATTTCAAGGCCCATCATGATCTCCTTGTAAGGGTTGGTAAAGCTCTTATTTGTGAGCAGGCGATGGAGTTCTTTGATGTTGATGAAGATGGAATGTTGGCAAGAAGAAACCTTCCACATCATCCCGAATTTCCTCCTCAGAAGTACAATGAAGAAACCTCAATCAAGATCATGAGAGACTTCATGCGGCACTTTTCATATGGCACTCTGAGGTATAAGGAAGATTTGAGGAGGCAAGATGTTTTCACACTTTCCACCTTCGAGGCAGAAGGTAAAACTCAGGTCACGCTAAACCCAAAGAGATGCACAAATCCTGACGAAGTGTATAATTACTGCTCCAATTTATGCCACTGGGCACTACACATCATGGCTTTAGATGACACTGCCAAAGAGGCAGATGGGGAACGCTTAATCGCTAATGCTATGTACAGCATTCCCTTGTTTTTCTCACACTCTCACCTGAGTAAATACCTTGTCGAGAATTTAGATTTTTTGATTAAAATTCTCCACAGGCTATCTCCACTACAGCAAAGTTTGTGCCTTGACTCGGCTTTTGTGAACACCCGTGGAGGAAAAGGCAAAAATGTTGAGGCTGATCTGTGCCAAGAACACTCTGTTAGAAATCAGAAAGCACTCATAAAGAGTCTTGGGGCAAATAAAAACAATAATGCAATCAAGAATGCAACTGCATCAGCTGATGCCATATGCTGTGTTGTGAACAATTTGAGGGACTCGCTCAATATCCCCAAACCATCTTCAAGACACTCTAAGAAAATCTCTTCCAATCAAGAAGCTTCACTTAAGGAAACGCTTAGGACACTGAGGCCATTCAAGATTACACCAGGCCGGAAATGTTCAGGTTTTTCAAAGATTCAAGAACATCCTACAATGAAGTTCTCTAAAACAGACCTTTTAAGGCGGATGCAACAAGTTGTGGACAGATTATTTGGAGGTCAAATGCTGGAAACTGAGACAGATGAAAGTGAAAGTGAAAATGATTCAGATGGACTCCCTGATGTCTAATGTGCATAACCTGTTAGAATATATGTTCTTGTTGATAACAACTTTCAGATACATGTTCATCTCAACAAGATATTTTAAACATGCACAATTGAATTTCAATGTAAATATGTAAAATCAAGTTTTATTTTAGAGTACATTTAGATTCATGAAATTAGCCAAGCCATCAATAAAGTTTCTTACTCATATTGAAAACCTTAATAAAGGAGACTTATCTATAACATGTGCAAAAATTACTTTTGCCTGACAATATTTGTTACCAATGAAGTCATAATTGATGATACTTCATAAATTAATTGTTCATAAACTTATTGAAGCTTGTCTCAAGTGAAGTTGGCAATTTTCTTGACATTTGTTTTTATCCAGTGAAATAGCATCTGTTAAAAATATCACACTCCAAAAAGTCCAATTATAGTTGAAAATTATTTGGACAAGTTTGTCTTGAAAAATCATAAAAAAGCAAGGATGTTCATTGTTCAACCAGTCATTTTATTCAGATCAGATGTTTACAAATGCGTATCTGTAATAACACAATTGAATACATTAACACATTTAAAATATTATTTCTTTCACACATTAATGGGTTTTATTTTACAAACTTTACAGGAATTGGTAGTCTAATTTTCTAATTCATTCTGTTGGAAATCACTATGAAATATTAACATTCATAAATAATTTTACCTTCCCTTCTGTGCAAATCTATCAGAGTCAAAACCCTAACCACTCTACATGTTTTAAAAATTTGTAAACATTTTGGCAACAATTAACACAAATAAAATTTCATAAATCTAAATCTGAAATAAATAGTTATTTCAATCATGTATCTTTTAAAGCTACCACGGTGGGATTTATGAATGACAGGATCATCACATTTTATTTTTTCTCATATCTTCAGATGCCTTTAAAAGGTCTTTTATGATGATAAAGTTTTATGTACATGTTATATGAATTGTCATTAATTTAATTATTGCACCATTTTTGATTACTGGCATCAGTAATCCATAGCCAAGTACCTTTAACCGGGACATTATTATCTAATTCATTGAAGGTAGTACATACACATAATAGATTTTAGGTATCTTATTTTTTTGTCAAGGGTCAATTCAATATCATCCTATATTATGATCAAACAAACTTAATTACTTTCACAAAATAAATGGAAATATTCTTGTGTTATTTTTATCTAGGAATAGTTTTAAATATTAACATTGTATATAATATATATTGACAATGTACAATAGTTGTTTCTAAGCATGAAATGCTAAATGATATGAATTTAGAATAAACCCATATCATGTCAAGACATTTTCTGTTCTTCCTTTATTCACCACTTTTAGTTAAGATGGTTACTTGTTCTTGGTTAGTTGATAAATTTGTTGTTTACAAAACTATCAACACTTCTTATTTTTATGGTACTGATAGTGGAAAGAACTGATTGATCTCTTTTAAACTGACTTACTGGTACCTTTGGATTTAACATTTAATCAGAGTGCATTCAGCATGTCTATCATTTCCATTTCACATTTACTGCATTCACAATTTTTAGCACAATAACTACAACATTTACATCCATTTGGGCTATCATCATTTTTGCTGAAAGCAAATGTGCACAGAATTTTTTCTCTATAGCAACCATTATGCCTACAATATTCAAATTGAATGATATCTGTATTAATGTTATCAATGTTACTTCGAATGTCATTGTTGTCATACTATAAAGTTGCTGTGCAAGGTTGACCTCTGCGCCCTCCTCTTCCTATCTCCTGCATGTATTTAGAAATACTCCGGGGAGGGGAGGCATGAATTATTCTTGTTACACCACATGGATCAAAGCCCATACCCACACAAGATGTACATAAAACTAACTTAATGCGGGAATTGTCTTTTTTAAGTTCTGCGAGTGTCTCTGAAAGCACATCCTTATCTTGAGTGGAATATATACAAGAATACACAGAGTCATATATGTCATTGTGTGCAAACATGTTGGCTAACTTTCTAGCTGCCTCACTCATATACTTGAGTGGGAGAAATATAAAAGTTACAGGAAAATCAGATAGTGACAATTTCAATTCTTCTAATACCGGCATATAAACTGCCTCATAAATTCCATAAATATCGCCTCCTTCCTTTACAGACACCTTTTTCTTAACATCTAGAAATATATTATCTTTATCAGGGCTAGCTTCAACAATCTTATAAGATGACCGCAAACCAAGTTGTCCAGGGAGAGATTTCTTCTGTTCCTTGGTCAGTGTACCACTTAATCCCATGAAAAGTGCTTGGCTAAAGCAGGGAGCCAGCGTATGAAGGCGCTTGAAAGCAGATCTGAAATTCTTTCCCCTGAAATAGGTTAGATTAGTCATAAATAATTTTCCAAAAGCAGTCAATGACAATGAGATATCTTCACAGGTACATTATGGATTACATGAGGCACTGAAATATTTTTCCCATTGTCCTCCATCAAATACTCATATATACTCATGAAGAACCCGTCAACATTTAGCTGTAGGTCTCTCGGACACAAAGTTTTTGTTTGGCACTATTTTCTTACAGATTGAGAGACTTAAATCTGCTTGGTCTTATGAGAACTTGTGGTAGCAAGTCATCTTTTTAGATTTTACACTCAGGAGATTAATTTGACATCATATAACTGAGCAAATAAAAATTGTGTTTACAGGGATAAATGATGTAGGTAAAAGACACAGAAAGACATTTCTTGTTCACCTTCAATGTCATTCAGTTGTTAATTTTTAGTAAAATAGTTAAAAAAAATATCATATAAATATAAAATTACCATTCTTCCACGATATGGCACTCATCAATTATGACTGCTCTCACATGCCTGCTGAAGTCACAATTCTGCAGAAGCTCCCCTCCCACCACAGTGTTGAGTAGGGCTTCAGGAGAAGTGGCCCTGCAGCACGTCCTCCTGGTGACACGGCACTGACTGCCACTCTCCCTCTCTTGTTATGTTTCCTACAACACAGAAAAATACATATGTTATGAATATAGATATTGTTGGTATTAGAGGAAGACAAAAGTTTTAAAATATATTTTATCAATTAACTGTGGGATACCCCTTTAGGACGCTCCTGTTGAAATAGATTGTAAAGGCAAGATTGTTTACCTTCTTTGTAAATTTTAAAGATACACTCCAAAATTAAATTTTCATTTTAATAAATATTTATATATATATCAATATTTTAAAATAATATATTCTTGTGTTTATAAAGATTTCATTGATGATCAATATTATACTAGTAACTTTTTTAAAATGGATATATATATATGATTAAAAGTTTAAGATCCGGATTTTTAATGTACACCATCATACCTTCCATTTTAATCTTACAGCAAGTACTATTTCTTTCTGCCATGCTTCGTAGCTGATCGTCCTGGATAATGTTAAGGGGTGACACCACCAAGACAACTTCATCACCTGTTGACATGAAGTCAATCCGCCTGAAACAGTAGAATTTAATTTAATTTAATCCCAATTTCATACTAGGGTTTATTCTTATGGTGTCACACATTATATATCTTTATCTTTGTTGTTTTTCAACAGTATTCAGTCAGAAAGCCAGTGCATATTTAATGTAAACTACAGTAAATTATATTTTCTTTTATGATAGGCCTACTGTAGAAGTTGTTTTTGCTGTGCATAGCTATGAAATTATGAATATTAAAAGACAAAAGAGAAATTGGTTTTCTGATTGTGGGTTTTCTACATTAAATTCAAACTTAAATGAGTAATATAATTTGTAAATTCTCTATTGACATATTACCTCACAATTATTTAAGTGTGAATGTACTAAATCTAGTGTATAATTTTTTTTTAATCTGAACGTAAATAGCCTACTTACCTTATCAATGCTGGAATAACCTGATACAGAAGACTCTTGCCATATCCAACGGGCAAATTCACCAAAATGTCTTCTTGATGATGTCCTCGGAAATAAGTCTCTATCAACCGTAAAGCCTCAACCTGTTTAGGTTTTAATTCTATGAAATTTGACACGCATGAAGAAATCAAGTTATTCATAATTCCCGCCATTGCAGATTCTGTGTAGTAATCTGACCTCATTACGTCAAGCCGGAAAGGAGTCAATGCACAAAAAGTAGTTCACTTGTAATTTACAGATTTCATGAATATGAACCGGGTTTTATTGAATGAAGATAGACGATTTTATTCAAATTTTACAATTAGTTAATAAAGATGTAAAATTAATGAAGCAGGGGGTATAATAATTAAATAAGACATGGTCAGGAATCCTGACCACATCGGGCCCGTGAACCCAGGGATGATAGACGATCAGACCTGGGGACGAGGCTGCTAATAGACGTGAAAAACACATTCATTAGTTCAAAGTCATCAATATCACAAATACCTTAGCTATTCGGATGAAGGATGTTTTTAGAAAATCGTAAAAGAAGTTGAAAACTCTACCGTTTACGTCGCTGTTTTGACGTGTCGGCCATCTTACTTTACGATTTACACCGGGAAAACCTCGATTTCGTCCTATGGAATGTGTGACGTCACCTGTGGAAAACAGATGGCCTCTGTCGTATCTTTACACTGTCAGACAATGAAATAGCGCGGATTGTAGCAGCCATACCAGTCGACCAATTCATATAAAAATTGGCAAGATATCTCCTTATGAACTTCTGACGCAATAGTAAAAAGGAAATAAAATAAAAATGACGATTAAGTTGAATAAATGTCCATTACATAACCCGGAAGTGAGTCTCTTCATATGTTGAACTCGAACGTCAAAACAGTACTAATTTCGGTCGAAAAGACATCGGGTAACGTACGTGCTTTTACAAATGCCTTTGCCAGTGTAAAGACAATGGTGATTTAAACAAACGTATGTTGTGTAACTGTGTTTTTGTCGTTTAAAATGGCGAAATGCCGCTCATTACGTAAGTCAACTTGCACGTACGTACAACGCAGCAAAATACACGAGTGTGAAATAATTCAATGCATCGTGGACAGATTCAAAATGAAATTACCAGCTGCATACTTTTTATTTATTATAAATTATGATAACATTTTACGAATGCATAGTAAAATCATAATAACTTGTGGTGGTTGAATCTGGCATTTTTTTTCAATTATTTGCTGATTTCTAAATGATTTATTTGTGCATGGCCGATGTTCGATATGGAATTTTATTGTAAGCTTTCCATGTTTTAAAATCCATGACCAGTCTTTATTTTTTTCTGACCAAACACAAAACTTATCAAATATTCTGAACATTCATTCATTCTTTCGTCCATTTTTCATATTACCTTTGTTGGAATTGGAAATAAGCTGATCAATCGCCCTTCACCTATTCACTAGGAATTAGGTAAAAAAAGATTAAAATAAGTCTATCAAAATATATGATATTACAAACAATGTATTGACAACATAACTACAGTGACATAATGTTCCAAAAATTGGTGCAATTAAATTTTCTTTCTTTTTTGGTGTTGCAACAAAAATAGATAAATTATTGTATAAAGTTTACAAATAATAAATAAGAATGCTCTAGGACAGTGTTTTGTTTGTGATGTTATTTACTTGCATATTAACAGCACACAAAATTCCCTTGTTTGCTTTAATTGTTATTTTTCTTCTAAATATTAACTTTAACTAAGCATTGCCTTATACAATAAAATAAACTGCTATGGATGCTGAATAAATTCATGCATTGATGTCTATAACCAAGATATTTAACTAATCACATTGCATATTCAATAAAAAAAATACAATGTTTGTTCAGTCAAATCAGGAAATGCATTGGGATGATTGACTTAATTTTGAAAGTCAAGTTTGGCACACATAATAATTGGGCTTTACATTATTTCCAAGCTTTGCAAAAAATTATATTTAATTTCCTGATTAGTGAGAATAATTTTAGCAATATTTGATGTTGAATCTGATTGAATAAATTAAATTTTATAAATCCCTTCTGTTTAAATAATAATAAAATTTATTTGATTCACTTTATTTTGCTTTGTATTTATAGTTCATTTACAAAAAAATGTTGAAATGATTAAAGTATATATCATTTTGAAATTTAGAGTTGAAAGACTAAAATGTAAATGGTGTCATCTGGTAATTTTTCACCCTTCTAATTCTAATTCTAATATCAATAACAAATTATCTTTGTTCATATCATAGATATGATTTTGTAATTTACTCAAAATCCCCAGTACAACAAATTTAACTTCACCGATTGTTCAAATGTTTTTTTCATACACTGATGTAGATTGAGGCCGCCTTTCGAAAGTCACGGAAGCGAAATATAAACAAAACTCGGCGAATGACGAGAGCTGCGTTCGAGAGACTTACGATGACAAACCAGCTGTTTCATTGAGGCTGAAAAACGAAGTGATATTGATACATTCGACAGTAAACTGACGAAGAAAATTTTTTCAGGAAAATTATAACAAGGAGTCACTCACCGGTGTTTTTAATTGGGTGCATTACCCGTGTACACAGTGTAAAGCCGTGGTTTGAGACTGCGAATTTATCATACGAATTGTTTCAATAATAACGTATAAAAGTCATCAAAAGGCTTTTTCCGTTTTTCTTAATTTTCGTACAGCACTTATATTAAAAAAACATCACACTAAAACGTTCTGAGTTTTCAATAGCTACGAGAACACGATCACCTAATTATGAAATGTGGTGTTGTTTACATTTGTTATGGCGGCTACGTCACGTGTGTTTTCCACAGTTGACGTCACATCCGGTTGATTTCACGGAACAACACGATCGGGAAGGCAATTTACTATCCTTTTTTCAATCGAAATTATTTACATAATCAAGTTATCTAAACTCGTTAAAACCTGATGTAAAATCAATTCAAGAAGGATATGTTATGAAAACATGCACATAAGTGTACAATTTGGCTTGGTTAAATAAGGTGATTTTACCCGGGAGCCCCACTTTAAACTGATATAAATAGGTTATAACCTGAACAACAACTTGAAAGATGAGTGAACAATTGGCGCTTTCAAAATATAAGGCATAACACGTAACAGATAACCTGAAATAACTGGCAAGTTGAAATTTGGATTACAAATGTCAATCTTTTAGATATTGTCGATCTTTCACTCGGTCGACATCAGCAGCATAAGGTCAGTCACTGGTCTGGTATATGTTGTCACAGTTCCTTCGCGTACCACGTTTACAGTCACTTTCCGCACCTTGCCATCACCGCTCGGGATGGCTTCGCTAACACGCCCAGTGGTCCAGTCCTTACACTGAGAGTTGTCCCTGATCAGAACAAGGTCGCCCTCCTTAATGTTCGGTATGTCGTCCACCCACTTACTTCTTTTCTGTAGAGTGGGTAGATACTCGCGCTTGAAGCGAGTCCAGAAAGTGTTGGCTAGAGCCTGTACTTGTCTCCACTGCTTCAAGTACAAACCCTGAATATCGCGGTCACAGTCCAATAGTGGTTGTCTCTTGTTGACTTTCATTGTCAACAGTGTCGAGGGTCTGAAGATACAGCACAGATAGGACGTCCGTTAACGATGCCGCAAACTTCAGCTAAGAATGTTGATAGAACTTCATGTGTGAACTTCTTCGGAGAGATGTTTTGCATCATGTTTTGCAGGATTCTCTTCACAATGCCTATCATCCTTTCCCACACACCTCCCATGTGTGGAGAGTGTGAAGGGTTGAAGACCCATCTGATTTTGTTTGTGTTCAAAAGTTCTTTGATTGGTTGTTCTTCAACATTTATCACATCAGCATTGAGAATGTCTGTTGTGCCTACGAAGTTGGTACCTCTGTCTGATCTGAACTGGATAACGCTGCCTCTCAGAGCTATGAAACGTTGAAGAGCATTGACGAATGAAGATGATGATAGCTCCTTGATTACTTCAATATGGATGGCTCTCGTCACTAAGCAGGTGAAGAGTAGAGCCCATCGTTTGGAGTTTGCTATGCCGCCTCTGGTCCGTCTGGACAAGATCTCCCATGGCCCGAAAGTATCAACACCTACATATGAGAAAGGGGGAGAAGGTGTAAGTCTGTCTTCAGGTAGATCAGCCATCTTTTGGATAGAAGTCTTTCCTCTTGCCTTACGACATCTGATGCACTTGTGAAGTACACTGTTGATCAAGCGTCGGCAACCAACAATCCACAATGCTGCTGATCGCAATGCGCCCTCTGTAAAATGTCGGCCCTGATGTTGAGACAGCTCATGATGATGTCTGACGAGTAGAAGTGCTATGTGATGTTTACATGGGATAATCAGAGGATGTTTTTCAATGTCTTTGAGGTCTGCGTTGCGTAGACGGCCTCCAACTCGAAGCAAACCTTCGTTGTCCAAAACTGGGTTCAGTGAAGCTATCGAGCTGTCCTTGTGAATTGTTGAGCCTGATTCAAGGGATTGTATCTCTTTGCTATACATCTCTCTTTGTACTTCCTGATAGATGAGGTTTTCAGCGGAAACATGCTTGTGGGGGGAGCTTGCCTTTGTTTCTTTAAGTCTGCTTGTCGCAAATTGCTTCAGGGTACTGATACCTCTTACTAGACGATTCCAGCTGGAAAACTTTTCAAACCGTTGACTTCCTAACCCAGTGTCTCTTATGGGTTTCTTTGAGCTGATGTGACGGTCTTGTTCCTGTACTTGCATTGTCTCTGCAGTGGGTTGGTCGATGGCAACGGCAACCTCATCAGGTCCGAGGAGCCACGCGCTTTCCGAAAACTTTGCAGCTGATGTTGGTCTGGTTGCCTGATCTGCTGGGTTGTTTGTAGTACTCACATATTTCCACTGTCCAGGATGGGAGTATTTCCTGATGTGTTCAACACGATTTGTGACATAAACCGTGAATCTCCGTGTGTTGTTGGAGATGTATCCGAGAACGATCTTGCTATCAGAATGGTAAGTTGTTTTCTTTATCGGCAGAGATAGGTGTTTGCAAACCTGGAGAGAGATATTGATGCCCAGCACGGCTGCACAAAGCTCCAATCTGGGAATGGTGTGTCCATTTGTTGGTGCTACTTTAGCCTTCCCCATAATAAATCCAAACTTGTTGTCTACCTTCAAATATGCGGCTGCAGATATCACCTTTTGCGACGCATCTGTGAAGATGTGGAGTTCTTTCTCGGCATCTTCAAAGGGGTTCGTCATTTCAGGGATGTACATCCTAGGTATGTGGAAGTTGTCAAGTGCAGTCAAGGAATCCTTCCATGTATTCCACTGATTGCAGAGTTCCTCAGGTAGTTTGTCGTCCCATGGTATTCCTAGGGAGGTAATTTCCCGCAGAATAAGTTTTCCATTGATGAGGACAGGTGCCAGTAGTCCTAGCGGGTCGTAGATGCTGTTGACTGTAGATAGGACTCCACGTCTTGTGCAAGGTTTGGGGTCCTTCTCAAAGCTGAACTTGAATGTATCAAGTTGTGTGTCCCATATCATGCCTAGGGTACGCTGTAGTGGCAGTGTGTCTTCATCAAGGTTCAAGTTCTTGAGGTTTTTTCCAAGATCATCTGTAGGGAATGACTTCATCAATTCCGGGTAGTTGGATACGATCTTGTGTAGCCTGATGTTTCCGTTGTCTTTCAGAGATGCTTGTGTCCTCTTTACGACGCTGATTGCCTGGTCTGGGTTCGCAAAGGATCCTACTGCATCGTCAACATAGAAGTTATTGTTGACAAACTGTCGGCTTTCTGTTCATAAGTAGCTACTGCAGGGGAAGGCTTGTTGCCAAAGCAGTGTACTCTCATGCGGTAGTCTATCAGTCTTCTGGTGATGTCATTCTGGTCATACCATAAGAACCTCAAGTAGTTGCGATGCTCTTCCTTTACCACGAAGCAGTGAAACATGGATTCAATGTCAGCCATAACTCCAACTTTGTCTTTTCTGAACTTCAATAGGATTCCAAGTAAGGAGTTTGTGAGATCTGGTCCTTGCATTAAGACAGAGTTCAAGGATGTGCCTTGGAAGTTTGCTGATGAGTCGAAGACTGCCCTTATTTGGTTAGGCTTCTGGGGGTGATAAACTCCGAATATTGGAAGATACCAATGTTCTTCTTGTTCCTTCAGGGGAGGGGCTACCTCAGCATGGTTGTTCTTAAGGAGCTTGTCCATAAATTCCATAAAATGTTTTCTCTTTTCCTCTTTTTTCTTAAGACTGTAGTGTAGGGATTCAGCTCTTTTGACTGCTTGAGTTCTGTTGTTTGGTAAGATTGGTCTCTGATCTTTGAAGGGAAGGGGTACCTCCCAATATCCATGAGAATTCTGCTTCAGATCTGAATTCATGAGTTGAAGGAAGTTCCGGTCTTCTTCTGATTGTCCTGATTCGTTGTCGTTTGGAGTTATCATGAAGATGCTGTCTTCTTTATCTTTGATGTTTTTCATTCCAGTTTCTTTTATCTCAAGGTTGTTTTCGCATGGCTCGAAGAGTGTGTTTCTTCCATTAGGCAGGGTAAAGAGTTTGTTGACGTTCACTGTTTGAGGAGGGTGTACTTTACCTAAGCAGGCTTCTCCGACGATTACCCATCCAAGGGGAAGTCTTTGGGCGTAGGGCGAGCCTCTTGGTCCTGTGAGTTGAGCCTGGACATGGTGCAGTTCTGGGAGATCTCTGCCTATTAAAATCTGGATCTGGGAGTTCATCTTGATTGGTGGCACCATGTCTGCCATGTCGAGGAGGTGAGGATAACATCTTGCTACTTCAGGCGTAGGGATTTCGTCCATGTTTCCAGGAATTTGACATTCAATCAATGTAGGGAGTTCATAGCACGCTGATGAGTCCAAAGCTTCAATAACAAACCCACTTGCCCGTCTACCGAAAGTCTCTTGGGTACCATTACAGGAAGATAGGATGTATAGTCCAGTTGCTTAGATCCAAATTTGAAGGAAATCGTTACAAGCCGAATTAAAGAATGAAACTTTCAGTAAATGTAATATAGGTAATTCCCTAACATTTCATATGGGGGTGCCACTTTTTAGGCGTTTAGTAACAGATATATGTTGAGTTATTTTCAGGCATCGCTGACCCGCTGATGATCAATAAAACAAAATGAGTTGTAGGTAAGTAGCATATTATACGTCTCGTTTATTTACTTCCTGTGAAGGTCAACGTAACTAACGTCGCTGTAAATATTAACATGTCTTGACATTTTGGTCGTAAAATCATATTTTAATGTTCTCAAGTAAGTTAACAATGCAAGAATTGTTTGTTGAATGTTACAAAGATATCTGGTTAGTGGTTACATTTAAAATTGTAATTGTTTTTGAAAGACGGCAATGTAATTTGATGACAAAATGACGTTTCATTACTTATTACTATGGATCTTTCTTGCTTAATTTGATGCAGAAAATCATTTTGTGACAAACAAAATCAATGTAATTTTCAATTCAACGGATTATATACACATTTAAAGCTAAATCAATTTACTATCGGTAAGAAATTCACAATTTTCATGTAAATCAATAAAGGGAGGTAACTCGGTCTGGAGATGCTTTCCCTATGACATGTTATTATTAATTGCCTTGAAACAAACGTCTGTCGATTTTTTAAATAACTCTTCTTGTTAATTGAAATACAATGTCCTAAGAAAACCCCTGGGAAAATATTCGTTTATCTTAGCAGGTTCGGACAGATGCTACCCCTTGTTTCATCGATATTTGTACTTGATTTGACTATTTCGACATGTAACTAGGGCAAGCTGACCCAGGTTTGGAGACTAAGTTTCCGAGGACACATTTTACTAGGAGCTGACGCAATAATACGTGCGACTCTTGCGATCTGCGATTTTAAAATGTATCTTCTCAGTGTGTAATCTCTTTCCTTTGATCAACATTAAATTCTCGGTAATATTTGTTATCGACGTTTTGGCTTTTGGTACAATTAGCGGATTCAAAAACGAAAATGGCAAAATATTTGTTTTAATATAACTGTTGATTCATTTGGCAGGAAACGAAGGAGGTGCCAAAATGTATTAAACTGAATTCGCGAACAACGAAAGAAAAAAAGTATTTTTTCTCTTAACATTGGTACATATAAGGTGAATACATATGTAAACATTGAAATTTTGATAACATTACAAAATTGCTATCGTTCGGACACTTCTTAGATTTTCTTTTCTAAGGACTCATATTGTTTATATATATCGACAAAGGTTTGGGAAACATAAATAAAAACATAAACCAAGCTGAATAATTTTCAAAACATACTGTTTAGCGCTGACGGCGTTGTCAGTGTCGGATACCTACTAATGGGATTGTGACGTCACTATGCTCTAACGGCGCATGCGGGCAGTTTTCAAGAATTAAACATCGTGAGAAATTAATTTATCCGCCCAATAACTTTTAATATTAGTAGTCAAAGCTTATTCACTGCGTGTTTGGGGATGTCTGAAAATCATTTTGATGAATTTTAAAGACAGGGATTCATTCGAGAAGATTAGGTGCAACTTTCAGGACAGAACTTCGGGCGAATTGATATACAAGCAAATAGATCTATAACCATTATTTCCGATTGTTAGTGAAATAATCATGGCTATTTTTGAAAGACGTCAATGCAATTTGATGACAAAATGACGTTTCGTTACTTATCATTATGGATCTTTCTTGCTTAATTTGATATAGAAAATCATTATACTGTCCCAACCACGGTCAGTTTGTCCCAATATTACAGTAAATTAGTGAAATAACTCAATACGTACTTGAGTTAACTAAATTATTAAGTAATTGCGTGTTCAATTTATTTTACTTATCAAATATTTCTATCTTTCATAAACCCTGATTTTAAAGCCCGATTTCAATATTTATTAAATTATGTGTAAGAAATGCCCTTCTTCATCAGTACATAAACATATCTTCTGTAAAAGAAAGTACCTACCTGTATTTACTGAGTGAAACAGTTATTTCACGCAGTTTCCAAAAATCATAGTGAATAGTACTGAATACACTGTCCTAACTGATTTCACAGTTCAGATGTTCTTTTACATAATACACTTCCTACTGCTAGTAGCTAAATTTCGACACGTATACTTTCTTTGATGAACTGACACTTGATTTTGCAGTAGACTGAATGTAAGCACTCATGGAAATCAGAGCCGATGATGAAATAGTACAGAGTTCTCAGTTTCAAAGCCAGGATCTTTCCGAACATGGTCAAATCTGTACAGGTAATAAATCATTTGAATAATTACTATTGATTACAGAAGGAGCTAAGCTGATGATTTGCTTTTAATTGTTTATGTAACCTGTGTTGGCTTTCCTGTATACACCAGCTTTGTAACGATACAACATGAATTCCTTTCGTGGTGTTGAAATATTCTTCTTCTTCTTCCTCTTCTTATTATTATTATTACAATCTTTAATTTTATAATCTGCTTTTATTTTTAAAGAAAAGTTGATGCTCATCATTTTATTTGTTACACCAAACCTATTTCAACGGTTATGTATTTTTTCAGGAAATACATCTGCCGCATCAGAACAACTCTCTACCTTTGACGTTTGGGAGAGCTGTATCATATGTGGAAAATGTGATGGAGAGTTGAAATGTCCAGCGCTGAAAGCTAATTCTGAAGGTCTTTCAAGTTATGATGAATTTCTTAGTAATCTTCTTGAGTTTAAGGATCTGCAAAAGTTACCTACTGAAGTGTTTTCAGGGTTCGCACGGGCCTGAAAAAGCCTGGAATGTGGACGTTTGGCTTAAAAAGACCTTAAATCCAATATTGCCTTGAAAAGGCCTGGAAAATGAACCAAACGCCTTGAAAAGGCCTGGAATTTAATAAACTTCCAAAAGTGTAATCTGATTATCAATATGTTGTTATTATTACTTTTTTTCCATTTATTTGCAAAATAAAGAACGGAATTTCTGCTTCCGCCAATCTCGTAACGTTGTAGTTTCGTTTTGATTATATTTCCGATTCGGAGTTACCTCCCTTTGCCATTCGGCACATTCTTCGCAAATCTTCGGGAATTTCCGTTGCGAATGATGTTCTGCCTAACGGTGCCAGCCGATGTTACCATGTAGGCTGGCATTCTTCTTCCGACTTGGTGCGAATGAGTTTTGCACACGTGTTTACAGTGTTAGAACCAATATGGCGGAACGCTAAGGAATTTTCGATGTCATTATGGGGAAAACGATTTTCAATATTCAATGGACCAAAAAATACCAGTGGGTGAAGGAAGTCAAAAGTGACAAACATTTTGCTTTCTGTTCAGCATGCAAGAAGCAACTAATCACAGATGCATTTGACTTTCAGTTTTTTATTGTCCCATAACATTTTTAATTACATCACAATGAGAAATTGTTGGTCATCTTTTGTTAAAGGGGTCTTTTATATTAGCCTGAAATATGTACATGAAAGACTTAAAAAGGCCTTAAAAAGGCCTTAAAAATATACCTTGTGCAGCTGTATGAACCATGGTTTTTAAACAGCTGTTCAGATGCCCATTGGCTATTTTCTAACTTTGCAAAGTGGCATAAGTCTTGTCATTTAAAATTTGCAAGATCAAAGCTAGAGAGAGCAAAGGAACAAGTTAAAAGAAATAAGACCACTGATAAAGCATCCGAAAATGAGCAGAAGAGGCAACGGTTATCCCAAACATGTTTTGATAATCAGTGTATCTTTTGTCAAAGTGAGGAAGGACCGATACACAGATGTTCAACTTTGTCTCTGGATAAAACTCTCAGGAGTATGGCAACTTCTCTCCAGGACACATCTTTGATATCTAGACTTGCTGGAGGAGATCTGGTAGCAATTGAAGCCAAGTATCACAACAAGTGTCTAACGCATTTCAAGAACAGATACCGTACTTTTGAAAGAGGAAAAAACAAGGTTAAAACAGATACCACTGGTGATATTGCTGTTTCTCAGGTTTTTGCAGAATTGGTGTGCTACATTGAAAACCATGTTGAGGATGGAAAGTATTTATTCAAACTTTCTGATTTGCACAAACTATACACTGACAAATTAGCCTTATTAGGATATGACAAATGCATCAACAAATCTAGACTGAAGGACTGTATCCTGAAGCACTTTTGTGGAGAATGTCAAGAACAGTCTGTAGGTAGAAATACACTGTTAGTTTTCGAAGATGGGATGCAAGAAATGTTGAATGAGTCTCTCCATGAACGTGACTTTGAACAACAAGCAATCTACACTGCCAAAATTGCGAACAATGTCAGGAAGGATATGTTAAGTGAAACCTTTTTCAAGTTCTCGGGATCCTTTCCTGAAGGATGCGAAAGTTCCTCTGTGCCCTACAGTCTAAAGCTGGTTGTATCAATGCTTCTCTATGGTACAAATATTCAAAGTGACAGCAAGATCAACTCTAGAGCATGTTTGACAATCTGTCAGTTAATACTCTTCAACTGCAAGGGGAAAACCAAAGATTGCAGTAAGATTCGCCATGTCAAGAAACGTGAGCCTCCACTCCCTCTCTACATCGGTATTGATGTTCATACACGTACAAGGAACAAGACATTGGTTTCTCAGCTCAGTGACTTGGGACTCAGCGTCAGTTATGCACGGGTTTTGGAAGTTGAAGATTGGCTGAAAAGGAAAGGGAAAGAAAACCTCCTGGAAGACATGGCAAGCCTTTCCGGAAGTAACAGACGCTTTTCTATTCCCAAGCAGGATTCCTTTCAAGCCAATTGACAAAGATCAGGAACAGTTTGCACTCATAGAAAGGTTTGTGTGTATCATGTATGACAATACAACCTCACTTACAAAAGTGAATGATGTCAGACAAGACCTATTCTGCCAAGGGAAACGCACAAAACTTATGCATTTGCTCCCACCAACTCAGGATGCTCTTATTCAGCACACAAATAGAGCCATCTACCAAGCAAGTGTGTGGACAAAGAGTCTAGTTGCCGAGCAAAATCCTCCTAGCCCTCAGGATTTTGGATGGTACCAAAAGGTAGAACATTGGTATCCACTATGGATGAACATTCCCGAAGTATCAAGGTCATGCAGAGAACTAGTGAAGTGTGGGTGCAAAGCACAACCTGTGTGCTCGAGAAAGTGCATCTGTAGGCATTCACAATTGAAGTGCACGTCCTTGTGTGGCTGCAAAGGACTTTGTGAAAATTAGGTAATTTCATACATTTTGAAATTGATTCTCGTATTCCAAGTTATGCTAATGTCTTTAATGTGTATTATTCAATATGAAGGCAAGCATGTACACATCATTTATTATCTCTGATCTGAATACATTCTAAGGAGGTACATGGGCAGTGTTATTCTATACACAAGACGATAAATGTGATTTTCCAGCCATGTAGATAATTATCAACGTGTAGATATAGATTCCCTTATTTATTTCAGCTATTTTTATGCCATTTGCTTTGAATTTAACAGCACTGGTACGAAATAAGTGAATTTAGGGAATTTAGCGGCCATCTTGGCGGCCATCTTGGATTTTTATGCAAATTAGATCACTAAAATTTGGCACCCCCATATTTTCTTTTTATTCAAGTGTTTAGCAATGCCCATGCAAAGTTTCATGCTTTAATCCAGTAAGTATCGATTTTTACCTTATTGAACTGGACTAGTAGGGGTATGAAGTCTCGTCTACACCAAACTCATCGCAAAAACTTGGGTCACAAAGTGATGAGTTGCTCTGGTCGTCGAGGCAGATATATGTCTGTATTGCCTTTTCTTTTTCACCTTTTGGGTACACTAGAGCAAGTATGTTTTTCCCGCAGGACTTTCCATTAAAGGAATTTTTACAGATTTGGGTACATTTTGATGTTATACCTGAATAAATCTTCTTTGGGTGAGTGCTTTGTGCTTTGCCTCTGCCTTTGCCTTGCATGATTTCGCGAGATGCTTGAACCGAGCTTTCCATTCTGTTTGATATTCTCTCCCCGCCATAGACTCCTCTGTCAGCTGCTGGTCCTGAATATCCATCAATGTGCAGAGCTGCTGGGTGCCTGGTACTGTTACATACTGCACATCTGACTGTCTCTGTACATTCTGTTGATAGGTGTTTGCCCAAACAGCACTTGTAGCAGTAGCCGACAGATTTAAGGAACTTGATTCTCTCCTCGTAATTCAAAGCTTTAAAACCGTAACACTCGTTTAAGTTGTGCCTGGTGCCATGCATGGGACATCGTGAAGGAGTATCGTGCTTGTTGTAGCTGTCGACGATGGAAGGTTGATCACTGGGGTACCTTGGTGTCTGAACTTCAGTCATTCTTGTTCTGATGTTGTTTAGAGATGGCCTTGAATGAGACTTGGGTCATTTCGCTGTTTGCTGATATCTCTGATGAATTTGGTCAACAGGTTAAATGGAGGATATAGTCCATGGTGTTCTTCCTTATGCCTGAAAGCGAGATTTGACCATCTTTCCTGGAGATTGTAGGGAAGTTTCTGGATAATCTGTTTCATGCCTCCTGATGAGTTGAAATATGAGAATGACTGCCCATATGTGTCGCTTGCCATCATCGCTTCTATCTCTGATGTCAGATCTGCTAACAAGTAGAGTTGTTTGGTGTCTTTAGGAGTGAGAGTAGGAAAGTTTAAAACCTTGTTCCTGATAATTTCCTCGATTTGTTCTGGGGCGCCAAAGCGATCGTCAAGTCTTTTCCATATTTCTCTAACACACTTTTCGAGATCATCCAGGTTTGCTTTTCTGATGTTGGTAGCCTGCAACTTCGACTCTGGTCCAAGCCATTTCATGAGCAAATCTATTTGGTCCTGATCTGTGCCTTTAAGTTCCTCAATGACGCTGATGAAACTTTTCTTCCATAGTGTGTAGTCTTCTGGTCTGTCGCTGAAGCTGGAGAGTCTGGTCAGAAGTAGGTCTCTTCTTAGAAGGTATGTGGTGAACGCTGAATGGTCTTGAGGTTGGAAAGGTGTAGCATTGACGTTAAGTTGAGCTTGCTGTGTATGTTCGACATTGGTGGCTTGATTGTTGTTTCTGTCGGGAACTACAGTGTCTTTTTCTTTATGATAGTGAGGGTGGTCATGTAGGGATTCAACGTATCTGTTCGTTCTGATGATAGGATCTTCCATAGGTAAAAGTAATGGAGGTTGACTACTATATTCTGATGACTCAAGAATCAAAACCTCTGTTTCGGCCATAGCTACACGCTTTTCGTGTTCTAAAATTTCAACTTCAGCTTCCATTTTCGCTACTCTAATCATGTCGTGAGCCTCTATTTCTTTCCTACGTGATAACATTTCCTTTTTCCTTAATTCTATTTCAACTTGTTTTCTGGCAAATTCTAATTCTATCTTAGCTTTTTCTGCGTAAGCTCTCTTTCTTGTAATGTTGGAAGATCTTGTGGAAGCGATATCTTCATTGCTTTTAATGTTTTTCTCTGATTTTCTAGAAATTGATCTTGTCTCTAAACCCTTTTCTGATTTTGTGTCTGATTTATTTTCTGTGTTTTGGTGTAATAACTGATTGTCCATTGCCTTGCCTGATTTGGTGTCTGATGCCTTTGTTGATTTCTGTGGCCTGATGTCTGATGTCTTGCCTGATTGCTGTGCCCTGATGTCTGATGTCTTGCCTGATTTCTGTGACCGAATTGCTGATCCATGTTCTGATGTCTGAGATTGGGTGTCTGATGGGTTTCCTGATGATTTAGTTGCCATGGTTCATAAAATCTTCACTGTACTGTTAAGCATTGAAACATAGCAGCATTATGAACTGGTCATAATTTTATTCACACTGACGTGCGGTGAAGATCTGCAATGTACAAAAATTCACAATAAGCTTTTGAATAGCACCATAAAATAATACTGATACATGGAAAATTACTGATGTGTGGAAATAGCTTTGTTTAGAAGCATAAAATATTACTGATACGCAGAATAATACTGTTGTGTGAAAACACTGAAACCTGATTGAAATATAGCACTGATAAAGCCTAGAACAACAACACTGATAGTGATCGAAGCGTACGTAAAAGGTGAACAGTTGGGCTTTTGCCAATAAACACATTACTGATAAAATTACACATGAATTGATTTAATCCTACTTTCATTAGATATAATTATAGATATATAAAGAAACAAATGTACATGGAAAGGAGGCTTATTTACAACTGGAAATATGCATAATATGCAAAAATACCTTCACCATAAAAATTGCAATAGTGAGCAAAACAAGGCGGGAAAAGTGAGAATATGAAAAAATATCAATGATTTAGTCCAAATTACACTTAAAACCTGATAGAAATGTGCTTTTAGATGTTAGAATTATATATACATTAATTTGGGAAACAATACGTACTTTATGGTGGTGTGTTTATCCTTTTTGTGCGGAACGGAGCCGCTAAAATGACGGAAAATGGCGTCCATTTAAAATTCCAAGCAATACGAAAAGGGAGGTAACTCTAAAAATTGAATTCTGGGAAAAGGCAAAGGGAAGTTACTCTAAATTCCGAATAAAAAGAAGAGGCCATAAAAGAATTACGGAAACCACAAAATATAATAGTTGTGACATGACACATGGAGTGAAGTAGAAATTTATATTTTCACGAGTGGCGTAGCCACGAGCTACTTCACGAGATGAGATATTCATGGTATTCGACGAGAAATGTCAAATGTTTGTGGACAAGTGTAATTATATTTATTCAACCTAAATCCTTTATCGTAAATCGTCCCATTCCGCATTCCAATCCCACTTTTTTGATAATATTCCGTTTTATTTTAACTATGCAACTTTTCGTGGTGACTCGTAGTCGTCTGCTCACGTCAACAGTCATCAACGTAAAGTCAAAACTATAATCGTAAGTATTTCAACAAATTAATCATTTTAACACTTTCTGCAAAGCATATATAAGTCTGTGATTACTCTTTCCACATGCTCATGTTTGCTATTGTTGTTTATGATCGTGAGTTTAGCCAAATTGTTATTGCAAAGTGCCGGTAGTGTCGACCTTCACAGTAACGATAGTGAAAGGGTCTCGATGTACATCAGTTGGTTATAATGGCATAGATATTTAATACTGTCAAGGAATATTGTATTGAAGTAGTCCCTAGTAGATCAGTACAGTTATTCTAGACTTTATGGACCTTGTGTAAATGTTTTCTACTGCAGTGTTGCCAGTAAATGAGGCGCACGGTATTGTAGGTCAGGGGTCACGAGGCAATAGCGCGCCACTGAAGATTTTGATGTTTGAATTAATAACAAGCATTATTGTGACTGGGTGTTAATGTATTTTAAAGCTACATAGTTTCCTTTCACATTACTTTCAGTAAATAATATCGCTATTCATGTAATTTGGAAGTTATTGGCCACAACTTTCATGAAGTGTAACGACCCCAGAGGTCATAGGTCATAGGTCAAAGGTCATAGGTCATCGTTGCATAGATTCGGCTGTATGCTGTTTACACTGTGTCAGCTCTAACAATCTGTTTTGGTTATTATCTCTTGCCGTAGAACAACATGATGTGTTAATCTAACTATAATTATTGTTATTTGGAACATTAATAATTGTTATAGTGCTAGATAATGTCAGTTTTTGCAATATTGTGTATTATATTTGAAAGGTTAATTCTATTTGGTAGTTGCATTCATCAGATGTTGTTGTGATGAATTCATAATCAGTGTTGAGTTTCATATTGCATTTATATCAGTAAATATAAATGAAGTTGTAATGCAAGTAAAGATGCATTATTGATTTGATAGGATAAATATTGTTATTTCCAATACTCTGCATAGCTTTTCATGATTTTACATTTATCTCAGTAAAGATAAATTGCAGTTATTGTTGCAGAAATTGATGTGTGCATTAATAATATTGTAAGATAAACATATATTGCTAGTGTTTATCCCATACCTTATTTGATTATTGTTCATGTGCAAGTATTGATTTCAACTTTGTTGTGTTGCAGGGCAAACTGTATGCAGCGTGCTAACTGCCGCCCTTTATCTTATCCTTACATTACTGTTTATTCATTCTCCAAATGAGAATAAAACTTGATAATATCAAGAA
Organism: Phorcus lineatus; assembly: GCA_921293015.1. Classification (NCBI taxonomy): domain Eukaryota; kingdom Metazoa; phylum Mollusca; class Gastropoda; order Trochida; family Trochidae; genus Phorcus; species Phorcus lineatus. Next base: position 13,165,397 of record OV121090.1, read on the forward strand.
CTTGCTTTGTCATGGATAATGAACCTGTCTACATGTTCTATTTATTATGTTTCCCAAAACCACCCTAATGACCCTAGCGCGGCCGTTGCATGACGTAATTCAATTGTTTCATGACGTCACAGACGACGTCATATGATTGTTGCGTCATTTCACTGAGTAGAATACCATTTTTATTTCACTCAGTGAAAATACGGGTTTTATTTTCACCGATAAATGGCATATTTCACCATTCGAAACATAATTTATTGTTGTCAAGTTCATTATGACGTCATTAGTTCCTGTGTGACATCATAGTATTATGTATTAAGTGTCAGTTACTGCATTAAACGGCCTGATGAAGCAGGTACATTCGTACCTGCTGAAAACGTTTGCCAAATGTAATTCAACTTCATCTTCTTTTTAATATATACTACCATAGAGTTTGAACATTCTTTTTACTATTTTAATAGCTTTGACAAAATCATCGAAGCACGATTTAAAGGCACGCACAGTGTGTGACGTATTAGGCGTTTCGTTTTTGTCTGTATCCGAAGCTGGCCACAGCCCACAATTCCAAGCCTAACTTTTACCACAACCCGGAAACAGTTCAGAGACAAAGTAGGCCCTAGTTGAGAATTTTTTTCTGTGACTAGTAATTTTTATTTTGTTACATGTGATGGTGCAAATGAAAGGTCTGATACTGTAGTGTGTGTGTGACTTTTCCTAGATTTTTAATTTACTGTTATGGTGGTGTTGTGAGCAGGCAATGTGACCCCAAGTTGAAGGCCGAGTCTGACTGACCGGCCTTGACATTGGGGTGATATTTGTTTACCCTGCCTACCGGTCTTCGGAGCCGCAAAATGTGTGCTCATTTTTTGACTGAAAAGTGCTCTATGGCAGGTAAGTCAGTGTGCAAAAGCTCAATAGCCTACCAGATATAGGGAAGTGGCTGTGTTAGAAACACAATGGTGATAGAACTACTTGGAAATAATTGTGGTCTATGGCCAGCTAATTCAACACCATTAAAAACCATTTATCTCGACTTGGACAGGAATGTCGGATACTCATTGGTCAAAAGCGGTCACGTGCCGTAGGTATATTTTTCTATGTTAAACTGGGTCACGCGCACCCTAGTAACGAGAGACGACGTACTGTCAAGAGTTATCTCCCTTGTCCCATTGTTCTCCCTTGTCCCATTGTAAACAAAGGCTACGCTACGCTGGTTTCTTGAACACTACCTTTACACGCTCAGTGTATCTTCCCATTTATTAAAGTCATATCTTATAATCACATTGCTGGATCAAGAGCAAACTCTCCTACAAATGAAACCTTGGTGTCGATAAAAAATCGTGACAAGTCAAAGGCTTGCTAACGGCCTGTCGGTTCACTAGCTCGCAGCGGGGTTGTCCATCAGCGAGCTGGAGATTGGAATGTTGAACCAGAAAACCAATCTATACACATATCAGTCGAGGTCATCACCGACTCTTCATTCATATTCATTCATATTCAAACCAACCAGTGCGTTATGCAGTGATGCCTGCATGTTCTGTGCGCCCGACACTTTCACACTAACTCGCTCCTTTCACGACGGTCGGCCATGACAGTCAGAAAACTACGGAGATTTTAGCGCCGCTTCAAATCGAACGTTTCCAAGGTGGAACGTGTATACGAGGTCACGTGACCAAACAATCAAAATCAAATAAGCCCTGCAATACTCGTTATGTTTATATCATTTTGTTAATCCGCATTTACCGTCTAGTACCGCTGCACGGTACTAGACTATACTTTTGGAGTTTTAAACGGTGATGTAAAAATCAGTTTTGTAACTTGATAAATAAAAAAGTTATACTGACAAGATCAGCCGCAATTTTGACCCATCCAATCTTTCAAGCCATATTTATACCCCCGCCTTACAGCGTAAGCGGGGGTATATAGCGTTCATTCTGTCCGTCCGTCTGTCCGTCTGTCTGTCTGTCCGTCTGTCCGTCCGTCACAAATCTTTGTCCGGAGCATATCTCCTAAACTATACATGCTAGCTTCACCAAACTTCATACACTTATCAACCATGATCCCTAGATGTGCCTTTTGAGGGTTAGACCAACAAATGATTTTTATTTTTTGCAGTTTCCATGGAAACATGACTAAAACAGTGACTCTATGACCAAGTCCTTTGTCCGGAGCATATCTCCTAAACTATACATGCTAGCTTCACCAAACTTCATACACTTATCAACCATGATCCCTAGATGTGCCTTTTGAGGGTTAGACTAACAAATGAATTTTATTTTTTGCGGTTTCCATGGAAACATGACTAAAACAGTGACTCTATGACCAAGTCCTTTGTCCGGAGCATATCTCCTAAACTATACATGCTAGCTTCACCAAACTTCATACACTTATCAACCATGATCCCTAGATGTGCCTTTTGAGGGTTAGACCACCAAATGATTTTTATTTTTTTAGGTTTCCATGGAAACATGACTAAAACAGTGACTCTATGACCAAGTCCTTTGTCCGGAGCATTTATCCTAAACTATACATGCTATCTTCATCAAACTTCATACACTTATAAAACATGATCCCTAGATGTGATTTTGAGGGTTAGACCAACAAATGATTTTTATTTTTTGCGGTTTCCATGGAAACATGACTTAAACAGTGACAAAGTCCTTTGTACGGAGTATATCTTCATAACTATACATGCTATCTTTACCAAACTTCATACACTTATCAACCATGATCCATTGATGTGCCTTTTGAGGGTTAGACCAACAAATGATTTTTATTTTTTTGCGCTTTCCATGGAAACATGACAAAAACAGTGAATTTATGACTAAGTCCTTTGTCCGGAGTATATCTTCTAAACCGTACATGCTATCATCACGAAACTTCATACACTTATCCATATTGGTGCGTCTCTTGAGGGTAAGACCAACAAATTATTTTTATTTTTTGCGTTTTACATGGAAACGTTACTAAAACAATGACTATCTGACAAAGTGCTTTTTCCTGAGCATATCTCCTAAACTATACATGCTAGCTTCAACAAACTTAATACACTTATCAACCATGATCCCTAAGTGAGCTTTTTGAGGGTAAGACCAACAAAGAAAGCCAGACTATAGTTTGAAGCGGGGGTATGTGAGCTGTGCTCACTTCTTTACTTGTTAAAGCATACAATAAGGGTCCTCGTCGAGATAAATACGTTACCATGTGTCCGCGAGTTTGATATTTGACTCGGACACATGATATATCTCCATATCAAACTCGCGGACACATGGTAACTTATAATGTTATGATATAATTTCAGACTCATTGGCAGGATGAAGATCGATATTCTGATGGTCATCTGAATCCGTCAGTCATTCTGCCTCAATTTCACTGCTAATGGCATCATAACTAGTTGAAGAGTTAGTAGAGTGCAAACCCTTGAATTAATCATTTCACAGTTGTACTGTTACATGTAGTGTTATATTTATTGATAGACTTTGGACCCAAAAAGGGTGTGGGGTTATCTCTTGAACAAAGTGCAGCGTAAAAAGATTAAACCTTTCAAGTTCATGGTCCCACAAGGTTGTTGTTGTTGTTGAGATCGAGTTGAGTATAAAATTAGTTTGTTTAAAGCAAGTCATATATTTTTATTAATAGATCTGTAGATTTCATTACTTATTTCTTTGAATTTCTAAAGAAATTCTTTTTGATATATTTCCTGGCTTCTGTAAGAGTTAGGCCGTACACATTTCAACCAGGTAAAACCAGTATTATTGACATAATTGCAGGGATCACCCTGGAAAAATGGGTCTATGGGAAAAAATCCCCTTCATAGCTAAAGCAATGGGATTTTTAGGAAAGGTAATGGGATATTTAAAAAAAACAAGATATTTTTAAGAATCGTTTATTACAATTGTTATAATATATTTAAAAAAATGAATTGAACTTCTTTATTCAATATTGGAATTTGGAACACTTGTGAACTTAATTTGAAAAAATTATTGATGTCTTGATCACATTTTAGTTTTATGTGCCCGTGTTCTGCCAAGCATTTGGGACCAATTTCCCCACTTCAGAAAAAAAAGTGGGGTCAACTTTTACTGGGTACAGGTCAAGTCAGTTGCAAGTAAAAATCAAATCTAAAATCACTCTATATTAAATTATTTCTTTTGCTTGTATTTACATTATGTGCAAAATATGTGCATGCAATGTGTACATTATTTTAATCAGAGTTCAACAAATGATTTATATGATGTTTTAAAATATATAATATATAAAAAAAATAACCTTTTTGTTTGCAGTTAACACATCTCTATCATGTTTTATGTAAAAATAAAAAACAGCAACATGTTCTTTCTTTCCCTCAAAAGAGAAAAATCTTAATGATAGTGACTGTCACTCAGCCATTTATTTCTACTACAAACCTTATTAATTTCTGTCCAATTATTAAAATATATTTTATCAAAATTACAGTATTTTTTCAATTTTGAAGAAAATGATTTAAGCAACTCATGTGTGAGGAAAAAAGAAATTGAAAATGTTTTATTACAATTGTCAGTACGTCATCTTTTAACACAAAAAAGTGAACGATATTTTATCACAGCTTTTTTTTTAGACATAAATAGGTAACATGATGGAAGGAAATAGTAAAACAAAACGAAATAATAATCACGATTCGCGTCTGAGAAGTTGGCAATGTCGATGATTATTGATTCGTTTCTGTATTCAGAATAAATCAAAATAATTAATTCCAAACAATTAATAGGTCTATGATTTCGTGATGAATATTTACGCATTCAAATAAATATTTTCTGTTCCTAATACAAACTTATAAAACGTATAACTTATATATTTCATGGAAACATCGCGAAAAGCGTCTGCTTGTTCACGCCCGATTTTCGAGTCAGTAGAGTTACTTCCCTTGCATATATAATGTAACGCCAATTGTGATTGGTGCAGTAGTGAACGAAAGCTTCTCAACGTCCAATGAAATAAAATGTTCTAGAATAAGTCGGTCTATGCGATATTACGGGCGCTCTTTATCGATCCAAATACGAAGTAGCTCTAATATGAATTGACATTTAATAAAATGTTTTCTGAAGATCTGAAGATTGAAAATGAAAGAAAGATCCGATTGCATTTTATTAATGCGATTTTTATCGCACTGCATATTTTTAAATGGGATATTTATAATTTTAATGCGATATTATCGCAAAATCGCGTCCCAAAGTGATCCCTGTAATTGTATCAAATACTTCTTGAGTTGATTGCCTATCACATATATATATATACATAATAATAATAATAATAATAATAATAATAATAATTGCTTTGTATAGCCCCTAATTCCAGCTATGATGAGCTGCTCAGTGGTGCTTTACACAGATACATAGTCTCAGAGGGTGGAATAGGCAAGAGTCTAAGATGAGAACAGGAATGTTTTAAGCTTTCTCTTGAAAGTTTCAAGGGAGTCACTGTTTCTGATATAGTTTGGAACAGCGTTCCACAGAGCAGGAGCTGCTACAGAGAAAGCTCGCTCTCCTAATTTAGTGGATGATGATGGAACAACCAGTTGCTCCTTCTGTGCAGAACGGAGAGTTCTTGTTGGCTGGTAGACAGAAAGTAGATCTCTGATGTATGCTGGCGATGACTCGACATAGAGAGCACTGTACGTCAAGACCAGCAATTTAAAACTGATCCGGTTTCGGATGGGCAACCAGTGTAAGTCCCTAAGTATTGGTGGTATGTGAGAGCCCTGTCTGGTTCGGGAGACAACACGAGCGGCCTTGTTTTGAACCCTTTGTAGATGGGTGATCAGACCAGAACCAGATACCAGAGAGTTGCAGTAGTCAAGCCTGCTTGTTACCTGGGATTGAATCAGGACCTTACAGGTTTCAATATCCAAGAACTTGCGAATCTTGCCAATGTTAGAGATTTGGAAGTTTGCAACTTTGGCTGTGTTGAGTACCTGACATCTACCTGACATTGTTCTGTCCATGAACACGCCAAGATTCTTGACTTTAGTAGCTGGGAAAATACAGCTCTCGTCTATTGATAAGTTGATGGTGATGGGAACTTTGGCAAGTTGTTGATGAGTGCCAAATATTATTAATTCTGTTTTGTCCTTGTTTAGTTGCAGATAGTTAGCAGACATCCAATTGTGAATATCGCTGATGCAGTTTTGTATGTTGTTGATTCCTGTACTGACCCTGGAAGGTTTAACTGCTATATACAGTTGTTGGTCGTCGGCGTAGCCATGGAAGTCAAGAAAATGACTTCTGATGATGTATTTCCCTAAATAACAAAATTACGTTGTGAGAACATTGTTACAACGTTACGTTTACGTCCCAGGGACATCAGCATGAAACATCCTCGGAACGTCCCTCTTGTGGAGTCGATAAGTCCCAACAACGAAATTTTGGACTTTAACGCGACCTAACAATAACGTTCCTACAACGCACACGACTTCCAAATAACACTGGAAGTTTAAAGGAATACTTTGTTAGGCTGCACGTACCATATTTGTTTTAATAGACGGTGGTCACTAATAAAAACGAATGGTGGGTAGTGAAATATGCACATTCTCTTCGCACTCAGATTTTTTCTAATTATTGAACATGGAGTCAAGATTGCGAATTAAAGGCGTCGAGTTTCTATTAAAACAAATATGGTATTGCAATATTCGGATAAGCCATACTATTACAAGGTAAAAATCAGACAGGGATAAACTATACAAAATTGTTTATTCAGCCTTAGAATATATAAGGGAAAACGCGTTTCTTCATTTTTCTCGCTTCATTGTACATGTTTCTTCACAGCACTGTTCAGGAACCCAGGAACGTTCTGTAAAATAAAAATGAAAATAATGATAAACAGAATAAACCGTTCCATATAATAAATAAAACACTGTAAATCGATGGTTTTATTTATGGAGCCTATTTTTTATTATCTAAATATATCATGTTGTATCCTTTCAAGTATTTCAATTAGTTTTAGTTCTGCTTATATATACATATAAAGCTTTAAGCGTTCATCATAATATTTATCATTAGTGGGTACCTGAGAGTAAGATGAGTTCCCCTGTGTAGATGGAGCAAGCTAGAACATTATGATTCATGTTGGCTGTCTTACTCTTCCCTGCCTCTCCGGTCCTCCGCTTCGTCTACCTCGAGCAGCCCAAGAAAAGAAAAAGAAAATTGAGTATTTCATAATACTGACAACACAATTTGATAGTTGTTCGTAAAGATACAATTGACTGATGGGCACTATAGTGTGCATACTTACGAAACATTGGTGACTTCATGAAAAAGTCGTGTTAAGGTAGCGATTCCCGTTGACTTCAAATATGTTTCATAAACATAGAAGTTAAATTTTATATGAATGCCTGACATTTAACTAATAATTGATATGAATCAGAATGGTCCTAATCCTTTGGAAATAGATTTATGCTCATTTTACGCTACTCAAATAATTGCATAATTTCAGATGTTCGGAATATTCAGCACTTGACGGGGCAATCATGAATTTCAACGTATCAGTTTTGTTATCACAGAAAGAAGTACAGTGCTGTCGGGTAAAGCTACGCACCTAAGAGATACATGATCATTCATCCGAGAAATATACAATGTATTTGATATAAACAACGTCATTGTTAAAGTTCAGAGCTTCGTTGATAATATTCAAGTATATATTGTGAAGTGTTTTTGTCAGTGACACTGAAAGTTTTCAAACGACTAACCCACTAAATATTTCATTGGTCGGCATATGTAGTCTAAAGATATACAGACAGTGTTTGAATACACCAAACCTTTCCATCATCATGATTTTCATAGATTTTGAAATTGATTTCTGAAGTTTAGGCAAGGACAAGCCGATATTTGGTTCAGTATTTTGGTTTCTATTGACAATTGTTATGTGAGAAGAAAAATGTTTAAAGACATGTTTCCCATGAATTTTGTCAGTTCTTACCAATTTCAAGGTCTTTTTTGCCTCTTATCACCATTTAGTTAGAGAGGCTCTACCTGCAACCCCATTAAATAGTTAGTATGCGGTTCCATTGCGAGAATAGAGCATTCGGCGACAGAACTTTCGGTCTTATCACCATTTAACCTTTTCAAAACTTCATATCTTTCAAATTGCCTAAAGATGCAAAGACATCAATGTATTAGAAGCTCACACTCATCCTGATTTACAAGGTTAATAAGTTTGTGCAAGTGCGTAACTTTACCCAACACGGCTGTACATTCGGCCTACAATCTATCACTGTACACTAACCATACAGTGTTGTCGGGTAAAGCTACGCACCTAAGAGATACATGTTCATGCTTCAGAAAAAATACAGTATATGGGATAATAACCATGTCACTGTTAAAGTTTAGAGCTTCACTGATAACATTAATGTAAAATATACATGTTGAAATGTGTTTGTCAGTGACAGTGAAAGTTTGCCAACGACTACTCCCCTATTCCCGTAAGTCGATATGTGTCGGCTAAAGATACGCACGCAAGGTTTGACTACACCTAACATTTCCAATTTAATGACGTTGTTAGATTTTAAAATTGTTTCCTTAGGTCTAGGTAAGGATAAACCGATAATCAGAACAATATTTTGGTTTCCAATGACAGTTGTTATGTGGGAAGGCAAACTGTTTGATGACTACATGTTAGCTAGGAATTTTGTCAGTCTTTCCCAGTTTTGTGCCAATAATCAACATAAAATCTTTTTTACCTTTTCAAAAACTTCATGATATCATCTTAATTGCCTAAAGATTCATAGACATAAATCAATTACAAGCTAACACTCATCTAATTTACTAGGTTTAGGCCTAGTTTTGTGCGAGTGCGTATCTTTACCCGTCACGGCTGTACATATATTTGAAATATCTTGACATTCATCGACGTTTCCTCACGTTTATTCATTTAGATTTATTATTCACCTTCACTTTCTGCTGGTTATCTACTAAATGATTTTTACTTCACCAACATGTTTGCATTGTTTATATGAAACACAAATAAAATATTGTGTAATGTTAACACAGTGATCGCTGGTAAAGCTACTTACCCGCGAGATAAAGAATCATTTATTCAAATATTATAAATAGTTAGGTTTAAAAGACGTACTGCATCCATCTAATAATCAATGGAACTGAATGTCATACACAAAGCCTGCACTCGGTGAACTCGCAAACTGCTGATTGAAATACTTTTCAAACTCCGTGCAGCACTTGTGACAGACTATGCGTCATCAAGCACGAAATGCTATGCCGTAACACTGTAAGGAGTTTGACCGTGTTTTCGGAGCCGAGCCGGCGGACAACAAAACTGCCTAGCAATCATAATGTTGGTCAAATGGATATGAAATAACTAAAAATGTCTAAAAAGAAAACTAAGATAGTAAATTGGCTGTTATATAATGCTATAGGACATACAGCAGTAGTCTATTTACTTCTAATTTTGTATCACATCATCCTCTATGAGAGGAGATCTAGGCCTAAATTATTTATCGTAACGATGATCATACATCAAAAGTGCGTAAATTGTGTTAAACTCCAATGATACAAAGTATGCGTAAAAGTTCTAAAACAACTTACCTCAGAGCTTTGGGAAGGATCGAAGAGACGCCAGTGCCAATAAACTTGCAAAATAAACATTGATTCCCCTGTGCGACGTCAAACATGGCGGCCAAGTACTCGTTTGTGACGTAATCGTTACGACGTCATGTTTTATATGACGTCATGAGCATTTGTAATGGCGCGAAACGTACGCCTTGTACAATTTCGTATCAAAGTTGAGAAATTATGATGTATGATAAATAACAAGTACATCGCAGCGACGCCAAGATATCCCATTATGGTTTTAACTTACTGTTACTACTGTTTCTTTTTTCAATTCATAGAACTGATGAATTAATGTGGATATATTTTTAATATCACAGAATAACTTTCTTTTGTTTAGGCCTATATGTTTGGTGAAAGATGCTTGATGAAGACTTTGTGACGATGTAAGACTGGGCATCACATAACTACGTTAAATACGTAATACTTACAACTAGAGATATAACGTTAGGCCTATATGTTTCGTATTTAATACGTCGCAGATACGTCAGGAAATAACATTACCAGTAAAAGGCTCTCGTTGAATATTTGACCATCGTATATTGTTTTTACTGCTTCGTTTGTGTATTCCAAGATTAAATGTACATTTTTCTTTCATGTTACTGGATAACTTTTCTACTATTATATCCCGTAAAAGGCACGTAATCAGGACGTTGTGAGAACGTACAACTGGACGTGACATAACTACGTTACATTTACGTAAAAAATACGTATAACACAACGTCGTAACAACGTTGAGAAATTACGTTATTTTTTTCGTACTTAGTACGTCGCAGATACGTCAGGAAATAACATTACCAGTAAAAAGCACAGGCCCTCGGATCATTAAAAAAAATATTTAAAACAATTTAAATTATTTTTGAGAACACCCCCTGATTAGAATTGTTCCTCTGTTAATAGTATATGGAAAGGCCAGACACTCCATTCGCCCCCACCCGCTTTCTTGACCGAATGCTACAATAAATACGCACGCAATCAATATAAAATCTATGCAGACATGATGTCAAATGATTTGCCTTTCTACTCCAACTCACTTAAACAAATAAATCTTTGGGGTTATTTAATGAGGACGGCCGAAAGACGATTTCCACGCCCAACTTAATGCTGATGGGACAAATGGCCGCTCGTCACCTTGACCTTACGGGGTGTGTGGCCGCAGCGACAGATCTCATTGGTTGCAAGAACGGAGAATTAGAGTTATCTGTTCCTAACTTTGCATCAAACCAATGAGATCTGTCGCTGCGGCCACACACCCCGTAAGGTCAAGGTGACGGGCGGCCATTTGTCCCATCAGCATTAAGTTGGGCGTGGAAATCGTCTTTCGGCCGTCCTCATTAAATAACCCCAAAGATTTATTTGTTTAAGTGAGTTGGAGTAGAAAGGCAAATCATTTGACATCATGTCTGCATAGATTTTATATTGATTGCGTGCGTATTTATTGTAGCATTCGGTCAAGAAAGCGGGTGGGGGCGAATGGAGTGTCTGGCCTTTCCATATACTATTAACAGAAGAACAATTCTAATCAGGGGGTGTTCTCAAAAAATTTTTTTTTAATTTTTAATATTTTTTTTTAATGATCCGAGGGCCTGTGGTAAAAAGCTCTCGTTGAATATTTGAACATCAGATATTGTTTTTGCTGCTTCGTTTGTGTATTCCCAGATTAAATGTACATTTTTCTTTCATGTTACTGGATAACTTTTCTACTATTATATCCCGTAAAAGGCACGTAATCAGGACGTTGTGAGGACGTACCACTGGACGTGACATAACTACGTTACATTAACGTAAAAAATACGTATAACACAACGTCGTAACAACGTTGAGAAATTACGTTATTTTTTTCGTACTTAGTACGTCGCAGGTACGTCGGGAAATTACGTTACCAAAATACGACCTTCTCACAACGTCGTATGTACGTCGTGTGTTAGCTGGGGTTTCCCAGTGGCTGGATGTAGCACGTAAACAAAACCGGACCCAACACAGAACCTTGTAGGACACCATGCTTAACGTTCTTTAAAGCTGATTTAACATCATCAACTTGCACACGCATTGATCTGTCGCGTAGGTATGAGTCAATCCAGGCAAGAACCGTACCAGAAATTCCGAAAGTGTGTTGCATTCTTAACAGGAGGATGTTGTGACATATAGAGTCAAAGGCTGCAGAGAGGTCGAGGAGGACGAGGAGGACAACTTCCTTACGGGCTCGAAGTATGTCATTTTGGACTCTCACTAGCGCCGTCTCAGTGCTGTGAGAACGCCTGTAAGCAGACTGAAACATTTCAGTTAGTCCGTGGTAATTGATGTGTGATTTCAGTTCTGCAAGAAAAACTTTTTCTATGATTTTAGATAGGAAACTGAGGTTTGAGACTGGGCGTAAGTTCTTAAAAACCTCCGGGTCCAATGATGGCTTCTTGAGAATTGGAGTCACTATTGCTTCTTTGAAGCACTGTGGGAACACACCAGACTGTAAAGATGAGTTGATGACTGATGATGCTGGAGAGGCAACAGCAGAGAGACATTGCTTGAGTAGCCAGGTAGGAATTGGATCTTGTGAACTTGTCTTGTTTGGTGCTGCTTGAACAATCTTACTCACTTCACATTCAGTTACTCTATTGAAAGTGGTGAGTTCTATGCCTTGGAAATTGGTGTCATATCCCAGAAAGTTCTGCTCGGGATTGGAAGAAGTTATGTTGTCAACTATCTTGTCCACTTTGTCGACAAAGAAGGAGGCTATGTCATTTGCCCGCTGCCCGGACACTACCTTAGAAACATTCCTCTGTGAATCAGCCTAAGTCTCTGTCAATGACTTCACAATTTGGTACAGTTTTCTAGTGTCCTTTTTGTTTTCAGCTACATATATATATATACATTTGAAATACGTCATTATGGCATCTCAAATGACGGACATCAGAATAGAATGTTTGACCTTCAGTTTCCTTTTCTTTTTTTGAGTCAATGAAGTAAACCTACGGTTGAAGTACATCATCAAATTTGAAAAATCCATAACATAATCGGTGTTTACATAATCTTAGAATGTCTTTCATGGAGCTTACGTCAGGTATTATGTCTTTCGGCAGAGAATAATGTTATCTACATGTTGGAAAATATTTTATGAAAATATCTAGTTTAGTTTTTGAGATATTGACGCATGCCTACATTACCCGAAATAGTCTTTGTGTTGCTCCTCCATATATCAATATCAATAATCGAATAGCTGATATTTTAAAAAAAACAACCGTGGGTTCTGTACACATAAGTTTAGCTATCTAGGCCACCTGCTTCCTCAGAAGGATAGGTTTTAGAACGTGGCTCCTGTGGCCCGAATTAAGTGTCACAGGGTCCCAAAATCTATTAATTAGCATTCCGATCAGCTAAAGAGTCTGTAAACAAGGTATACGCTTTCTAGGCCTTTTGTTTCTGGAGGAGAATATCAAAATAGGTTTTTAGGGCGTGGTCCCTGTGGTCTTCATTAGAGATCAAAGGGTCACCAGTTTTACAAATTAAAACCTCATTCGTTATGGAGTCTGAACACAGGATTCCATATTTCCTGAGGCAATATTATGGTTCTAAAGAAGAAGAAATAGTGAAAGGTTTTCGAACGGATGGACGGACGGACGGACGCCGGAAGCCTAGCCATACAATAAGCGGATCGGGCATTTCAGGCAAAATAAGCTAACAATTCTCCAGGTTACAATACGTAAAAGTCCATTTTAGCCCTCATCATAATTTTCTATATCATATATATCTGAAATGCAAATTTGATGTTAATATTGAGGAAAAATTTCAGTTAACTGTTTTCAAATGAAACTAAATGTTACCGAATAATATTCATATGAACATAAAGCTGTAAAGAACCTCCTAGAAGAAGTATGAATTGAGAATTAAAAATGGCAAAATTATATTTCTACAGCAAAAAATCGCCTTCAGCTTAATGTTGTTGCCTATATTTTTTAAAAACCTTTCGTGCGATTATCTTACTAAGTTTCGGAGATATTGAAGTTTGAAACTCGAAACTCGAAATTCCGGCTCCTTATAGTGCGAGTTTGTCACATGGGTCATTCCATTTCAAATCGACCAAAATCTGGGGATCGCCCCAGTTGACATCATAGATTTTTTCAATTAGAATAGATGCTACTGTATCTTCAGAGAAGGGAAATACATTTTTTTGTTCATAATCAAAATAGTTTGCGTTTGGCATAGGGTGTTAGGACACACGGGTCTTCAAAATGTGACGTTTTTGAGAAAAACCCTTAATAGCTTTAAATGTCTCTTACGTGGACAGCTCTAGACGTAGAGGCTTACAGTTTTTATATTAGATAGAATTTGGAATGAGTTATCCATAAATTTAATATTCGTTTTTAAAACATTGTATTTATTTGGTTTAATTGCTTGACAAAGAAAGCTTAATTTCAACTGCAAAATTTAGTTTTTACGTTTTTTGACCGTTTTTTTTTCCACTTTTTTTTTTAAGTCGAAGGAATGAAGTGCACCAAACATGCTTCGATTCGTCTCCTTGGGGCATCAAGAGACGGAATTTTTGTAATTCTTGACAATATATTTTGTTCTTGTATTACAATAGCTGCCTTATATCTACCAACTATTCGGAGAAGTGTCAAAAATTCCCTATGTTTTAAGCTGACTGTAGAAAAAGGCGCACCTGCCAAAGGCTTCATTTTTTGCACACATGTAGCCCATAGTATACACTACAAAATATCAAAATTTGGCGGAGGTAAAATTTTCCGTTCACCTTCTGCAAGTGATTTACTAAAGCAACCCTCATATGATTTTACCCACGCTTCACATTGATTTGACATCTCTATGTTTGAGATATTCAGGAGGTTGTTGATCAGTGAGTTCATGACAATTCACTTTATTTAAACTTCCTTGGGGATCAACTTAACTTTTAGATATTTTATATCAAGTTATTTGCTACCGAAATGCTCAAGAGCAAACTCTTTAAATTTTTGGCAAATTGACCTGTAGCTCTCCAGAGAAAGCTTAAAGTATCTCAGTCTGATGTCAACATCAACTTTGCAGATTACATGATCAAAAGGCAGTGTCACATTTGCCTTTCGTCTTGGCGTCTTGAACGTTTGGGGCTCGATTCTACTTGGAATCAGAACATCAGTTATCATGTCTTGATTGTCATCATCTACAGTCATTACGTTTCCAATTGTCCAATCATGATCGATCACGTAATCCTGGTGTTATCTTCATTTTCCCTGTTCCTTCTTTCTTAACCTTACTGTTGTTGATATATTGCTTTGTGACACACGTTTTATGGCCAGTTTTGCTGCACTTTTTGGAATGAATGAATGGTGACTTCTTATCCAGGGAACAGTTGAGCATGATGAAAAGCGCAAGGTTGTGATAAGGTTTGTTTGATCTGTACGACCCAAACTTTGGAGATGTGACTCGATAACGATTTTCAGTGCATCAATTCAAGTTATCACAGCGACATAACATGCATTCTTGTGCCTGGACGTTGCATACAACCCTCTGTAAAAGTTCCTGAATATTCAATTTCAACCCAGGCAATGCAGCGAGCATCAGTTTGACATTTTGATGTATCTGACAGACACACACTGACTGTGTACCAGGAGCACCAGCAGAGATACACTAGTTTGGTCTCAGTTCACAAACATTTGAAAATTAAATTTTGTAGAGGTTGCTGGTCTCTTCTTTGATAGAAACATACATGTCTCTAAGATTTCCTAAGAGTAATCTTTACTGTTTGTGAACCTTTTCACCATCAATGCGAACACTAACAAACTCCCTCATGCCTGGACACGGGCGCGAAATATGTACGTGGCAGAAACATTCACGCGAACGTTACTGCTTCGCGGACATTGTTCCCCCTCGTTTCATTTGATACCAATATAGTAAATTGTATTGTTCCAGGCCTACTTCTATATATCCTTTTTCTTACGAAGAAACGTTATGTTGAACAGACTGTTCGATATGAAACATCCTTAAAATATCTACTTATGTTTTAATAGGCAATATATAAAAACGTTTATTTCTTGAAAACTAGAAATTTTACCCTCGTAATTTTTTGCTATGTTAGAGTTCATATAGTCCAAATTTCATTACTGTGCGAGGTGTGCCTTTGTGTATAGAGACTTTTGAATATGGTAGAATTTCCGATATTTGCCGAGGGTAGGTATGTTTAAATTCATTCAAACTAAATACGGATAGGTGAAAGTATGTATGATTGAAGTTCTGGACTGTCCAATTAATACTTTCATCCATCATAAAAATTATTATAACTCAAGCTATCAAATCTCGTTGATACAGCTTACAGAAAATGGACCATATCCTGAAATCGCATTTTGAAATTTGCGTAACTGCAAAATGTAAACGTATGCCGCTTTGGAATTATATCAACAACCTATAAACAAAAATATAACAATGAACAGCAAAAACTTATTTTTTAACGAACTTTTTTTCTGCAAGTCGTGTGTTTCATAGAATTGCGTTACGTGTCACAATTAAACAACCCTTACAGCAAAACCAATGCGAATTTGCAAACAATATTTTGTTTTTGTAATGACCTATAAACGTACTCTGGTTGGTGTGAAAATGAAAGAAATCGGTGACATCAACTGGGAGGCGTTGGTCAAATTGAGCTGGAATGACCCACATGCTCTATCCCTGCAACTTTCATTTCTTGATAGATGGTCTGCAAATACGTACACATTGAAATTCATGTGAAATTTGCCATTTTGATGATGTACTAATTCTATAAGTTTATTCCCGTGACTCCAAAAAACAAATTAGGTAGTTTGAATGTTCCTTATGGCCAACATCAAAACATGAGAACTGTCGGAACAGTCCGTCAAAAAAACCGTTTCGGAATCGGTTTTCGAATTCACTCAAAAGTATCATCAAGTGTACAACAACCAAACATAGAGCCATTGACTATGTAGCTCATCAGGATGTCATATAACACGTCTTATTATCCAAGTTGGCGAAGGAGTAATATGTCCACATTTCAACTTTCTAAGCTTTTGCTTTGTAGAGAAAAGGATGAAAATAGTTTCGTTAGGGCGCGAATCCTGTGCACAACGAGAGGCACAAAAAAGGCGTAAAATCTATAAATTACACATATTTGCTACAAGATGACCATATGTCCGCCTCCGCAATCGAGAAAAGAGCTAAAACCGATTAACAAACATTAAAGCTTCCACAGATTAGTGAGCCCTTAATTTTTAATTCAATTTTAGAATCCTCATAAAAATTTAAGGTACTCCATACTAAGATGATCGACAGCATAAACTCGGGGTCTGGACTTTGTGATCATTGCAAACCTAAAAGCAAATTTTTAAACGTGTCAACAAACCTGTAAAATGTGTTATCGTGTTCTTGAAATAAGCCACTTACCTGTAGAAAACATCAGTGTTACCTTTATGCATCAAACATTGTTTAAGACAATTGGTATCAAATAAGAAAACAAAACTAAACGAAAAGATATATTTGAAACATTTTCAAAACTGGCAAATCTAGAAGTGACTTTGAAAATGAGCTTAAATGATATACCTCAGTAGTCGAGGAGTCTGCACACAAGATTTCAGCTTTCTAGACAATTTGCTTCAAGAGAAGAAGGTGAAAAAGGTTTTAATGTGCGGCCATTTAGCCAGGGTCTCAGTACGCAATATTTTAGTGTTTTAGGGTCTTTTTTGGAGAAAATGAAAAATATTTCAGACCATTGCTCGACACGCCCTCGTTTGGAACCATAGAGTAAGCAAATCTACAATTCATAAACCCCATTGACCATGGTTCCTGTAAAATAGATTTCAGCCCTAAATAGGACATTTTGTGTCTATGAAACAAAAATGAAAGTAGATTTTAGGGCATCCCATCCCATCAGACACAGTAATATTCTAAAGGTTTTGCTCTTCATTGTTACTCGACACCCGCAAATTCAGTTTAAAACGTCGTCGAGCGTTAATAAGGCTTAGGTATTATGAGAATCAGAACATTTATATCTTGGAATGTAGTCAACATGCTTAATTATTTCGGGGCGATTCGTGCTAACTATTTATCAGGTATTCATTGCCATTCAACGTTCAGATATCTTTCAAATAAGCCAATCAGATTCAAGAATTCATTCAGGTCATAGCAAATAGAGAAATAGAGGATATTTGACATTTCTCGTCGAATACCATGGATACCTCATCGAGTGAAGTAGAAATTTATATTTTCACGAGTGGCGTAGCCACGAGTGTAAATATATGATTTTCTACTTCACGAGATGAGATATACATGGTATTCGACGAGAAATGTCAAATGTTTTATTTATTATGTTTCCAAAAACCCCGTAAATGACCCTAACTATATGAATGGAGAAGCTAAACTGCTTTGCTAACGCGGCATGGCGTCATTCAATTGTTTCATGACGTCACAGACGACGTCATATGATTGTTGCATCATTTTACAGAGTAGAATACCATTTTTATTTCACTCAGTGAAAATACGGGTTTTATTTTCACCGATGAATGGCATATTTCACCATTCGAAATATAATAAAACTGTTTATCTAACATTTACAGAAAAGTTTAAACAACGACCTTCCAGGTCCAATCTAATTTTTTTTTATCAATAGCCTTATTAGATTAGGTCAAATGTCTTACTATAATAACATAATGTAGAACTGTCGATCTAAATTTTTTCAGATTGATGTGTGGGTATTCTCATTCATTTCAACAGCTTGGATTTAGAGTTGTCTCCCTTGTACTGCCGGGTCCAAACAAGGAGCACGCTTCTCGTGTCCGACTTTCCTTGTGAAAGCAAAGGCAAGTGTAGAGGTACGTAGTTGATACAGGTCTTATTTGCGAACGAAGTTGGCAATGTTGTAAACGACTTTCTCTGGATTCGGTATTCGGCGTGAATAAAGAACAGGCCGGAGGTAAATATGAATTATTTGTTTCGCGATTAAGCTGCGCTCCCTTCTATTATTAAAGCTTTTCCTTCAATTAGGCACCGTTTCCCTCTAAATTCGATGCATTTCCTTCAATTTCCTTCCGTCAATTACTTAGGTATTTTTTTAAATATTACTACATCTTTCTTTTTTATTCAATCACTAAAATCATTTATAGTTTAATACCTCCCCTGTTCATAAAATGTAAACGCCATATGCCGGAGGCTTGAGGGGGGAAAGGATCCGAAGAACGGTTTGATTGGCAGTGTTGAGCGCTTAAAATGTTGAATAAACTATTTTGTATAATTTGGATATGCAAAAATGGTTTCGATTCGAGTCGAGATGTAGCAGGTACTCGGTTGAATAACGACCAACGCTGCTCTGGTGTGAATTCGGTGACTTTATTCACTATCCGACATGGATGATGACATGATAAATGTAACACTTATTATTATTCACCCTGCATCAATACATTAAATTTGATTGATAAATCAATTGATTCATAAAACGTTATTGCAGTATTACACTTTATGGTTATATATGACACACATCTTAGTTGATTTCATCACATAAACACAAACATACTATACAACTGATAACATATGATATACTTATAAAATAGATACTAGTACTTGCCATACCACCAGTAGTTACACCAGTAGTTACATGTGCTATACCGATACATAATTATGTTATATATCATTACATATTGATGCTAATCATTTAACTAGCCTGTGTGTGAAAGACTTGAGAAGAAAGGGAAACTGTAAGTATTCCGTCAAATGATGTCTGTGAGAAGTGTGCTCTTTATACAAAGTGAAGTAATGCCATGCACAGTTATGAGTGCTGGTAACCTTTACAGATTCACAGAGCATGCAAAGTGAGAAGTAAGCTTACCTAACAATAGAGAACAAAGGATAGAAAGCTGAAGTGGCTAAGGGGTCAGAGCAAAGAACAATAGAGGGACAGCAAGGTACATAGTTACAAGCTTGAAATGTACAAGCTCTCTGCTTCTTATCTGGGCTGCTATAATTAAAACATCTGAAATAAAATATATATTAGTACATGAATATTTACCCTTATTACACACAAATGTACAATATATTACACACTGCCTCAGAGAGAAAGTCGTTTCCAGCCTCGACTCTGTTGTCTATAGACTCTTGATGCTACTCGTCCTAAAAGATTTCCTAGGGTAGTTATACATATTCCACCATCGGTCATTCGATGACGCTGATACACTTTCAATTAGCTCCCCTTCCTTCACATAGAAAAACACAAGGTCAAAAGTATAAATACAGAGTTTAATGGCATAGTATGAAAAATTATACAGACAGGCTGTCTCGCTAGCACAATATGGAATAAACAGTTATACAAGAGATGACATCCTGTCTGTAACAGTAGAGGCAAATGGTTTACAGATAATATATACATTGAGTAATTGAAATAACATTACATATACTGCAATGGTTTTGGCAATAAACTGTTTGAAAGCGTCACTTGCCCAGTCTCTTTGGAGCTGAAAATAAGATGGGAAGGTACGTGCGCTTTAAAGGCCTATGTGGCACCTCCTCTTCTGAAGCTGTGAGAGGAGTAATTATCTGTTTTTGACCCAGATTTTTTTTATCAACACTTTAATAAAGTTTGTAAACTGAGTAGTGAGTAGTTGACCGGTACAACACTTCCGTTAATATGCACGCACTGTACAGTGGAGAGTCCGGGATCTATAGAAGTGGTAATTTTAGAACACGTCCCCCATATTGGTTATGTTTGGACCACTTAAACATGACAAGCACCACGGTGTCAGATATCAGTACATCTTTTCGACAGAGCTGCTTTTTGGGGTCACAATATGTATGAGAAATAGGTACAAAGTGATTTGCTACTCATGAGGAAAAAGGCAAAAAGTGAGAAGCACCAAATTGTTAACTGTACATGGTCATCAAAATCTAAACGTTCATGGAACTGTAAGAGAATATCTTCGGTTATTGCAAGTGCCTGAGATGGACAATGAGGATTCAATCGGTTCAATCCTCTATACAAAAGACGTACTTCAAAACTCTGTAGATCTAGGAAAGAGATGCCAGAATATAGATGCAATATTTTTACTCCATTGATGTAATTCTTGACAGATGCAACGGATTTAAACGGGTGAGATAAAAATTGTATATACACGCATAAGTCCTCGCAAGATACTGGCGAAAGCAGCTCTCCTGGATTGACGGACTTACGCCTGCGGTGACATCAGTTGTTGCTCTACAAGAAGAGTATTTCATACCAATCACTTGAGGATTTAAACATTTCATTCCGTACAAACTCCTCAAATAGATTACTTTATCTTTGAGTACATATAAAAAACTGTTCACGCGTATCAGGGTTTTGCCATCTGGACAAGCAATCTGGAATTCTGTTGTCTACTCCTGCTATGTGAACCGCCCTGAGTTCAAACTCAATTGTTGCTTGCAGATAAGCAATTTCACGTAGACAAGATTGTAGAAAAGGTGATCTAGCAGCACCCGAATTAATTACTGTCACACCTGATTGTCACACTGAATAAAGATTCTTTTACCTTGCCACAGTTGTTCCCACAGCTTCGCACATACAATAACTGTTAAAAGGTCCAAGGAATTAATGTCCAATTGTTTCTTGCTTAAGAATTCAGGAAAATTGGCATGGAATAAAAACCTCCGCATCCTGAAAGGCAAGCATCTGAGGCAAATAGCCCATCTGGTTCTGACCATTCTTCGGTGAACATCATGGAGATTCCACTGTATTTTGGCAGGAAATGCATCCAGTACTGGATAAACTTTCTGACCTCACCTTGAACTGGGGAAGGAGTGCGATTTGATAAAAAATATCATCCATGCAATAAGACGGGAAATGAACACCCGCCCTAATTTTACACATGCTGCAACAAAGCTTAGTTTTCCCAACAGAGACTGGGCTTGTCGAAGAAACACCACTTTCTTTGGTTCAAACCATTGCTGCAAGAGCTCTTGAATTTCCTAGATCTTTTCATCTTCAACTTCCGGGTAAGTGATACAGTGTCCAGGATAACACCTAAAAAGGTCATTCTTGTGGCTGGTGGACACGCTTTGCTGTGTGATTCCTATAAGCCCCACAGAGACAAGACAACGCCGAGCTCTTCAAATGCAGCATCTGTCTTGCCGGGGTCCTCTGCATCAAGATAATTGACCAGGTTGTAACCTCTTCTTTTCACATCGTGAGAAACAGCTGTTTTGACCCGCTGGCAAATCATTGCTGCTGATGTTAGACCCATAGCTAAGACGGTATCGACAAACATCTTTCTTTTCCAAGAGAAACCAAGCCAATGAACGTCCCCGGGTCAACAGGAAGCTGTTGATATGCTCGCTTGAAGTCTCTTTTGAATAACAGACAACCTGGTCCCTTCTGTTTTATGTTGTCTACCAAATTATCCACAGTAGGGTATCTGAGCTTACACAACTGTCCGATATAAAAATGTTTGTCAATTTCATTATTAACTGAATCACCGTCCGGAAAACTTTAAGTCCATTATAATTCTTCTTTCTTCACAGCCTTTCTTTGGCACAGTATTAAAGGGGATAGAGCGAAAGGAACTTGAAAAGAAGATTTTTTTAAAGGTCCCAATGTAGCACCTTGAGACATTTCCACCTTAATATAACTGTCAATTGCTTCTGGGTTATATCTAGCACCTCTGTGATGTTTTGGTATATTTGTGCTATATGAGCAACCTTGCATAAAGCTGTAAGGATCCTCTGATGAGAGAGATATTGAGCGCACTAGGGACTGGTAATCTACAAACCACAGCATTGGGCAATCCAGAACATTATACACTTTCATGGGCAAAGCAATGATACTGAGTGTTGTCTAAACCCTTAGGGTTCTCTGGCATGAGTGAACTACAGTCAGTCACTTGGTTGACAAACTGAATCACTTTTCGAAAGTTTCAGCTTATCAATAACCCCAGGAAAAATATTACAATTATCAAGCACATCAACTGCCCCAATCTATAACATCTTGAGCAATATCAAGCTTATCATCACGTGAATCAACTACAACATCATTAGCTGGGGAAAAGCTAGGTTGGTTGGGGTCACTAGAATTATATCCACCTTGAATATTATCTTCAATTTTAGAAACTGAAAGGCATTTGAAATTGGATGCGAAATTCTCTGACCCCCGAACCTGCTGTCATTGTTGTGATAGTGCATGTGGGCATGCCGAAGAACATTCTAGGTGAGGGCGTTTTTCCCTATCTTTAAGCCAACATTTGCTCAAATGTGTTGTACAAGACGTAATTTGTCTTTAACCATGACAGTGTGAGGTGCTTGTTTGAAACATCTATTGCGTTGATACAAAGCATAAAACCAAGGACGTCCATTAGGCCCTAATTCCACATTGCCCCGACTCTGATCAACCCTGGCATGCCCACCTGCAGTAGAAAGAGATGGACGACTTGAACTCTTATCAGCAGAATGACCACCCTGATTCCTGATGTGTCTGGCTAAGATTGGCATTTCAAAGCCACTAGAATAATCTCCCAAAGTCTTCAGACCCAATTCTATTTGTCTAACCCAAGCAGCATAGAAGTTAAGAACTGCATTCCATTCATAAACTTTTGAAAAGTAATCTTTTTCAGTAACTCAAATCGTCCTGCTCTTTCTGAATGATAACGACAATTTCTATCGTCAAGTTCACCTGCAACAAATAAACCAAAATCTAAATCTCTGAAACAAACATTTTCAGCTACATATTCAGAATGAGGCTATAACTGGGGGAAAACAACAATGTCCGCACCTCGAGCTCTACCTTCCATGCCTAACTTTTTACCTCTAGCATTTCTGTTAGCATGCAGGGTTGTCCTATGCGACGGTATATCCTCATCTTCACTGTTCAGAGTTCCAAAAAATCCACAGAACCTCTGATCCACAGACTTTCAAGGTCCCTGAGCTCTCTTACAGAAACCTGTTGAGTTGTGCTCTGTCTCAATGCTCCTCTTCAATCCTGTGCGTGCTCTTGCTGCTCCTGTCCAGGCTGTCCAGGCAGGGTTCCTACAATGGTGGACGTGTAAGTAAATTTGAAAAGTTTAGTCATCAAGGCGAATTTCTTGAATGTGTAAGTTCTTATAAGTATTTAGGGGTTCATTTTTCCTCCTCGGGCTCATGGTTTGTAACTCAAAAAACATTATCGCAGCAAGCTTGGAAAGTAATCTCTATCATACGCTCCAAACTACACAATTTTTGTCATCTCCCCGTCAATATACAGTTTAATATATTTGATAAGAAAGTCTTACCAATTTTATTATATGGTTCAGAGGTTTGGGGTTTCCATCCAGCTCCGAATGTTGAAAATATCCATGATAGATTTTGTAAACTTGTACTTGGACTTAGTCGTTTCAGCCCTACTGTGTCTGCTAGAGGAGAGCTTGGCAGGAATTCTTTGAAGGTTTTTCGCTTAAAGAGAATTTTATCATACTGGCTTCGTTTGATAACCCAACACAGGAATGGTTTACTAAAAGCAGCATATCTTTTTGAATATAAAAGGGCCGAAAGTGGTATGAAATGTTGGGCATTTGAAGTTAAGTGTTTACTCTATAACTATGGTTTTGGTGATGTGTGGCTCTATCAAGGTGTATGTCATGTTAACATGTTTCTGCGTCAATTCGTTCAACGCTGTAAAGACATAGATATGCAACAATGGCATGACAGAGTTATTAATATCCCAAAGTTAGATTTTTTCTGCCATGTAAAGCCTTATTTCTATCCTGAATTTTATATATCTTGTGTGACTAATGCAGCTTATTGAAAGGCCTTAGCAAATTTAAGATGCTCGGGTCATAATCTCCTCATAGAAAAGGGCAGAATGTTAAATATTGAAAGACCTAATCGATTTTGTCCATTATGTATAATTCCATTTGTTGAAAGTGAGTATCATTTCTGCTTACAGTGTCCATTTTACGATAGCTTACGGAAACAGTTACGACCGCAATATTATCATATCAACCCAACTATACACAAACTTGTACAACTTTTTAATAGTAATAATCATAATATAGTCAATTGTTTGGCAAAATTTTTATTTCTTGCATCCAAACAAAGGCGTATGTTTTTCAAATTGTAATTTCCTGGCGCTACAATGTTATATTATCATGAAATGTACACGTAAAGGGGGCAGGTGGCCTGTTTACTGAATAAACCATATCAATATCAACTCCTTATGAAGAAGCCTCATTTCCTCTTTCAAACTGCGAATCCGCTGCTGTCTCTTAGTCCTAGCTGCAGCCTTCTCTTTCTCTTAGTCCTAGCTGCAGCCTTCTCTTTCTCTTAGTCCTAGCTGCAGCCTTCTCTTTCTCTTAGTCCTAGCTGCAGCCTTCTCTTTCTCTTAGTCCTAGCTGCAGCCTTCCCTTTCTCTTAGTCCTAGCCGCAGCCTTCCCTTTCTCTTAGTCCTAGCTGCAGCCTTCCCTTTCTCTTAGTCCTAGCCGCAGCCTTCCCTTTCTCTTAGTCCTAGCTGCAGCCTTCCCTTTCTCTTAGTCCTAGCTGCAGCCTTCCCTTTCTCTTAGTCCTAGCTACAGCCTTCCCTTTCTCTTAGTCCTAGCTGCAGCCTTCCCTTTCTCTTAGTCCTAGCTGCAGCCTTCCCTTTCTCCTCCTTCTGCACCTTCAGCATGTCAAACATCAACAGTATTCTCCTCATTGTCATTACAACTTTTTGCAGCCATTTTTTAAGGTCTTCTTTCTCCGCTTGTTTTAAACAAAGCGTATTCTATTGTAGACTTTAGCCGTTTACTCTGGTTTTCGGCCATAAAAATCACAAATACTTGAATGCAGAATCCTTGTTCAATTAAACAAAATATTAACTTGAAATGAAGGCTAACAAAAATAATGAGAGGCTACGAAGAGTGAATATAATGGAACCAGGGTAAATTAATTGATTATATAAGCTGATAGGTCCATGCTGCTTGGGGTTAAACGAGTTGTAGACTTTAACAAAGGCAGAAGCTTGTAAGAAAGTTTTAAGAAATACATGGGGGGAACTTGGGAGTTTGAGCTAATTAAGTATTTTGAAGACAAAATATGTCAATGTAATAGCAAAATTATAACACTCTGTTGTGATTAATGCTACCTCTATAGAAATGAATGAATATTGGATACTGAATACGTACGTAACAACTCGTAGTTGTGACATGAGGCAATAAAACTAACATAATTAAGTATTCTGTGAGTTAGTACAAGATAAGTTTTTGCGTATGATAAAATGAATTATGGAACTAACCACATTCTAAACCATAGCCAATGTAACTAACAACTTTGAAATGCATACAATAGCAGCACCAAATCCATACACAATCTATACCGAAGGTTACTAACCTCGTACAATACATGTATATGATGTCCAGATTAAAATGTCTTCGATTCGAGAAGAATATATCTGATTGATCAATTGCAAAGGACGTGCCGAAAACCTCGATTATATAATTATATAGTCAAATTCATGATGAGATGAAATCTGTTTATGACAATGACAGCCCATCCCATGACACTGTTGTGAGATGGAAAAGGAATTTCCAAACAGGCCACATGTCCCTCGCAGATGAACCAAGAAGTGGACGCCCCTCACTCACTGATGATAAGGATGTCTTTAAGAAGGTTAAGACGCTGGTTCAAGAAGATCGCCGCGTAACTCTATAAATGATAATGCATGAAACAGGTCTGAGTTATGGCTGTGCATGGAACATACTCCATTACCAGTTGCATATGTCCAAAGTGTCAGCACGCTGGGTTCCTCGCTTACTGACTCCATTGCTTAAACAGAATCGAAGGGACATGTCACGACAGGCATTGGAGCTTCTGGAACAAGACGAAGAAGACTTGGGATTGTCGTGGAGTCATCTTGACGGATTATCTAGCTAAGGGTCAGACCATTACTGGAGCTTATGTCTGCAACCTGCTGAGCAAGTTATGAGATGCAGTTTAACAGAAGCGCCTGTTAGCTGATAATGCCCCAGCTCACACCTGTCAAGCAGCTGCAGTGGAGGCACGGCGATGTGGTTTTGAAATCTTACCGCATCCCCCCTATTTACCCGATTTTGAACCAAGTGACTTCTTCTTGTTCCCCGAGATGAAAAATCCACTTCGTGGACGTCGTTTTGAGGACACCAATGACATCATTCGAGAGGTGGAGGCTTGGTTTTCAATGAAATCAGGGGTCTTCTATTCAGATGGTCTGCGCAAGGTCAAGAAGCGATGGGAAAATTGTGTATCTCTGGATTGTGATATCTTCTTTTGCAAACCTCCATTTTAGTGCGAACAGTTTCTGAGGTTTCGACAGATTCAGAGCCTTAAAGACAAAGACATAACATTGCAACACCGGTTATCTGCTAAATTTCAGTTATTGAATTCACATTATGAAGGAAAGCTTTTTTCATGATTCAGTCAGCACATATTATGTGACCACGTTCCGTCAAAAAAAAACCTCTACACAGTTCACAGTTAAACATCTTTGAGTATTCTACAAGCATGTGAAAATTATGAGATTTTGCCAACTATTATTTCTGAAATGGCGTCGCTGACTGCACAACTTACTTTGATTGTATCCAATCAGGCTTCTCAATTCAAGTCCAGAAAATGCTCGTATTAAAACAGAAGTTAGCATAGAAACAAATGACTTGAGTTATCTCTGTTGGAAGAGAATTAAGAATATCTTGTGTTTAAAGAAAAGTTATTTTACGGCATTAACTTTACTTATAGTTGAAATAAAGATAATGGGTTATACTTGTTTACAGGTGAGCATTTTTCTTGAAACTTATGTCCTAGAAACTAATCCCAGAAGTGTAGCTTGGTTACTGGAACACTCGATTTCAGTGGTAACTATAACTTTTTATTTCACATGAGATTAGACTTACAAAAAAACTAAATAGGTATAAAAATAAAGTAGTTGGTAATTTGAATAAGATTAAGTATTCTACATTTCATGTATTAAGAATTGTTAATTTACAATTTCAATGTCAAAGACAGTGGCAATACCACATACGAGGGTAAATTAAAAAAATTGCAGAATAAGAATGATGTCACAATTCACTACTTCCTAATTGTCTATAAACCTAGAAAGCAATCTTTCCTGAAGCTAGTTACAAAATATTGCAACCATCCGTAGAGTAGTTTTCAAGATGTCGCATCCCATAGTGCATAGCGGTGAAGAAACTTGGTAAATGAATGATGTTGAAAAGCGTGCAGTCATCAAGTAATCGTTCCGAAAAAGAATGTCTGCACAGGAAATCCATGATGACATGGTCGATGCATTGCTGATAACTCCCTTGCATTCTCCACAGTTGCCAAGTGGGTTGCTGAATTTAAACGTGGCCGTCAGAGTGTTGGAGATGATGCCAGGTCTGGTCGGCCAAGAACCTCCACCACTAATGTTCAAGTTGATGCTGTTCACGACCACTCAACACATTACTGAGACACTGGGCATTAGTTTTGGGTCGGTATACACAATACTGACAGATGTTTTTTTAATGAGTAGGCTCACTGCAAAATTGCTGAAACGATTAATGACCCAGGATGAGACGTTGATATATCACTTTAACCCTGAAACCAAAAACCAAAGCAAAATTGGAGGTGTGTCAATTCAAAATCCCTAAAAAGATCAAGCAAGTTCCATCTACTGGAAAGGTTATGGCCTCGTGTTTTTTTAGATATCATCATAATAGATGACTTAGAGAAGGGCCTCTCTATCAAGGGGGCATATCATGCTAATGAATTGAGGCAAATAAGGGCTGCCATTAAGACCAAGCGATGAGGTTCATTCAGGAAAATACGCAGTAAATGCAGTAAATCATACTGGTGTGAAGACCTTGAAATATTATGGAATACTTCGAAAGAGGCTGAATTTGCATGGCTCCGGTGCAAGTCTTCAATTCAGAAAAGGAATTTAAAGGCTAAAAAAAAGGTGCCAGACAAAATTTGGACAAATCATTAAGTATATACAAAAGGCAAAACCAGGCAAGTGTGCATGAGCATTAGTTTCAGAAACATAACAATCGGTAAACGATGGGCAAATTAGGTGTGAACAATGATAGATCTAGTACGATTCTATGGGAGGTTGTGACGTCAGATGGAAGTGTGACGTCAGATAACGCTGTTGTATACGTGGAGGGAGAAGTATAGTTCACTTTTCAAAGTAGACAACAAACCTAGTTTCGATGAACTACATTTTAAAACAGATTCAGGGAGATCTTGCTTCAAACTGTTTCAACTCTGACGTGTATTACGACAGCAATAGTCTGAATTCTTGGATAACTTTATACGAGGATGCTTTATATGGAGCTTAACGTGGCGAGGCATGTATGCAGGATTTATTACCTGTAGAAGTTTTGAAAAATGGGCGTGCTGTTGGCTTATTGCATAACATGTTCACCTTTTGTTTCAATTATAATTCCTGTCCGGATGTTTGGAAGCAAAGTGTTATTTGTCCTATCATGGAACCCTAATACGGATATATGTTACCCTCTGGGATAACGTGTTGTCGGTGCCATGTAAAAGATACAGTGAAATCCTTAATTTTCCTCTTTCGACGTGGTTGGAAGATAAAAATTACTATGCCATGATCAGAATTGGTATAGACGTAAACGAAGCATTCCAACACATCTATATTTGTGATTCAAAATAGAAAAAGCGATGAAAAAATCAAGATTTTGCTAAATCGATGTCATAAAGCCTCTGATAAATTTAGCAGAAACTGTCTTTGGTATAAACCAC
The DNA here is from genome assembly GCA_921293015.1 of Phorcus lineatus. Taxonomy (NCBI): domain Eukaryota; kingdom Metazoa; phylum Mollusca; class Gastropoda; order Trochida; family Trochidae; genus Phorcus; species Phorcus lineatus. The sequence goes on from OV121090.1 coordinate 13,194,658, forward strand.
GGACGCTAGCTTTTTCAGGAAAGTGATATGAAGCTATGAAGTCCATGTATGATAACACTTCAAACCAATTAACGTAAACTACACCGACCAATTTGACGTACACACCGGGGTTAGACAGGGATGCGTGCATTCCCCAACACTCTTCTCCATTTTTTGATAATGACCTTGCAATTGGAATTAACAGTTTGTAACTAGGAGTGAAGATGGGTGAGGATATCTTAAGTCTTCTTCTTTATGCGGACAACATCGTTCGCATTGCGCCTGATAAGTGTAAATCCTAGAGTGCATACTGGATGCAGTATCTACTTGTTCTAAATGAACCAAAGTTGTACATTACCGTACCAGTTAAACGCCACGAAGTGACAACGTATTTAAATTTCACGAGGATACTATTGATAGAGCTGTGTATCGTGTCCAGCCGACACGATATATCCCGATTCAAGTTTAATTAGGCGAGACGATATATCATTGAAATATTGCCAAGGAACCTGCGAGACGATTATCATCACAATACCTGGGTTGCGATACAATACGTATCCCGATTCTCTACAGTTAATGAAAGAAGAATACAAAGGACATTTCTCTTTCAAATATGGCTTTATACTATACTTACCAGATTTTTGTATGTGGCAATGTTGTATGTATATCATGTGACAAGCGAATAGGCCTAAAAAATTTGCTCGCTTTTAATTGCCTCTTACAATAGAAGGGTCTAGTATCTTACGCATTGCCAGGTGACTTTGTAAATTGAGTTATGAGAGGTCAACGGGACGACTATAGACTAACATAAAGTTATTTTAAGAGGGCTCCTTTAATATTTTGCCATATGGTCTGGATGACAGGCCAGGGACGACGATGTTAGATCCACTGTTACAACATAATGAAGAACTTTCCACAACCCCATTGCGCTGTTGTTAGACGGGAAACCTCCTTTTAGCTGTATCTTCTGAAACTGATTAAAGAAGCATATATACGATTTGAATGTCGCGATAACGATAATGCCGATTTCTTAATTATATATATATTGCTTTATTTTACAAGCGATATCAACTGAGGATTCAAAGAGCATAATTGAAAATGATACTCATTATGATAAGCATAAACAACTAATGGATCGATTGTTATTTACGGCACGTGACTGTTTTACACGGGAAGCGTTGAACGGCCAGAGCCGAAGTTGGCCGAGTGCGCGTCTCATTGAGACAGTCAAACAGTTGCAGCTCGGCCGAGATCAGTGTACGTTGGTGTCTTCGCTCACAGTCGATTCGAGGCAGTGTACTCATCTTGAGTTTGCACTGTGCTTGCAACTTGCTTCAGGTGAGCTTTTATTGGCACAAGTATCGTATTTGTGCTTGCTTATTTAGAAAAGATTTTCAAACAGACCTGTCACACCGCTGAACTAGCTGTATTTGGGCTTATTATTTGATAAGGTTTTCTGCAGTGTTTTAGTATCGACCGTAGCGAAAGGTTGTAATTATTCATTAAAAAAGTTATTTTTCCAATTCTGGTTTGAAATGTTATCAGAATGCATAAAGAAGAATGAACTGAAAACATTATGATGTTTACTCGAAGCAAGCCGGTTGACCTTGACGCTGTGCAGAGAGGTGAAGGACGCTGTAAATGTGACCTTGAAGTTGTATCTGAGGGTGACCCTCAGTGAATTGTTTATCTAGATAGGACGATAGGTCAGCGTTTACAAGATCAAGCCGGTATATTTATATGGTATGATGTAATAGAATAGATAAGGAGCTGCATGCCCACAGAGTATGTTGATGACCAGTATAGCAGACTGGCCCATGGATAGTGTAGGGCTTCCTGTTGGGGGGTGTGGCCCAAGTGAATGCCTACCTGAATCAAACTCATCCCACAATGAACTATACCTACATTTCATTGAATGGTTTATTCCATAAAGGGATCATTATTTTAATAAATATACATTTTGTAAATATTTACTATGTAAATATGTATTTCTATTTGATAAAACTTTCATTTCTAAGTGACTTTTTACCAAAGTTGAATGCAACATTCTTTAACATCATATGTACATAAATCATGAAAAAATTCCACTTATCTATTTAGATTTAATGTAGTGGTGTGTTCTCATCAGTCAGTCAATAAATTGGGAAATAAACTAAGTAACATATATGTAACCAAAAGAAAGAGAATACAAGGCGCTCATTGACAGTGCCAGGCTGCAGCAAGACAAGGGACGGAACGTACATTATTTGCTTTTTAAAACACAATACCATTTTAGAAATATGTTGTGGTAAGCCTACAAAAATACATACTTTCTTAATTATAGTGATATTTCGTGCTGTAAATTATGTGATTTAATGTCGTAGGATCACTGTTGCAAGGGTAATTTTTGGCAGGACTTCTTTTTGTATGGCAGGGTTGTAAATAAACAAAAGGCATCTTTGGAAGCATTTGAAATAGTCATAAGCTACTCTTAGTTTGGTCTAAAACCATTTATGCAACATCTGTAAATATGCTGTTTGACTAGTAAAATGCATTTACAGGATTATTGTTCTTTCCTTTCATTCCAAAAATAATATTTATTTGTAAATTCCAGTTCATTCCATAGTCTAAAGATAGGTTCACATTCCCCAAAAATATGATTGATTGTTTCTTCTTCTTTTTCAAAAAATGAACATAATGGTGATGATGTATGTCCAATTTTATAAAGAAATTGTTTTGTTTGGAGAATATTGTGAATAATTCTATATTGTAAACATTTCAAGTCTGTGCTTCTCGTACATTTATTTGTCACTTTTTAGGTTTTTTTCTCACTTTGAATAGCATTTCAGGCAAACAAATTTCGAGTTTACCAGAGAGGCGTACAGTTTTTATTCCCAATTATGGTGTCAATCTTTGATACATTAAATGGATGAATATGATTTGACAATTTTTTCTTGAATTGCTTTATGTTCGGATGTCATTTGGTATATCCCCTTGTGGCACTATTCACTGATTCCTAAGTTATAAAGTTAGTCCTAATAGAAAACATAGTGGACAATTCTTCATATGTTAATAACCTGCTGTCATCATGAAGCATACCATTCACAAAAACAACACCTTTCTCATACTATTCATAATACAGAAAAGGACATTTATGATTGACATTGTATATCTTCTTCATTTACGATTTCTTTTTTATTTATTAATAAAAAGTCTGACATAAAATGGTAAGCAATATTGTAGTCTGAAAGACTTCAGTTTACTTTAGCTTCTCAAAGTAGCCAGGGACAGGGCTTTCAGAGAGTATTTCCACAAGATATAAGAGTGTGAAAATGAATTAAAATATTCTTACTCCTTAACTGTTATTTTTAAAAGAATCTATTAATCATTTTGTATCATGTTGATGAATATGAATATGACATGATTTTTATTTCTTCCAATTTTATGTTTAAACATTTTTCTGACTGTCACTTGACGCGAAGTTTATACCTGGGTTTACACCAAGGGTAAGAAGAGTGGAGCGTCAGCTATTATTATTAGGAAAATATTATTTTACCTTTACACTATAATTTTTACGTAGATATTTTAGATGTAAATGAATGCTTTGAGCACAAAAACTTTGATTTAAAAAAACCAATGTGGACAACGTATCCGATGTCATTGAGTCAAGAATAGTTGTCGGACCTAAAAAAGCTCAAGTCCATGCAATCATTTCAATATTTCCTTTTAAAACCTTAATACTTCTATTTTTGTTCTCTGTAAAACTCATAAACTTAGGTAAAAGGAGATTTTTCCAATCTTTATGAAAAAGTTAAATCAACTGTGTTGCAGATAACAAAAGTTCCAGAGTAAAGACCTGTTTATTTGATGGTTATGCTGATACAAAGTTGAATATTTCATATCTAGTAGACAAACTTGAGTTTTACTGCACTTAGGTATGTCATATTAACCCAACAAAAAACTTTGGTACTTTTTGTTATATAGAAAATGTAATTGAATCACATCGATTTAGTCAAAGAGTAATTGAATGGTTGATCTTTTCCCCAAAAGTTTCCACTTAAAAGGGATGAACACATGATAATTTTTTATAGATTATTTGAATTTGTGACCTCAGATAATCTTTATTATCAAATTATTAGATCTGGGTTTTTAAGGGAGAAATTATGATATTCTGTTTCTGGTACTTGAAATTTC